>MU281377.1:191443-247072 GCA_022385595.1 Xylaria palmicola | reverse complement strand
GCCGCCCCCCCCCGCCCGCCCCCGCCCCCCCCCCCCCCCCCCCCCCCCCCCCCCCCCCGCCCCCCCCCCCCCCCCCCCCCCCCCCCCCCCCCCCCCGCTCCTATATGCGTCCAATAAGCCACTATTCTGACCCCATAGAGTCCCCGGGACCTAGCCCGTTACACTGTTCCCTAACAGCTTCGCGGAATCCGAGCCGTCCACCACTCGTTCCATTAACTAGCTTCAAAGACAAGTACCTTTCTTCCATTGTGATTGCTCTTTCTGTATCGAAGTATCTGATCATGTATGTTCTGCCGGGCACAGGAGCACGCCCGATGCCATCGTTGTTGGTAGTGGAAGTGGCGCAAGAGACAGAGGCATCGTCGTCAGTTGCGTATGTGGGAGTATTGACGACACCGAATGCACTGGGCATCGTTATTCTACTGGTTCTTCCAGTGATTGTCATGGTGGAAAATCGCATTGCAGGAAATACTGTCTTATTGATGAGTAACTGCTGGTTAGAGCATCGTTGTCCAACAACTGTCATATATGCCGGTGATCTATATCGTATTTATTTCATTTTCAGCTTGAGATAGTTATTAGTATCTTCTAGTAGTTTCTGGTGCAGACAGCCGCGTCTCCTCGCTTAGGGGACCTTGCGGCTACCCGTCCATAGTACAAATTCACATCAATCGTTTTCTGATGTGCCACAGAAACACAAATACAGGACCCTTAACTAAGGGCGTGGAAGAGATGCAAACAATATGGCAAACGCCACCCCAGTGGGGGAACCCCCCCCAGACTGTAAACGAAAAAGAAAAAGAAAAGCCTGGACAATAAAAATAGTTTTATAATTTAATAATAAATATATAATTAATTTAAAGTACTTGAGCAGCTGTGGCAAACAGAGTGATCTTGCTTAGCTAGGTAGGTACCTACTAAGCCTGAGCCTGAGCCTGAGCCTGAGCTTGCTGATCGACATGTTTAGGATACCAAGTAGGTTGCATCGACACCAGCCACAGTAACGTAGCCAGCCACCCAACCACTTTGAATAGATGAGCCTCTTGTACAGCCTTACATCTTGAGAATTGCCTTAACCCCGCCCATGCACACCTTGATTGTTGATTAATATCATAATACCGCACTGCTTAGGTATCTCTTGGTATATTTCCTGAATGATGAAAACGACCTGATTTCCGCTATGCGTCTCCTGGCTCGTAGCGACAACACGGGCTTGTACAGCCTTACATACTACCCACCCGGCACCAGCATCCCCCCGTACGCGATACTGTCCCACACCTGGGGCCCGGAAGAGGTCACCTACAAAGACCTCGAACAAGGAACCGGCCAACACAAGACCGCGTACAAGAAGATCCGCTTTTGCGGCGAACAGGCCACGCGACATGGCCTGCGACACTTTTGGGTCGACACCTGCTGCATCGACAAGTCCAGCAGCGCCGAACTCACGGAATCCATCAATAGCATGTTCCGCTGGTACCGGGATGCGGCCAAATGCTACGCCTACCTCGAAGACGTCTCGAGCTCGACCATGCAAGACGGCGATCCCCATATCCAGCTGAAGCAGAGTCGATGGTTTACACGCGGGTGGACCCTTCAAGAGCTTATTGCACCGAAGACGGTCGATTTCTACTCACGGGAAGGAACAGCACTCGGTAACAAGGAATCACTGGAACAACTCATCTGTGGCACCACCGGCATTCCGGCCCAGGCGCTTCGAGGATGTCCATTGTCTCACTTCACGACCTCGGAACGGATGGCGTGGGCAGAGACAAGAAAAACTACAGTACCTGAAGACAAGGCATACTCAATGCTGGGCATCTTCGAAACTCAGATGCCTCTGATCTACGGCGAAGGAGAAGAAAGAGCATTAAAACGGCTTCGGGAAGAGATAATTAAAGATCAAAAAGGCAAATAGAAATCATTTGTCGTACAGCTATCAAGTTAACTAACGTGTGCAGGGAGCCGACATGAAGAGTTTTCGGTGCCATTCAGTCTCCACGGCGTGCCCGACATTGCACACTTCGTAGCAAGGGAACAAGAGCTCGCGGATATGCGCAAGACACTCAAGAGTGATGGCCGTCGACGAGTAGTAGTCCTCCACGGCCTCGGGGGGATGGGCAAGACTCAGCTGGCCATCGAGTATATGAAACGAAACAAAGACAACTATTCGGCGATCTTCTGGCTAAATATCAAGGACGAGAATTCTCTAAAGCAAAGTTTCGCCAGGATAGCCCACCAAATAAAACGACAGCATCCGTCAGCTAGCCGAGTAGGCGGCCTAAACATACAGAAGGATCTGGACGAGACGATCGACGCCGTTAAGGCTTGGCTGAGCTTGCCAAGTAACTCACGATGGCTCATGGTCTATGGCAACTATGATAACCCCAAGCTCCTATCCAATACAGACCCTGCCGCTATTAATATCCAAGAGTACCTTCCAGAATCGTATCAAGGTTCAATTGTTATTACTACTAGGTTATCTCAAGTCAAGATTGGCCATGCTATTCGATTGCTAAAGATGCAGAACCTAAATGATAGCCTGCAGATTTTAGAAAGCGCATCAAAACGCGAGGGCCTGGCCGATAGTAAGCCGTTATTCAGAATATCTCTGGATATAGTTAACTTTATATCTAGATCTCGATGCCATACATCTTGCTCAAAAGTTGGACGGTCTTCCACTTGCACTAGCTACGGCTGGGGGATACCTTGAACAAACATCGGTCTCTTTCCGATCGTATCTTTGCTTATATGAAGACTCTTGGACGAGACTACAAATTAGCAGCCCTGAACTAAGTTCATATGAAGACCGAACCCTTTATTCGACATGGCAGCTATCTCTAGATCAGATACAAAGACAAAACAAACACTCAGCTGCATTACTTCAATTGTGGGCATATTTTGACAATCAGGACATTTGGCTTGAGCTGCTTCAATCTTACTATACACACAGCATAGATTGGATTCACGAAATAACGAAAGACGAACTCAGCTTTAGCCGTACAGTCCGAACACTAACTGTTTATGGGCTTGTTGAAGTCGACTCTTCTGTGGACCAGTTAATAGAATCGAGAGGATATAGCGTTCACGGCTGTGTTCATTCCTGGATAACTCACGTTTTAAACCGAGAATGGAGCATAGATTTAGCAAGATTTGCGATCATGTGTATAGCGTCACATATCCCCGACCAAGATTCCAGTCACTGGTGGTTAACACAAAGACGACTTCTTCGGCATGCAGCAAAATATAGTGGCACGATTCTACATAGAATAATAGATGACAAAGCGAACTGGATTCCCTGTAACCTAGGCAACCTATACAGTAACCAAGGCAAGCTAAAGGAAGCCGAGGAAATGTACCAGCGGGCGCTGCAAGGCGACGAGAAGGCCCTTGGACCTGACCACACATCGACCCTTGACACAGTCAATAACTTAGGCAACCTATACAGTGACCAAGGCAAGCTGAAGGAAGCCGAGGAGATGTACAAGCGGGCGCTGCAAGGCAAAGAGAAGGCCCTCGGACCTGACCACACGTCAACCTTGGTAATTGCAAGAAACTCGTCCCACAGCGACTCAGGGAACACTTTCGGCATGGATTCTTCCGTAGACGAAACTTGCATTTCTCGCGGAGGCACGGCGAGAGATCACGTGGAAGTATAGACAAGTGCTCTTCTCTCAACTAGATAGATCTATTGAGGTCATTTTCGGATCATCTCCAAAGGAGAGTTGGAGATCGAGGGGGTCTGACCCCAAATAAATACACAAAAGAGATCACCTGACCTGGTGTATGTAAGAGCCTTCCTAGAAGACCCATCTATATGTGACTGCATCTGCGCACTATGTGTCCTTTCATACGCATAACATCTTTTTTGTTGGTCGGAATATTGCAATGATCAGATTTACGTTGAGGCTTACTGCTCTGACAGTTAGAAAAGTTCTTCCTCAAAAAGCACTATTCGCAAAATATAGCAAACCTCAAAGTAAGCGACGTACTACAATAAAAGGTGGACCCCATATTCCGCTTATTCGGCTCGCCATGAGCCGCTTCGAGTTCCACACACATTCTTAGGCGGCAGGGGTTACACATCAGCTACTACTGTCGATGTAGTGTTCAGTAAAACAGCTGCATGGGGTTATCTTGTTCGCCCCCAGCCTGCCTTATCACAACGACACCAAAACGCGATGCATGTCAGCTTCAACTGAAGGAGGGTCTGCGAAGAAGAGCTGCAGTACCCACGTTAATAAACGCATATGGAGAAGATGCCTTATCCACCCTTAACACATGCAACCTATATTACGTGGCGAACTACCTATTATAGGTAGTACAATTATTAGGGTTATATTAATTTCTAACTCATGGGTTTTCTGTAACGACCAAGGCTACACTGAGTATCACACAGAGTAATACGACAGTGTATGTTGGAATAGATCGTGTTGCGGTTAACTGTTCCTAAGGTTAAGGGCAACCGTGGAATGCTGATCAGTATCGTGGAGGGATCGCTGCGTTTGTCGTCAAAGCATGTGCTTCACTCAGGTGGTTCCAAGAACTAGATGAATGCTTGGATTGACAAGTGAAGTAATGAATGTCTGAATACAGGAACCCATCCTCTCGATATATAGTCATTCCTTCCTTCACTACTTTGACTACGATCACTCGATCACTTGGATCACCTCCAAGTGATCACGCTCACCCGATCACCTCTGAGTGATAGCATGGCAGAATGTGACGATTCAACGCACGTACTGACGGCAGTCTTAATAGCCCAACGAGAAGAGCGCGGGGATACAGAGAGAGATGGATAAGGAGAAGGCTTACCCCCCTCACTTCGTTGCCGGTGTGCGTGTATCAAGATACCGGCACCTACAATCATGCTTTTGCAACCGGCAAAGCCTCGGCCACCGGACATCTGCGCACTCAAACCTAAAGTCCCCATCCATATATACCTCGTTACCTCTAGGTCCCCCCAAGAAAAAACACACAAGCTCCAATGGCCAAGTTGGACGACCGTAGCGAAACAACTCTATACGGATATATCCTTATAGAGTATCGTGACGTCTGGGGGTTCGAGTCCCTCATTGGCCAATATTTCTCTTTTATTTTTTTTTTATTTGCTGGTGATTCCTTGCCCACCTTCCTTACTCCTTCACCTCTATCCCCCCCCCCCCCCCCCCCCTTTTTTTTTTTTAATCTTTTTTATCTATTTTATTTTATTCTTCTCTCTCGCAAAAAGCTGCGCCTTACGACGCCGGAGGCGTAATCTATGCACGGAAGCACCTTAAACACCCAACCATATATACCTCTTTACTACTTGGCCCCCTAACAGCAAAAGAAAAACAGTTCAATGGCCGAACTGGTAAGGCCTAGCGAATTATCTTTACAAGTATCCTTATAAAGTATCGTCAGGCTTGGGGGTTCGATTCCCTCGTTGGCCAGCAATATCTTTTTTTTCCCTATACGCATCACAACATCTTCACCTTTCTTTCTCTATTTCTTTCTTTCCTTTTCCTTTTCCTTTTCCTTTTCCTTCTTTTCTTTGCTCTTCTTGCGTTTTCCTTCTCCTTTCCATGAATCTTCCCTTCAGGAGTCGCGATGCTGTAGCGTTCGTAATATATATACCCTGTTGGCAAAAGGATATCTAAATATATTCATTCAGACTAGAATCTGCTTGCGTTATACTCTGATCCCAGGGACGTTGCTAGCTATTAGTTATTCTGTAATGCTCTTATGATTAGAAGCGATGGCCGGAGGCGATACCGAGATCTGCAGTTCTCTCTTATCGGCGTAGCGTACACCTCTCGATATTTTTCATCGTGGCCCTCAGGTTATAGGACATGATACATTAAATCTACACGAGAACATATTTTGGAACATCGCAATGTCTATAGTTCTGTCAATATTAGACCTGCCATAGGATAGACCTGCAGCGCTTATACTAGAACACTACGAGAAGTAGAACGTTATCAAGTCTTCGACTTGACCGCCCGGAGCTGTTTATAAGTAGGACTCTGACAGGGGCCCCTGAGCTAACTGTCGACTGGTGATCTGAGACGTCGGTTACAATCTCGTTAGTGAAGAGACGCATACAACATGCGAGTCCCACGACATATTATAATGGCCAATTGTCAGGTAACTACGGTCCAACCCCTTGAAACTAGATATTCCAGCTAGCAAACTCCGCAACCTTTAATCTGCAAGTCCGGTTGTACAGCAACTCCGTCTGCGCAAATCGAACTTCGACCTCCACGTCCTACTAACAGCGTTAATGCTGGAATTGCTCGCTAGCAGCACTGGACTGCGACAGGGGTATTCCGGTTGAATACCTAACCGGCCGGTGTTTGGCCCTCCAGTCTTTATGGAACTAAAAAATCAAGGATCCGGGTAACACAAGGCGCACCACAACAGAGAACACACAATCACTCAAACCGCCCATGAAAACATCAGCCGCAATTTTTAGTTTCATCTGACTCAGATATGATAATTAGGTAACTACGGAATGAAGAAACCAAACCCAGAGTATCAAGCAGCACAAGCATTGGAGTGAGTTATCACCAATGCGTTAGTTAACTAGACCGAGGGACTCTAAATACAACATGCAGGTAACATGCCCCTCTACACGCCCAGCGAATAGTATCGGCACAAGACCGGCTGGCCATAGTTCATTTGCATACAAGGAGAGAGGAAAATCGATTGTACTGTACGTGCGTCTTATACAAGTTAACTAACTTTACGAGAAAAGAAACTTACGAAGTCGAACCATCACCTGCTTCGCCCACGTGAGGTGAAGTCATAAAAACGCATCAAAGCATTCATTCCGTTAGAAGAAAAAAAAGTCAAGAGCGAAAGTTGTTAAGACTCCCCCGCCTCTCGGCACGACGACGACGACGTGTTTGTTCACAGTCCAAATGGACCCCCATTTTCAGCTCAACAGCCACTTCCAGCCAGCCAAGACGTCGACGAAAAGCCGTAAACGTTGCCCGGCCACACAAGGCACGCCAACACACTCCAGACACATACCTACACATAAGAGAAGGCATGTTCGCAAAGTTCCAAAATACTTTTCTTTTTTTCTTTTTTTTTGGTTCTGTAAATATCGCCCGTATGTCATTACCACACTCGCCTAGCCTAGCCTAGCCTGCCTAAGAACTTATCTATCAACATAATAAAAACCGCCGGCCCCCCCTTTCCCAACTATTTCGCGTCATCCCCCAATGCCATGCCATGCCACGCCACGCCACGCCACGCCGCCGGGAGAATGATCGAGAATCCAACGCGCGGCCCCCCGCGCTCGCCCCTTTCCCCCTCCTCTTCGTCATTTTTGACCGGCATGAGCAACAACACAAATACACGCATGAGAAACACAAAAATACAAACGCAACAAATACACAGTAATTGTGTACAGACGAAGCAAGAGGGCCGGAGACTCCCACCCCCGGTGAAACTTGGAGTAAAAAACCAACCGGGCGACTGCTGGGTTTGTTTGCCCGATTCGTGAGAAGAATGATGAGAACAATGAGTAGGTAAGATTGGGAATTAAAATATATACGTCTAGTTCGGGTGTCGTCGTCGTAAACCGCGGCGTATTACGGATTACTCCGGTGTTGGTTCGTTTTTTATTCTTCGTTCAATCTCGTCGTTTAGTTTCCTGAGACCGTCTTCCCCGCCTGGGTCACGCCGACACCAACGCCGACGGCGACGGCGATGATGAGGATGGTGATGAGCAGGCACCACCACTTCCACTTGCGGGCGTTCCGGGCGCTGATGATGCCCTTCTTGACCTGCTGGTTGCCCTGGTCCATGTACTTGGTCGTGTTCTCGGCGTTCTGCTCGGCCTGGGCCACGGGGACCTCCTGCTGCTCGACCAGCACGGCCAGGTCCTGGAACAGGCTGGCGAGCTCCATCAGCGTCTTCTCGATGCGCTGCAGCTCGTTATGCCGGGCGCGGACGGCGCCGAGGACTGACGACGCCTGGCCGGTCCGGTTGGTGCGGAGCTAGAGAGGGGGAGAGCACGTGTTAGCAACAAGGCATCGGGCATGGTCCTGCGAGAGGAAGCATTGGTTTGGGGGGGGAGAGACATACCGCGGTCTGGAAGACGCCCTCGTTGCCCCAGTCGGCCTCGGTGGCCTCGCGCACCTCATCCTCGCTGGCGTCGGGGTTTACTATGCGGTACTGGCGGGCGATCTGGTCGCGGTAGCGGGCGCGGAACGAGCCCTCCTCCTCCTGGTAGCTGCGCAGCTCGCGCTCGAACTGGGCCTTGATGGTGCTGACCTGGCGCTCCTTGACGGTGCGGCTGCCGTCGGCGGTCCGGTTGGCGTCGTTGGCGAGGAACTTGAGCTGGTCGCGGATGCCGGCGTTCAGGCTCTGGGTCTCGGCGACGACGCGCTCGAGCTGCTGGCTCGAGGCGCCGCCGTCGGCCTCGGCGAGCGACCGCTGGTGGAGCGACGCGATGGTCTGGACATTGTTGGTGAGGGTGCCGATCTCGTTGCGGAGGAAATCGATGCGGCCGAGGAAGTCCTGCTGCGGCAGGGTCTGCGACTGGGCGGCGGGCTGCTCGCCGTAGTTCTGCAATTCGTGCTCCTGTAGAGAGCAGCGTCAGCGGGGCGCGTCGTCAATGAGCGAGCAGACGGGCACATCGAGTGCTGACCTGGCCGTACCCGTATCCCTGCTCAGCCGCCGGGCTTTGCTGGTACGGGTTACTGTAAGACATAGCGAGGGGACTGTGGCGAGATGGACGAGTCGCGGGTATCCAAGGCTCGGTCGGGGTGGACAATTGAGATGCTATGTTTCGGTCTCTGGGGATGGCGGCGGAACACGGGCAGTCGAAATTACGGTATGGTGATGTCTGTGGTCTGGAGTGGAGCGACAAGGTTTGTGATGAATCTCGGTTACTTCAGATTGGGCTTGTTGGTAGGTACTTTAAGTAGTAGGTATGTTGTATGCTGTGCGACTTGCTTGGAAGAGCCTGCAATTTGCGACAATGGCTAGGATGACGTGGGATCCCTGCAAGGCCTTGCCTTTCTCGTCGTCTTCAAGTGATCGACGCAGGCAGAATCTTGTCTGAACTGGAAATGAAGATGATGGCAGTACTGCCTACTTGGGAGAGAAATCGACTTGTTGGATGCTTGAAAGCTGACCAGGAATCTCGGTGCCTACTTGTCCGTTATTTATGGCGATGAACTTGACGAGCAGACCTTCCTACCAGATAGGACTTTCGAGTACATCCATCTGGATGCCTGGTGGGCGTGCGTAAGCTGCAGTGCATTAGTGGAGGAAGGTACCCGACCGTAGTGTACTGTACCGCAGTACCCAGCGCAGGTACCTAGGCAGATCAAGCGACGGGAGTGGAGGCGCTTTCATTTTCTGGCCCTAGGGACACCGTTGGCGGGAAGCTAACCCAATCAGGCACCCATTTTCAACGGTCCCTGAAACGCCTGGATTTCTCCACACCCCATCCACAAGTTTCTACCTCTGACCTCCCTACCTGACGTACAAATTGCCAGTCCCTCTTCTCTAAAAATAGTGAGCAGACATTTTACCCGGCGCTTGGAGGCGCTTGGAGAATTGCTAGCGCACCGAGCGTAACAATAAATACCTAACTACCTTAAGTAGGTACCTATTTGCTCTTGCCCCCGCTATTCCCCTGTTATCTGACATGTACGGCCGCTACTGAGTACCTGGCATCCAATAGCATTACTCGCAAACCTGGTGCCTGATTAACTAAACTTGATATGTGAGTTGTCGTTTATTTTGACCACACCGTAAACGTCACAGCTAAATAGAGTCACGTATTCCAACTCTAGTCGGTCATGAGCTGGACTAACTTCTCACTCTCCATATACCTAGTAATTGCGGACTCTCCATCCTTTCTTTGGCTTCCTACTAGGCCCCCAAATTCTCCGATACACCAAACTCCCAGTTCTATAATTATCGAGACAAATATCCATTATGCCCCTGTGGAGATGCAACACATGGTTCGATGAATCAGTAAAAATAATAAATCGTGAACCTGCTCCTTTATCTCATTTTCTCAATGCCCTATGTAGACTCGGAAGCGTGCATTGCGCTGTACCTGAATGTGGGCTGGGAGAGCCAGCAACCGTGACTTGATTTCAAGGGAGCTTAGAGATGCTTTCATTTTTCTCGAGCTGGTCTGCACGTATTGAGTGCTAGCTGATTTTTAAGGCTTAGGTCGAACGCGTCTGGCTAACTTCGGAGCTGCGTCTCTCAACGACGGCCTGTACCGGTAAAGTGTCGAGACCCGATTGTTGGGGAGGCCAGGGCAATAAGTTCAAAGGTGCTGTTACCGAACCGCGTGTTTTAAGAGATCTCGTGATTTCTTGTGGCCACCAAGATGCAATAAATGAAGCCTGGTAGCAACCATCCAAAACGGCTTTTCTCTCGTCTCACTTTCGTCCGGCTCGCGAATAGGCCCAATTTTTGCCCCGTACTTTTAGAGAGTAGCGACGAGGGACAATATATGGATATTAAAGATAGTTCTTCTTTCGGCTCGTCCGCGTGTAGTTGGTGAGGGCCCACTCAACATCACCGTCTCGCTGGTCTAGCAATCCAGCCCGGATTTGAAAAGGCTTCAGCGACATTCTCGGTCCAACCTCACTTAGCTCGACTGAATCATAACTGTGCGACACCATCGGGTAAGCAATAAGGGACAAATAAACATCCCAGTAACAGTTGGGGAAACGAGGGCGAGTAAGTTCGCAGCGTGCTGCAGGAGGGGACGAGAGGGACGCTGATATTCTTACCCAGTTTGTACAAAAACATGATGGCGAACCTGCTCAGAGAGTGGTTAGAGTTTTATTCCCATGGCGAAGGGCTTAATGTTTCGTACCTCGATAGTATCATCAATGTTTTTGAATGTTATTACGCGCGAGCCAAGAGTTTGTTTTGTAGCCGCCTCACGAGGAGGAAATATATGCTGAAGGACCTTGAGAATGCGTTTACCTAACGGCGTCGAGAAACCTGAACTTGGGATTAGTCGAGGACTTGCCTAAAAAGACGTATGTCTCACCTTCGAAGATTAGATGTCTTCAGCATCTCAAAGTTAGTTATTGCTATTTTAAGAGTACAAGGTTGCTTCAACCGCTACGGGGAAGTACAGGGACATAGCTTTTTTTAGACTTCTCCGATATAGGGAATAACGTTAGACTTACGGATAAGACTCGCTCACTGTACCACGGATGGTGTTCGGAATATCGTGACGTAGCACGACGTTATGCTTTCTCATTATTAGCCAGAAAAAAATTCATACGCAGGTTAGTATAGAACCTACGAGGGAAAAGGACACTGTCGGTCCGAACGGGAGATGCGATAATGTGAGGCCTGTCGGCTGGCCTCTGTGTTCGTGTAATAACTTTTCATGTGGTCAGCGAGGAGCAGGACAGCAAGCTATTAGTTGAAATACTGGGTTTACCACTCACAATTATGTCACTTAACCCGGCTGACTGCGCCGACTTGACAAGCTCGGGAAGAATGGTACCGCCACGGTTCAACTACAGCACAAAGGGTCAGTTTATGTTTCAACACATTATATAATTGTGGCACGCAAACTGGCTATGGCAATTTTGTTGCTCGGCGTCACTTACACGAATGCCCGTGGGAAGAAGTAGTCGAATTTCCTTGCTAAAAGCTGCGTTGGGGTTAATGTCTTTATTTGAGCCTTGGGAACAGGGTCTTGAGAGGCATACCCTGAAGCCTCGTCGAAGGGTCTCGGGAGGTTGTGATGAGAACGCGGGGATCTACCAACCCGGAGAGGTGTTGGTATTCGTCGTCTAACTCGAGCTCGTCCTGCAACGACCGGTCTTGGGCGGACTCGTCGTACTGGAAGTCCTTGCGCAGGCCCTTGTCATTCGCTATGCTGGGGTCGAGCGGACGGCCACTGGCGAGCGCGGCGCGCAACTTTGACCGGCGTTCAGAAACCTCGGCATTTTGGAGGAGTATGGCTTTTCGATAGAGAAAATCCCGCCTTGCGCGAGCGTTTTTGCGAATCATGGCCGTCGTTTGTACGTGAGAGGTAGACGAATCGGCGTGGCAAGCGGAGGATACGGCGGGGGCGGCGTCGCAGAGGAAATAGGGACGGACGGTTGGCGTAGAACGGCCGTGGCTCAATTGGGGGGTTCCCGAGGGCGGCGGCGTCGAGAGTTGTCTCTTTCGTCAAGGGCGTATGAAGCCGGTCGTCGGTGCTTTTTCTTTTTGGCCGTCTAGAAATTTTGGCGGGGCTTATCGAACGGAGCTTATACATAGGTAGATAAGTACCGAGCACCTGGTTAGGCGGGACCCACGTTGGCCCCCCATATGCCATATGCCCAGACTGCCTAGCGCGGTACAACTACCTGCCTTCCAGGCTGGTTCCAGCAGGCTGAGCAGGTCACCTTAGGCGCATGTAGGTACCCAGATAGGTAGTGTGTAGTGGCGACAAATAGGTAAATACCCACCTGAAGGTGCTAGGCTAGGGTACATTAGGTACGTAGGCACAGCATGCAGTCAGCAGCCAATCTGGCGGGCCACCAAAAAAGAAGAATCCCTCCACACTCTCTCCTTGCATTGCGACGAACGGCGGAATCGCAATCTGCAAACAGCCTTTAAACTCAACCCTGCATACGCTCTCCAGCTCCAGTGCGCGTCCACGCCACGCCTCTCCCGTCGAAGCGTGAGTCACGTCACAAGCCCATCTTACCTCTCCTTCCGTTTTCTCAACACTCCTCCCGCTACGCCACTGCGGCCGCCGTCTCCGTCGCTCGCACCAACGGGCCCTACCGCTCTTTGTCCCGGTTTCATTTTGTCGATAATGCGACCTCTCCCTTCACTATATTGAATCGCAAGCAGATCCTACTTCTAATTGCCACCGGCTTCCAGCACCACACGCCAGCCGCAGAAAACTCTTGTAAGGGTCAGCCGTGGCCACGACACCACGGACGCTCGAAGGACTCGCTCGCCCCTTCACGACCCCTCCTCCCTCTCCCGCCGGCCCGGCTACCCTGCTAAGTCTCTCCCATCGCTCGGGATCGACAAGCCCGCAGCCGACCCTGCTGCTAGCGAGATGGATGCCTTCACCCATCTCGGCAATCACCTCGTGTCGAACTCTGCTACCACTATTAACGCTGGCGAAGATGACATGTCCACCCTCGACCCGGATGAGAGCTTGCTCTTTGGCAAATACAATGGCCGCGGGGGTCTAGGCGGCGCCAGACGCCAGACGGACGATGACGACAACGAGACCGAGACCTTCGACGATGACGACAACGAGAGCATGGTTAGTGCGCCTGTCGATGCCATGAAAGGTCTTGCCATCAACGCCCCCGAGGAGGACAAGGCACTTCCGCCCCATGCCTGCGCGTACTGCGGCATCCATTCGCCTAGCTCTGTTGTTAAGTGCCTTGCCTGCAACAAGTGGTTCTGCAGTGCTCGAGGCAACGCGAGCTCTTCCCACATTGTCAACCACTTAGTTCGGGCTCGCCACAAGGAAGTCCAGCTCCATCCCCAGTCCGCCCTCGGTGATACCACTCTCGAGTGCTACAATTGCGGCACCAAGAATGTCTTCCTTCTCGGCTTTATTCCTGCCAAGTCAGATACCGTTGTTGTCCTCCTATGCCGCCAACCCTGCGCCGCCGCCCCCTCGTCCAAGGATATGAGCTGGGATATCTCTAGGTGGCAGCCTCTTATTGAAGACCGTGCCTTTTTGAACTGGCTTGTCTCTGCGCCCACGGATGCCGAGCAGCTCCGTGCTAGGCATCTCACCCCTCCTCAGATTGCCAAGCTAGAGGAGATGTGGAAGGATGATGCCAATGCCACCGTCGCCGACTTGGAAAAGGCCGCTAGCATCGACGATGACCCGCTTCCAGTCCTCCTAAAGTACGAGGACCCTTACCAGTACCAGAATATTTTTGGCCCCTTGGTCAAGATGGAGTCCGACTACGACAAGAAACTCAAGGAGGCACAGTCCGAAGACGGCTTGATTGTTCGATGGGATGTGGGCCTTAACAATAAGCACGTGGCGAGCTTTACCTTCCCCAAACTGGAGTCCGGTGACGTCAAGTTGGCAGTCGGCGATGAAATGCGGCTCAAGTATAAAGGAGAGCTGCGTCCGCCTTGGGAAGGTGTTGGATATGTCATTAAAATTCCGAACAATCAGTCCGATGAGGTGACACTCGAACTACGCAAGACCGGCAATGATAAATCTGTTCCGACTGAGTGTACTCACAACTTTTCGGCCGATTATGTCTGGAAGGCTACCTCCTATGACCGTATGCAAGTTGCCATGAGGAACTTTGCAGTAGACGAGTACAGCGTTTCTGGTTACATTTTCCACAAGCTCCTTGGCCATGAGGTCGCCGCCGGACCTCTGAAGACGACACTACCTAAGAAGTTTAGTGCTCCAGGCCTGCCAGAGCTGAACGGCAGTCAGATTAACGCCATCAAGGCCGTTCTCAGCACACCTCTCAGCCTCATCCAAGGCCCGCCAGGAACGGGCAAGACTGTAACTTCTGCCACGATTATTTACCATCTTGCCAAGCAAGACAATGGGCAAGTCCTCGTTTGTGCCCCTTCCAACGTTGCCGTAGATCAACTTTGTGAACGTATCAATCTCACAGGCCTCAAAGTTGTTCGACTGACTGCCAAGTCTCGCGAGGATGTAGAATCCTCCGTCAGCTTCCTAGCCCTTCATGAGCAAGTCCGTATGCTCGACGGCAATCCGGAGTTGATGAAGCTCTCTCAGCTGAAGGGGGAATACGGAGAGTTGTCTAGTCAAGACGAGAAGAAGTTTAAGCAGCTGACTCGAGCTGCCGAACGCGATATACTCAGCAATGCTGATGTAGTATGCTGCACATGTGTTGGTGCGGGTGACCCTCGTCTGGCAAAGATGAAATTCCGCAACGTGCTTATAGACGAGTCTACTCAGTCCGCCGAACCGGAATGCATGATTCCTCTTGTTCTCGGCTGCAAGCAGGTGGTTCTCGTCGGTGACCACAAACAACTGGGCCCCGTTATCATGAACAAGAAGGCCGCCAAGGCCGGGCTGAATCAATCGCTTTTCGAGCGTTTGGTGCGCCTAGGTTTTACCCCTATTCGTCTCAATGTCCAATACCGTATGCACCCCTGCCTGTCGGAATTCCCATCCAATATGTTCTATGAAGGGTCTCTGCAGAACGGTGTCTCGGCCCTTAGTCGAATTCGCAAGGATGTAGATTTTCCCTGGCCTGTCGCCGATACGCCCATGATGTTTTGGTCCAATCTAGGTAACGAAGAGATATCTGCGTCGGGCACGTCTTACCTCAACCGAACGGAAGCATCCAACGTGGAAAAGATTGTGACCCGCTTCTTCAAAGCTGGAGTACGCCCTAGTGATATTGGTGTCATCACTCCATATGAGGGTCAGCGTAGTTACATTGTTACGACCATGCAAAACACTGGCACGTTTAAGAAAGAATCTTACAAAGAGGTCGAGGTGGCTTCCGTCGATGCCTTCCAAGGCCGTGAGAAGGACTTTATTGTCTTGTCATGTGTTCGGTCCAATGATAATCAAGGCATCGGTTTCCTGTCGGATCCTCGACGTTTGAATGTGGCGCTCACACGTGCTAAGTTCGGCGTTGTCATTATCGGCAACCCCAAGGTTCTGTCCAAGCATGACCTATGGCACCACCTCCTCGTCCACTTCAAGGAACGCAAGTGCTTAGTTGAGGGGCCACTGACCAACCTTCAGACTTCCCTCCTTCAATTTAGTCGCCCCAAAAACACCTTTCGTCAACGTGCCCAGCAGTCTTCGTATGGCTCCACCATTTCGAACGGTCGTTCAGGCAGCAGTTACCATACCCACCACGGGCAGCATCGGCATCACGACTTAGAGTCTAGTTCGATGGTTTCCTATATCCCCGACGATGTTTCCAGTATTCATAGTTCTGCTCTTGGCGGCGCTGGCTTGAGTAATGCGGCTTTCCCACCAATGTTCTCCAACTTCAATCCCGAGCAATGGCCTGGCCTACCCGGCTTCAATGCCGCATCGAACGGTCGGATGGGCAACAAAGGTCGTGGTCGCGCCACCGAAAGTATCGCTGGTGAGAGTGTCGCCACCTCAGAGTATACCGATACCACTGCAAGTGTTATTGGCGGCAAGGGTGTTGGACAGGGCGGTGCGAGCTTAGGAGCCGGTCTGGATGCAATTCGTGCACGACCGACGTCCTATACCCACAGCGATCGCCTGAGGCAACATGTCGCTGACAATTCTGGCTACCCTGGCTATACAAATGGCTACCGCCGACGGGTTGATGACGACGAAAAATCCGTCAGCACGGCTTTTGCTAGTCAAATTGGCAGTGGTTTTGACTGATTTCCTCACGTATTGACAGCAAACATGCATTAAGGTCATCACATCTCAACTCATTAGACAGAAGGTCAGCTCGCCACGCGAAGTGACATCTGACTGGGCGGTTGAGCGGACCCGAGACAGACGTCGGAAATGGGCTATGACCTAGTTTTGCACCTGCACAGCCTGTGCAAACAACTTCCCGTCGACTCAGCTCCACATGGAGGCTACCGAGAAAGCCAGGGCATTGGTCCCACTCAGAGCTATCATGCCGAGACAGACATTTGGCATGAGAAGATCACTCGTCGCGGCCCATGTCTCTGGGTGGCATTGCAGCTCTTGATGGATCATATCATAACGCGGTAGCCAAGCTGGTAAAATGAAGGGAACAAGTAAAACACCGACACCTCCAATGAATAAAGCCACCATGATTCCACGGCGGCGTGTACCACGAAGCCAAACGTCATGATGAGCCAGCGCCAGTCGACAGCTGCTTCTCGCCCCTTTTTGACGCCTCGTTATGGGATGTCCCCATATGGCTCTTCATCATCCACTAGCGAGGCGAAATATGCGCGATGCTTCAATTCCCTCTTGAGTTTTGAGAGGCTGGTTCAATGTCGTCGTGTCTCGGCAAGAGACTCAAGTCAACCCCATGATGGTCTGCAGTCGCGAGAGGCAACCCTTCCCTTCCGGCCTCGTTTCGGAAGGAACATTGCAGTTTGCAATTTTTGAAGTTTTTCAACACTCACTCAAACCAAACGAAACCAACTAGCTCACTTCGCAGAGTGCGGTGCTTAAGTCGGTAATAAAAACATCGCTCGTTCACATAGTTAATAAAACAGAATAAAACCACATGTCTTGTGCCCCCCCTGAATGTGTGCACTGAGGCCCGTCCGCTTCTGCGGATCTCGGATGCGAGTGTGATTAGAAGAAATGATGCTGCGTCGCACTGTGACGAATTGTGACCGAGACATGGTTCATTAAAGTTTGCCTTGTACACATAGTTATAGCAAGACTGCATGCATACAGTAAGAAACATGACATGGCCTACGATCAAAATCACAGCGGACATCTATCTAATGTGGCTGTGATGGTTCGACTCGTATTTATACACACTAAGGTATATTATCTACAACTACTCCATCTAACGATGTTGAGTAATCGTACCCTTATTACTTCCTCTCTAGAGGGAAGGAAGGTATCCCTTCCGACAAAGTCCTCTCCTATATATACCCTTTACGGCCTGCCGATGAACGGCAGCGAAAAGTTGGGCACCGCCTTGGTGAGCATCTTGTCGAACAGGGGCGTGCCGAGACCGGTGACGGGGTCCTGCAGGTTTTGTCTCGGGTGTCAGTAACGCATATCGTGGCTTACCTGGAGGAGACATTGCAAAAGAAAGAAGGAAAGAAAAAAGGAGGAACTAAAAAAAGGAAAAGGAAGGAGGAAAAAACAGAACGTACCCATCCCTTAGTAGCATTCCACCCGGCACCGGGGACGTACGGGGCCGGGAGTCCCGAGTAGATGTCGCGGCCCGTGCAGCCCGTACTGCCCCCATCGACGATATCCGTCAAGACATCGCGGTGGAGCAAGTACAGCCAGGGGTTGAGGAAGCCGAGGGGCGGGAGTCCCTTGGCCAGGCGGGCATTGTTCAGCAGCGCGACAACGGCCGCGAACGTGGGCGCGCTGGCCGAGGTGCCGCCGACCTTGATGGCGCGGCCGCGGGTGACGACGACGAAGCCCGCGCCCTGGGCCGCGACGTCCGGGAACCCGCGGCCGCGCGAGTTGTACAGCCCCGCGAACGTCGCCGGCCCCAGGGCCCGCAGGTACGCCGACACGGCCGCCTCCTGGTAGAGGGGCCGCGGCCAGAGGTCCGAGAAGCCGCCCGAGCTGAAGGACACGGCGCGCTCCGGCGCCACGCCCTCGGTGCCGCCCACCGAGGTCAGGTACGGGCAGGCCGCGGGGAAGATGGGCAGCAGGCGCGTCGTGTTCTTGCCGTCGTTGGTCTGGCAGGCGCTGCCGGGGCCGGTGCTGTTTTTTAAAAATCGCGTTGGTGAGTTTGGGTTACATAGTTTCTGGACCGGTGGTGATGTTGGGTGTGGCGGTTGCGGTTGATTGATTGATGAGAGGGAGGGAGGGAGGGGGGGAGGGGAACTTACTCTCCCGAGCTGAACAGGACCGAGACGCCGCGCGCGCCGAGCTGGCCGAACATGTTGCAGACCTTCTTGACGTACTCCTTGGGCACGGACTGCTCGTCCTCGCCGTACGACGTCGTGAGCGTGTGCGGGAGCTTGCTGTTGGGGAGGCGGAGCAGGTAGGTGAGGAGGTCTAGGTATGGCTCGTTGGACACCTTGTTTTACTGGGTCAGCTTGGTTCTGTATCACGTATTCCACATGGGCTTTTCTGCGTACATCGTTCGGATCCGGTTGGCTATGTATGTGCGTTAGTTTTTTGCCTCTAGCTTCTTGAGGATGTAGATGACTTACTCAAGATCGGGAACTAGGGGACCACGACCGCCAACCTACATGGGGTAAATTAGCATCAATTATATATGTATATATTCGGCCTCTAAGGCATGTCAAGGACCTGTTGCGGATGGGAAACCATACCGAGTAGTAGGTAATCGGCTGACCAAAGCCAATGGAAGCAGCATACTGCATATCCAGGTTCGCCTCGACATCGTTGTGCGCAGTATCGGTCTGGTTGTCCAGGCCGCCGTTCACTTTGACGGTGGTGAAGTTCTGCGAGATAGCGTACGGCGCCCACTGCTCCAAGAAAGTGTCTATAGAAGAGATATTAGCAGTTTTGCTCCTCCACGGCCAAGAGTCAAGGTGCACGACTTACCAAGAGCATCGTGCTTAGCATATTGCTACATCGCGCACGTAGTTAGTATCCGCTGAGGGGTGTGAAAACAAACCGCAACGGCAAAAAAAAAAGAGGGACGTCAGGACATTACCTCCAAGAAACCGTTGACGCCGAAGAAGCCGGGGGCCTTGGGGTCGGCCTGCGTCTCGCCGACCCTGTAGAGGGCGCGCAGGCACTCGGGCGTGATGGTCGAGTTGCAGAAGGTCGCGTTCAGCTGCTGCGTCGGGATCGCGGCGGCGGCCCGCAGCGGGGCCGGGAGCTCGCCCTGCTCGATGACGTGGCTCATCTGGAAGCTCTGGGGCCGGATCTGGCCGAAGCGCGTCGTGGGCTGGATCATGGTGATGTGCGACCGGACCTCCTCGGGGACCGAGTAGCTGTTTTGGCCGGTCAGCCAGCCCGGTTTCAGTCCCGTCCAAGTTCCCACACTGCCCGAGCTTTCTCAAACATTGTGACAAGATAAGACGAAACTACGAAAGCAAGCAAGCAAAAGCAGCCAGGGTAAAAAAAGATAAAAAAAAAAACGCACCTGAGCGTGCGGATGCTCTCCTTGGAGCTCCCGAAGTGGCTGTAGACGCCGAAGTCGGCGCCGAGCAGGTCCGCGGCCTTAGCCACGGTCGTCCTGAAGTTGACCCATTCGCCGTCCTGCTCGACATCGGCGCCGTCGACGCCGGCGGACCGCAGCCAGGCCAGGACGGCGGCGGTGGACGCCTCGTCCGGCCGGACCAGCGCGCGGACCTCCTCGCGCGACAGGTGCTGCCCGTACAGCGCGTGCTGCGGCGTCGAGATGTCGTACAGGGTCTGCTCGAGCCGGGCGAGGTCGGGCTGCTCGAGGGCGACGCGGAGCTTGATCGGCCGGTCGGCCGCGGCGTCCCGCAACCTCGTCCAGCCCGCCGGCACCGCCGGCAGGGACTCGACCAGCACGGCCTTCCCCGCCGCCGCCGCCGCCGACTGGAGCAGCAGCACGGCGAGCGCGCCGAGGAGCGACTGGGTCTTCATTTCTCGCGCAGGGCGTTCGCGGTAGCACGTGAAGAGGGAGGTTCTGAACTGCCACCTAACTACTAGGTATCACGGAGACGGCCCGAGATGGAAAGGGAGACAGTGTGTGGGAGGAATGCGTCAGGGCCCCCCGGAGGAATGCGCGCGCCTAATATACTCCACGATAAGCGTGACGAGTACCCCGGATAGACAATAGAAGTTGGACGATCGGCGTTTACGCGACTCGGCAAGGTGCCATCTTCGCAGACGGCACGCTCCCGTATAAGTGAAGAGCTGAGGTCTACTCCGCGATGGGCAGGATCAAGTCTGGACCATTCAACCATCCCTGCCCCCGTGGGCCAGTACAGAGCCAAGGCCATCCCGAATAAGGAAGTTCACGGGTCGATTACCCAGGATTAAGTGCCAGGGGGAAAGGGACCCGGGAGGCGCTTCCTAAGACAATTCCCTTTTCGAATCATGCGTGGGAGTTACCTCTGCGATAGGTTTTACCATCCCGAATCGGAATGGGAAGCCGACCTGAGCCACACCGCTTTGAGCCTGAGCCTGAGCTCTACCTAATCCTAAGCCAGACCCGCTCTTTCATAGCCCGATGTAAACAAGAAAAAAAACTTGCATAATCTATAATACATATTTCACTGCGACTGTACAAAAACAAAGACCGTTTTATCGTAAAACGGATCTTAGTATGTATTACGGGGCCCGTTTTAAGTGATCTGTATGAGCGACTTCCTAGGAAGTCGCTCGAACATAACAAACCCCCTTTCGCCCCTCAGCTGAGTTCGTAATACAGCAATCAATGGGCTTCCTGAAGATTGGCCCTAGTAATCCTCGTGATCAGGCGATGGCGAACAACTTCATCAAATCATTTGATCGCGAACACTTTAGAAGCCTTCTTATTGAGTGGGTCGTCGAAGACAATCATTCCTTTACTACTACTCTTCAGCCTAGACTACGCGTCGTCTTCGAATATTTAAATCCGTGTATAGTGGCGTTACCAATAACGATACCGCGATGGACGAGATTGGCGAGACATTCAAGTTTGACGGTTCTGAACGCCGTGGGCGCTGTTTCGGCCACATCCTCAATCTATCCGCACGCGCCTTGTTGTACAGTACTGATTTTGGAAGCATTTGAGCACGAGGTTGCTAATGTTGATTCGATTAATGTTGTTGAATATCGTCCATAGCAGCGGAGAGGTCCTGTCGGCAAGACGCATAACCTTTGCGTGGACATCCTTCGTTCTGACCGCTTGTTCTACTTACTACTACGCGTTCAAGAAGATGCTGGTGTTCAATCACCGCGTACGGTGATAATTGACAACGATACCCGGTGGCTAGGGGCTCTCTAAATGATCCGCCGCCTACTTGATTTACAATCTTACATCAACACCTTGTTCGTCCGATTTGGACGGGAATAGGAAGACGAAAATACTTTTAGAAGAACAGGCCAATTGAGGAAAAGCGCAATATTGGGAACTCGGCACGAGAGCTTGTGCTGACTCATCATGCCGGCTCGTCGCGGTGCAGTGGCCCTGCTGGCTCTACGTCAAAGAACAGGCAGCAAGTCTGGGATGTCCAGAAGTAGCACTTCACAAGAGAAGTATTTCTTAACCTCTGCGCTTGATTGATATACTCGCTGGCGGATGGAAACTTCCCTGTCGGTCAGCGACTGTGATAATCTCGAGGGAAAGAACCATATTCCTACGCGTGTCCGGCGACTACCTTGCCGGGGCTGCCACTTACCAGCAGTGGATCACCGCCTTCTGGCTGGAGCTGGCCGCCAGCGCGGCCGAGGCGGCCATCCGCCGTGGCTTCGGCCACTTTCGTGGTTGAAAATTTCTCGGTAAGAACAAACATATTTCCTTGTCTACATACCGCGCGCCGCTCCAGTGAGCACCAAGTGGTCCAAGGCGATGGTCAAGAACCTTTCCGTGGTGTCTTGGGTAAGTAAGGCTGTTGCTACAAGTGCTATGCACAGTCTGAAACTAATACTTGACCGATCTTGTATGTCGATTACTCCCTACCTAGATATCCTAAGCTACTTCTTGACAATTGTACTCCATACGAATCTGTCGCAATGACGCAGGTCGAAGTACTAGCTTTGATAGTTGAAGATAGTATATGGCATCACCATGACACTTGACATCGACGTCTAGAAGCTCCTCTGCAACGTTACAGCCACTGCCTTGATGCTTCAGTGCCAATTCTTCCCAACTGCTTATTACGTGAGGAGGTAAAATGAGCCTCCAAGTGCCTCTCCAGGTTACTATGGCAGGCCGTCGGCGCTCAAAGAATTGATATTTGAAAAGGCCTGCTGACCCTTCGTGCCCATTCCAAATTTCCAGTGTTCTGAGCTGTGGCATTTGCAAAGCTACCACCGCTGCTGCCTGCAACATAACGTAAATGCTAATCGGGTCTTCGTCTGGCGTAAGTAGCTGTGAAGTTAGTACAAGCGAAGCCAGATTGGGCCATTTGAACGAGATCTTGTATGCGTCAAAGAACTGACTAGCATCTGCTACGAATGATGCTGATAAGTGTTCAAACGTGAGACTAATTTGTGCAATCGTCTCACTGACAGCGATATTCGGTATTCGGATAAGGTCGCAATTTTTGCAACGATGTGAGTAGTGCTCATTGGAATCTTCAAATAATGTAAGTCTCTTGATCCCAGACGAGGCGAACGACTCGAATAGTATCCTGTACCCTGCAAACATTTCAATTTTTAGCTTCTGCGTAACATGAGTATGTTCGCTAAGGAATCGGTACTTACAATCATCTGTCCACCCCTGTATTGTGCGATCCCACTCTCTCCATGGCTCGTAGATAATCTCTTCAACTTTAGGGAAGCGAGCAAACATGTACCTCAGCGCATTTGGCTTCCAACGCCGGCGGTTTTGTCGTCGGAGAATAATAGATGTAACAGCTGGGACTAACGGCAGTTGCTGCCACCACTGATATTCCTCCGGGTCGTCCTCAAATGGACCTTCGCCCATTACATCTTGAAACACTTTCAAAATTGCGTTTTCTTCTGGGGCGTGGCCACTCCATTGGTGATGCGGCTTTTCGATTACATGGGCTGCCCGCGGTTCAGCCACTCTGTTTGTGCTGAAGCCGCTCAAAGAGTCATCGGGGCCAAAAGTTAAGCCTTGGAACCAGTGTTCCGAGTCACTGGGGGAGTGGACACTAATATCAAGAGCCAAGTCGCCCATCGGCTCGAGTTTGCTGAGAGTATGGAACAATTCCTCCAGTGATGCAGTGATAGCATTGTTATCCTCTGCCGTAATCATTAATTGCTCGACATCCTTGGCCTCGCATTCGGCACATCCGTATCTCTGAAGTTCGAAAACAAACCACAGGTAGCGGATGTGGTGCCTGTTCCGATGGACCATGGGGTGAAAATGGCGAAGCCGCCCAGGTGTCAACTTGATGCGAGAGAAATTACGTCGCTCGAATATTACCTGCCACTCTCGTGATACCGCGGCAAAGCTTGCTCGTTTGCAGTCATTGAGATTGCAGACCTCTTCGAGAATCATAAGTCGAACCTTGGCGGGCAGACAACCCCAGTGAGGCCGTGATCCCCTCGAAATGATGGGCATGACAAGAGTGATTGCCTGAACGGCCGAACGCGATGTTTATGAGTCAAGAAATCTGGATCTTCTTGGGCGTGCGTGGAGAAGTGGAAGGTTAGAGACTTTTCCAAAGGAGGTCTTGCTTTATATCTGGCTTTAGAGGGAGCTTGTGTATGATAGATGAGGAGTATTGGGGATGAGTATGTTAGTGTTGGTCTTTTTGGTTGGCATTTTCTCATACCCGGACCTTAGAGTCTCCGACCGTATTACTCTATGAGGCAACCCTTACATCACACACCTGTAACTCCTCGCTTGGCCCTTGCCCCTAGTGTTGGGTGCTTACAGTTGTTGGCGCCCCACTTTTATGCCTTCGTTTATAGCGAAGGAGGTACGGAGGTTCGGGCCAAAGGTTTACAATAGCCCTAGTAGTTACGTACAGTGCAGCCCTGCCAGCCGGCTACTATTAAACTGAGCTTTAGCTTAAATACATGGCCAGGTGGGTCCAGCTGTAAATATGGCTAGCCAGATCCAGACAGCCAAGGTCTCAGCTGGCCACAACTAGTTAGAGCCGGCTATATAGCTGGCCAAGACTGGCCAAGACTACCCTACAGCTCGTTATACGGCTGGCTACAAGTGGCGTGCACTAGCCCCGCTGCAAGGCCTACACAGTATAAAACACTTAGTTACGCTGCCAAGGCTATCGTAAACCTTTGGCCGCAACCTCCGTACGACTAAGTGAAACGAAAAGTTCCTTATCATCCAAAAATTTAAGCAAGTCACGGTATCCACTTTAAACCCACTTATTTAAGTACCTAAGTACATTTATAAACTATAATATATGTTCTTCGTGTACCCAGAGTTTTCGCTTCTTACGATGTTCCACGCGTAAAGTTTCTGTGTCACCGGCGGGATGTCTAATCGCCCATTTGCATGAACGTGTCCCTGAAAGCCCCGGTTATCAATTAACTATTCCTACCCCTGGATCCGGCACCGCGCCGGTGGATGTGGGGCCGATCGGCCGACCGACTAACAAGCGAGCTCCACCCTGGGCCTTACCTATATCAGTTCACAACAAAGACACAGCGATTGGGAAGGTAAAGACGAGTGTAGATCTAATACGTCGGTCGGGTAGCTATGGTCTCTCCTTGATTTCATGCCATCGTCTTGCCTGGGTATATACGTCAAACAGATCTATTTCCCCATTCACCGCTCTTGGGACATGGCTTTGTGATAAATTACAAATCTGACACCGCTAAAACTACCTACCAACACGCTTTCCTCTTTCGCAGCTAGCATGGCGACACATTCGGTTGATTTTTTGTTGGTATCCCATCGCCCCGTACAAGTTGTCCCTCAGTACATACGTACTTGTGGTGTCTTTCCTGGGGCCGCCTGTAGATAGATTGGCTCGTCCCTTGGCTCTGATGCGGAAGAGAGGCTACGCCCCTCTTTGGGGTGACAGATACCGGGGCGTTGCGGAGGGGACTCTAATACTTAGAGACTGCTTAATTATTCGAGTGGGATTCCCTGGTATTCGTCGTATCCGAGCGCGAGATTCATGTTTTCTGATTATAGTTGTTAGCCAAAATAGGAATGTCGTTGTTCGTCCTTATTTGCCAAAATGACTCACGTAAGCATTGTGTGGCAGCGCCCTTCTGGAGGTTGTCAATAGTGGCACACCTGTTCCAAATTAGCCGAAGCACCTTCAAGGACTAAACCTAAGGATGGGACACTTACACGACGACACGCTTGCCGGTGTTGTCGACAGCTAGCCCTCCGATCTCAACGCCGTTCTTGTTCTGTATCGACTTCACAAGCGGGGCCTCACCGACGACCTTTACAAGCTTTTCGCCAGCATATCGGTCTTGATATATCAGACGGATTTCACGAGAGGTCATGGCCTTGTTCAAGGGGATATTGATGGTCAGGTGAATGCCGCGGAACCAGGAGGCGCTGGATTATTGTCAGTCCCTAGACATGAAGGGGAAAGGGAAAGGGAAAGGGAAAGGGGGACGGACACATGCGGAATGAATGCCGTCGGGGCACCAAGGTGGTAACTGATTTCTCGTTCGTGTATATGTCCAGTCAAGCTGTCTGTTGAGAATAAGCTTCCTATTCGCTTGTCTCCGGGGTCTTAGCTCTTACATGGTATGAGGTTATCGTGGAGAAGGTTGACGTCGTTCTTTGGCGAAGGCTTCGTGCCCGCTCCACTGTAACCCGAAACGCCGAAGACCTGTCGTTCAAAACAGAAAATTAGAGGATAGATCTTGGATGGTTCTAAAGCACGGCTCTCTTTTCGCTTATTGAACGTACGGTGGGCATGGCTCCCAGATGTTCCAAAATGGGTGCCAGGGCCAATTGCGACCCTGTCGCGTAGCACCCAGGGTTGCTGATGCGCGTGGACCGAGCAATCTTGCTTCGCTGGACTAATTCGGGAAGACCGTACTCCCAATTGTCGTCGAATCGGTAGTCGGCGGAAAGATCAACGATCAGGCTCTGGGTCTGGCCAAGAGCCTTCACAAAAGGCTGGCAGACACCGTTGGGAAGAGCCATGACCCAGCAGTCGACCTTGCCCTCCTTGTCCAGTTGAGCGACTTCATCGGGAGACAGGCTCTCATAAACGATGTTGCGCTTCGAGTAACCCTTGAGCTCCTGGCCCTCGAGTTCCCGGGACGATACATGTCGGAGGTCCATGTTGGGGTGGTCGTTGAGAAGATCGATCAGGGCCTGGCCTGTATAGCCGCGGGCGCCAATGAGGCCGATGCGGGACGGGGTGTCGTTAGAGGCATTCTTCTTGCCCAAGGGCGGGTTCGGGTTTGTGCTGGTGGAATAGGACAGACGTGCGGTGGAAGAGAGGGAGCGGGCTTGGGCGATGTTGGCGGATCGACCGAGGGAGGCCTTCGGCATCGGCGCGGCGACGAGCGAGGCGGCTCGGGGGGCAACGCGGCGGGCGGCGATGCGCACCGCTCCCGAAGTAGCGGAGAGCATGATTCCGGTAGAGGCGACCCGAGGTGATCAGAGGCGAGGAGGGCAGGCAGGCTGGATGGACGTGTACGTGGTGTACTGCGGATGTGTCGTATGGTGGTGGTGGTGCACGATGTTGCCAACAACTGGTCTCTCGAAATAATCCCGGACCGACTTGAATCTATTTTTTGGGTGGGGTGGCTGCAGGTCTGGTCTGCAGGCCTGTACCCAGGTAAGTGCCTACCTAGGTTAACAGGTTAGCCTATCAACTCAGTGCTCTGGGGTCGGGTACCTACCGTATCGAGTATGGAAAGCCACTATCCGGACATAGACTAGCCGTATTTGACGGGATATCCACTTAAATATCTACTGGCGGTGGCCGAGATCGGTCGGCTCGGGTGGTTTACCGTAGTGCCGTTGGTTGATTGGAGAATTCTTGAGGAACGACTCCAGTCAGATCGCCATCCGTTAGTATTAGTGACTACAACCACTCCGTAAACGAGTCAGTAACTCACTATAGTCAATCGTGAAAAGTTAATAAGGTGGAAGAATGCTATCTGCACGTGGCTTGGGGTGAGTCCCTTCGAAATCTTATTTGGGAGGGTTGCGCGCATTGGTTATCGATCGCATATCTCGCTCTCTTGGTGGTCTTTCATCGCCAGGCTTCAATCAATATTAGAGCTAAGTTCGCGTTTTGTTCTATCGAAGACCAGAACAGAAGGTTGGCATGAAAGGCCTCAGTTTAAATATACAATTTCTCAAACTTCCGACCTAATAGATAAACGAGCCGGTTTGAGACAGTTCCCAGGCTTGGGAGAAGCTAGTTTTAAACCCCGACCTGAATTGCTTGGTGTGCAAAATTGGTTTATCGGCATGAAACGTATAAGAACCTCACGTTGTACGTACCCGCGTTGGCAGGGGTGGTCGGTGATCTGGGGAATGATATGGGTAAGGGGCGTTGGCACGGTTTGGGTGAAGTACCACTAAGTGACGAGACGAAAGTGCCTTCGCAGACTCCTGTGCCGAAGATGCTGTGCAATGTTTACGGATTTGACACAACTCTCTCACTCATGCAACTAGGTATTCGCCATCATGTCTATCTCGTTTCCGCGCCAAGTAGCATCAATTAGTGTTTCGTCTGCCTTAGTCGTGCCAATCAACACGGGTTGCCCTCATTCCCCGTTGTCGCCGAGTAGGTATGCCTATTATCATTTAGCATATCTCAATCTCAGCAACAATGCCTCCTCGAACACGGCTCTCAGCGGCGACAAATGAATTGGACGGAGATGGTGACCCGTCATCATCCGTCGACTGTATCTCTACCTGGAAATCCATGTCCGGCACCGGCAGGTTCCAGCGCCAACCGTCTAGTTATTCATTAAGATGGCGGCCGATTATTATTATATAAGCAGAAAAGGAGACCATATACGTCTCGTAGAGGTCGGCTCGGCGGTGAGTTTTGTACGAATTCCCAGCTATGTGAGGCAACAGAAGCTCCGGCCATCAGGCCGGCTTACAGGACCGCCCGGCGGGAACCGGCGGCGACCGACCCGCCCAGAAACAGAGAGACAAGAGGGCAGAGAAAGATTGAGTCACCGGCGAAGCATGTACATGCAGTCGATCAACATTGGAGTATATTGGTTCGTAGATAGGGGAGTAGGGTAGAGAACAAGACGGAAAAGATCTATCTAGAAGTCGGAAATGTGAGGAGAAACTAGTAGAAGTAGATCTCAGTAGGTACGTACCTGCTGGAGGTACTTACTATCTACAGGCTACTAGACAGCAGGGGCATCCACTCCACAACGTCACTGTCAGGGGCAAAGGCTCACAGGCAGTGGCTTACAGCTAACCTGCATCAAAAGGTCATACAGATGCCGCCAGTCTTTCTTCACGTCGTTCATATAAAGTGAGAATGGTCACCCTGCGGAGTTAAACTCTCCTTCGCTTTTCTCTTCTTCGTATACCTCGCTCCCGCTCAGCAATCTCACCCCTCATTCTCATCATCCATCTTACGTCACCGAATCCGCAATCATTCATCACCATAGGTATCCAGACGCAGACTCTCGGCGAGGAAAACGAGTCCCAAACCGATGGGTTTCACAGATCAGGAGTGGGAGGAGGTCTCTCGCGAAGTACCGGGGGAGGATGATCAGTTCCTACAGAAATATCTCGAGGGCCGCGAGGCGCTCATCACAGAAGAGAACAAGCAGAGGAGCGGTCAGTAGAACTCACACACACGTCTTACACATGGCATGCGCACATACTCACGAGACACGGCTTCTTCCAGATGCCTCATTCCGGCAGAACCTCTCCCCCATCGCGCGCCGCGCCTGCGAGATCGTCCAGCGCATCCGTGACGAGGAGAAGCGGACGGTCTGGACGCCGCAGCTCGAGGACGCGCTGGCCCAGGAGGCCGAGAACCTGACCGTGTACCCGGGCATGATGTTCTCGCTGTCCAAGGGGCGCATGGAGTCGACCAAGCTGTGGCGCATCGTGCGGCGCATGCCCAAGGGCACCCTGCTGCACGCCCACATGGACGCCATGGTCGACTTCGACTACCTCTTCGGCGTGCTCCTCGACACCCCGGGCATGCACATCCTGGCCGACCGCCCGCTGAGCGACCCCGCGGCCCGCGAGGACGCCACGCTCAAGTTCCGCTTCTTCAAGACGTCGCGGACCGAGGGCGACATCTGGGCCGACGCATACGTCGCCCACACGCCCATCCTCCTCACGCAGGCCGTGGAGGCGTTCCCCGACGGCGGCAGGCCGGGCTTTCTGAAGTGGCTATATAACCGGGCCACCATCTCTCGCACTGAGGCCGTCGAGCAACACCACGGCGTTGATCACGTTTGGAGGAAATTCTGTAAGTGAACTCCTGGACATAGCCAGCAACTTATTAACCCCATGTGGAACTGGTCCATCCCTAACTTGTCATTTCAACCACAGTTGCATGCTTCCGCGTCGTCAACAGCATAATCCACTATGAGCCCATCTACCGATCCTTCTTGCGCCGCCTCATGTCGCTCCTCAAAGCCGACGGCGTCAACTACGCAGAGCTGCGCTTCTCGTGGGAGCTCGACTACTACCGGCAGGACAGCGAGGTCCCCGAGGGCGACTACAGCGCCATGATGGACGTGCTTGACGACGAGGTCAAGCGCTTCCAGGCCAGCGAGGAGGGGCGGGGGTTCTGGGGCCTGCGCACGATCTGGGCCACGATCCGGTCCCAGGGCACGCGGGCCGTCGTGCAGGACATGGACCACTGCATCACGACGAAGCTGACGCACCCGCACCTCGTCGCCGGCTACGACCTCGTAGGGCAGGAGGACCTGGGCCGCACGCACCGCGACCTGCTGCCCGAGATCATGTGGTTCCGCAAGCAGTGCGCCGACGAGGGCGTCGACATCCCCTTCTTCTTCCACGCCGGCGAGTGCCTGGGCTCCGGGTCCGACACGGACCACAACCTCTTCGACGCCGTGCTGCTCGGTACGCGGCGCATCGGCCACGGCTTCAGCCTCTACAAGCACCCGCTGCTCGTCGACCTGGTCAAGGAGCGCCGCGTCCTCGTCGAGAGCTGCCCCATCTCCAACGAGGTGCTGCGCCTCTGCGGCTCCGTCATGAGCCACCCGCTGCCCGCGCTGCTCGCGCGCGGCGTCGCCTGCGCCCTCTGCAACGACGACCCGGCCATGCTGGGCCAGGACACGGCCGGCAGCACCCACGACTTCTGGCAGGCCCTGCAGGGCTGGGAGAACCTCGGGCTCGCCGGCCTCGGGTCCCTCGCCGAGAACTCGGTCCGCTGGGCCGCCTTCGAGGACCAGAGCGCCGAGGACTGGGCCCGCGACGTCCGCGAGGCGAGCCTCGGCGGCGGGCTCAAGGCGCAGCGCCTCAGGGAGTGGGCCGTCGAGTGGGAGCGCTTCTGCCTATGGGTCGTGGACGAGTTTGGCGAGTGAGTCCCGTGGCGGCCAGGAGCGCCGTCGGCGAGATGAACCCCCGTCAAAGGGAAGAAAGCCAAGGGGAGTTGGACGGTGAGTACTTGAAGGGAAAGCCAGAACTCAGACCGAAAAAAAAAAAAAAAAAAAACCGGAAAGCCGTCGTGACTGCGAAGTGTCATGCATACATGGCGTGGCTTTGCCCAGCCCGGCAGATGCCTCGCCTCGCCCATCCCTCCCTTCAAGGGATCTTCAGCCTTTTTTTTTTTTCGGTGAAGGGGCTAACGAATGGGGAACTTCCGTCGCTTTCTCGTCCCTATCCCTCCTCCTCATTGGCCTTATGCCGTGATATACCCCCTCCCTGCCCCTCCCCTCCGTTGGCCCGGCACCCTGAGGTGCCGAGGGTGGTAGCACGACATTTGTGAGATCGATGCGGCTCCGCGGCGCTGTTCTGGTCGTATTCCCAACCCGCCTGACCCTACTTTCCGGATCCGGCATCTCTTCTTGCTTCTTTTTCCTGCCTCTGCCTAAATTGCACACTACCCGCCTTGGTTTTGCCAGGGCGCAGCTGAAAATCGCAAGCGGCCGTCCCCGACGCGATGAGGAGTTGGGTGTCACGTCTACCTACATCCACCTACATCCATCCCTGAAACGAGTCGTATCTGCATCTGAGAATTTCCGTCTTTGATCTTCCCTTCACCCCCTTTTTCTTTTTCTTTTTTTTTTCCCGGCGCTTTTTTCCATCATTTACTCAAAGGAGACATATCCCATGATAGATTCAACACCGAGAAAATGTCAATGACTTGGCAAGGCATCCAGGCAGACACAGCGCGGGAAGAGGAATGTGTGCGAAACGGGCGGGAAATCATCCCATGTGAGGAGCCACGAAAATATGCATGAAACCTTCAACGGGCTAGAGCAAAGCAAGCAAGCAAGTATGTATGCGCAAATCAGATACGAAAAAAGAGAGAGACACATAATACTATACTATACACATGCATGTTTAATGTGCGCTTTGGCGCGCTAGGCAACCAGACAGACTAGGCAACAACTACCTATGCTATACTCTTATTCCCATTCAACCTGTATTACTCGAGGTAGTTACTTAGCTGAGTAAGCCGGACCATATCTAGTTAGAAGTATAGCCGCCGTTCGTGCTTTTTCTCGCTCAACTACTACCGTAGTCTAGTCTCCCGGGCATGGGCATGGTGGGCACACGCGCGCGCGTTATACCATAGAATATGACCTCATCCCGTCAGCTATGCGCCTCCGCCCTACACCCCCACACTTGCGACCTCCGGCTTAGAAGGGGCTAAAAAAAAAACCTAAAAAAAAAAGAAAAACCAAGAATAGCAAACGAACGAATCCAGACTCTGGCTAGAGGTAGTAGGTGTTTATTTACCTAATGCATGCATGCATGCATGTATGCATACAGGTACGATAACTGCTATTTGCCCTCTTGACTTACACTGCCCGACTACCTAGTCTATGCTATGCTCACACCACCCTACGTTGCGTATAGACAGACGTTCAAGAGAAAATATAGAGCAGGTAGAGACCGGGTGAATCAAAGAGGGAAGCGAACAGGCAGGCGACAGCACCCTCTTTCCAGATGTCCCCTACTACCTAGGTACCTAGTATTCACTTCGATTAGGCGAAATGCGCCTAGCAGCACAGCACACTTCTGCTGATGCTCTTCTGCCGTAGGCTTTTTGTCTTACAACACCGAAGTGTTTCGGTGGGAGGGGACCGGTGTGCTGTGCTGTGCTGTGCTGTGCCGGAGTGAGCCTTGAGTTGCCCTATCCTACCTATACTGAACTAACCTAGAGAAGATGCCTTACTTCACCCCCTTTCTTTTTTTTTGGTTCTCCTCTCGAGGAGAAACATGGGCGAACGCGACCCAGAAAACACCGCATGCGACATGCATACATGCATGCATGTATGCATGCATATGCCTCTCAGTCTGACTTAGCCTAAGTATTACCAGTTCCAGGCAGCATCCCATAACCACCGGTCCCGCCCTATACAAAGCAGCTTAGAGCGCTCAGGCACGCAGAGTTACGTATACGATACACGCCACCCCCTTCGTCACCCGGTAGGTAGATGGATGGATGGGATGGATGGATGGGATGGATGGATGTGCACTCGGCAAGGCGCCATGCGAGATTTCTCACGAATAAGGCGAATTGGTTCACAGATCACGCACCATACATACATACATACATTACTATGCGACAAACAAACACGAAGAAAACCGTAAATAGATCGCCCCCTCCCCGAGTCGTATTTCTCCGCCGCGACAGGGTCAGACTATATTAGAATAGTCACCGTAGCCCTGGACTAGACCCCGCAGGATTCCGAATTCCCGGGAAGGGGATGACATGTGTGGAACTTATTCGCGAGCGGACGACGACAGTCGGCGTTTGTGTCGCGGGGTGACATTGGTGTCGCATGTCCAAGGGGGGCTGGAGCGCAATGAACAATAAGTATTGTCGCGGTAGCAATGGCACGAAGAAGAAGGAGAAAAAGTGTGGCGCAGGGGCAACGAGGTATATATGCAGGCTACATCAGCCCCTTCAGCGCAATCCGGCGTTGTACAGAATCCGGCGAAAAAAAAAAAAAAAAAGGCAACATCATCAACAGGTTGTCATAGATTGATTGATTGCGGCTGGGTTTTTTTTCGGTGTAGTCCAGATGCGCTCGGCATGCCCAGACGTTGCAGATTGGATTGCCAGCCCCACGACGACGAGGGGCATTGTAGGAAAAGGATATCGCCGAAGTAAGGGCTTGGATTAACGTATGCGGCGATATCCTTCGAATGGGCAATAGCACTCCTCCATAAACCACGCTGGTCAAATAATGGGATTCATCGGATTCTTCTACCGAGGAAATAGATCAAGAGCAATGCTGATGTGGTATATTCTGTCGCCAGTACAGATCTAAGATAGTAACAGGGGAGGAAGAAATTAACAGAATGACATGATTCTATGTAAGAAAACAAGCCGGTGAATCAAAGGTACTCCGTAGTGCCTGAGCGGCCAGAAGACGAAGATGGATGAAATACAAGCCGGCGCGCCAGGACGGCGAGCTCGGTCACTGAGCAGGGCCCCAGGTGTGGGATAGCCATTGTCGGAAGCCCATAGGCTCGACGTCCACAAGGTCGTTCAGGTTGGCGTCCCCGAAGGTGTATCGGCCGTCAGCCGTTTGGAGCAGATGTTGCATCGCATACCATCTCTCCTCGTTATTATGCTGGCGGTAATAGTCGACCCAGGCGACAACGTCGGCATAGGGCCTGCTGACGACATTGAATTCCACTAGAAACGTCTTAGCTCCGGAAAAGGAAGAGAGCTAAAAAAAAAAGAAGATACAGGGAGTAAATAGATGAAAATCATACTCTGTCTGACCTCACTGCAGAATTGCTGGATTCTCTGCGGGGTGATGCGTGCTCCACGCATCTTGAATTCCCGTGGCCAGTTTTGAATACCAAGGTCGACGGCTGCAGCCACGAAACGGACCACGTCAAAAACGGAAGTCAATGTAATCTGTATCGAGCGGCCCTGTGAATTGGTTTCGGGGATTTCTGCTGTTCCAAGCCCAACGTTGATCATGTAGTCACCTTGATTGGAGAGTCGCCAGCTACGGCCCATGTTGTATGCGCCGAGACCGCCTGGGGCAAAACGCTCGTAAAATATGCCGCAGGTAAAGACTGTGTATCTCATGGGATAATTCCTTGAATTCGACCAGTGTCGCAGCTGGCCGAGGGCAGCCGAAGAGTCGTTATCGAAGGGGTCGTTCCCCAGCGTAGGCCTGTGACTCGGGGAGCCCTCGAACTCTGATGGCACAAAGGTATGCACTCGGGCTCGCCTCGCCGCGTCGATGAGGTTTAGCTGTTCTGCGCCGGAAATTGTCGATATTACCAAGTCTACTCCCTGCAGGAAGTATTGAAGGTTCTCTAAGTTATGGTAATCAACAACGGCGACTTGACAGTCATAGCTCTCTTCGAACTCTGGGTGTGGCTGTCAAAAGTCAGTACTGAGTCCCGGAGCGAATTTCAAAGGGTCCAAACCATTCTCGAGAGTATGAGGACAGCATGGGCAGTCCTGGATAGCTCACTGGCCAACAAAGCGGCAAAGCCGCCGGCGCCAGCGATTGCAATCCGCATCATCTCAACAGCTGGTTTCCTAGCCATGATCAATGTGGCGAAATGAACCCGTCCTGACTCTTTTAACTTGTTTTGAATGGAGGCAAAAGGGGTTGTCGACCTTGTCTATGGTTGCGTTGTTTCCTCGGCTGGCAACACCGTGCTAACATCCTACGCCGGAAAGAAATACCAAGATATACCTCAATTCTGCTGACGTTTTGGGAGCTTAATGAGTCAAGCCGGGATCTGCGAGGCCCATGACACAGCACGACCAAAGAAGAGGGACAATGTGACTTCAGATATACGAATCCTGGAACATGGGCTGGGGACGGCGAGAACGCCAGAAGCAAGGTACCTCAAGGGATCCGTCGGTGTACCTCGTCGAATCCTGCAGAGCCGCACAGAATCCGAAGCGAGTGTCATACACAACGACCGAGATAGCCCAACTGTGTATAGATCCTGGAGTCCTTGGTGGTGGGCCACAAGTTCCACGGGGATTGAACAGACAGGGAGAATACACGGTTCCCGCCGGATTGACTTCATCTCTTGTTGTACTCCTAAGTAGCATGGATTAGTCCTTTGCTAGTTCGCAGTAATTCCGAATCAACTGGTTAGCAGGGGTTAGTGAGCCTCAGGTGCGAGACCCTTGAGGGCCGAGCTACGGGCTTTTCCTGCTCGGGGCCTGTGGCAGCTCTTTCTGTCTCAAGCAAAGGGGTCGAAGGGAGTGTTGCCTGAAGAGGTCATCGGCCGGAATAGTCGCTCACATATTGGCTTCGGCCACATCCGGAGGCGGATTCCGTCAGGAATCGACGTGGATTTAACAGAAGCATCGGCGAGAGCCACCATAGTGCCAAAGGCTCCTTTATGGCAGTTCAAAATTTCGAGGCCTCATGCCTCTAGATCAGGCTGGCGAACCGACCGGGTCTCTCTCATACAGAAGCCAGCACAATCGGCCCCTATTCACTGAGGTCACAATTATCGACACTTGCCCTAGGCTATATCACAGTTCGAGATGATAGCAAAGTCTTGCCTAATTCCTGAAAGTCGGTAACGAGCGCTGGAGAAGGACTCGCACGGCTATCCGCCCTGCATGACAGCGGCAGGGCGGAATTGGCCTAGTCACGTCAAGCAAGAAGAATACATGCTTGGTGTAAGTCGAGTCCTTCTGGAACCGGACTACGTCCCGAACGAGGACCGATTAGCGCACATGTTGGACGATCCAGGCAACCACAGGCGAATTTTGACCGGATCAGTCGAAACCTGAATGGGCCAAGTACAGTACTGCAAGGCATCGGCTAGAAGAGTGCGGCGTTCAGCGGAATAGGGACCGGGCCCCTCGAAGCCTGGCGAGCTCACCGAATCACCAACGCCCTACTGAAGAAGGCATTTCGGACGAATAGGAGCCAGCGATAATCTTAGCTAGATTAATTCCAACGAGCTCTGCAATGGCATTGGACGCTCAACGCCGGGGGGGTCGGCTAGGGCCACCAAGATGTAATGTGGTGATGGAGGCGCGACATGTCTATAGCAGAGACCAAGGATGCTGGGTGGTAGGCTATAAGTGGCTCGGCTGATCTATGACCATGTTCGTGCGTGCATGAAGAATAGGCTTCTCTCCGTTCATGAGCCAAGCCGACAGCGCCTTGATTTGATTTTTTTTTCGATTTATTAATATTTTTTTTCATCGTTCGTCGAGCGTGCTGGGCAAGAATGTAGTACCGGATGAGGTTAAAGAAGGAGACGTTGGGGGCCAAGAGCCGGACCCATGGCTCGGCCTGGCACTGTTGCAGGTGGCCCGCGAACCCTGCCTACACGCCGTCGAGGTTCCACAGCGGACGGCGGCAGATGCCACCGGGCAGGGGGTACCGCCTAGTCTAGATAGCACGCGCTACCTATGGCTACCCCACAACAGTATACCTCTGTAGGTACCTACAGAGGAGCTAGACTAGGTAAGTACCCTTACCTAAACACACAACACTACAGGCCTGCGCTACCTAACGACGTTCGCAGCACTCCAGTCGCACCGCTCCGCTGGACTTCACCTGACACAGCAACAACGCGCGAAGCCCCAAGTCCTGCATATCCTCCCTACCTATCAGCATTTCGAGACCGAATAGCCCAGAGCCACAGTCCGTGCTGTCTCTCCCCATCTTTCTCTTCTCTGCGCCGAGTTCTAGTCTAGCGTTGACTCACCCGCTCACACGCTCACACGCTCACCCGCTCCGCTTCTTCGTCCCGTAGAGACAACTCATCAGACTCATCCCACGCGAAGGTTTGAGCCTAGCGTAGGCCGCAAGGCAAAGACTTCTATTCCCCGTGGCCCTTGGTCGACCAGACCAGACCAGACCACCCAGTCCGGAAGAAGAAGAAAGAACAAGAAAGAAAAAAGAAAGAAAGAAAGAAAGGAAGAAGGAAGGAAGCAACAGGCTCGCCTAATCTACGCACCTTTTTTTCCCCTGCAAACCGGACATGGCCGTTTGCTCGCAGCAGCCTTTATGTAACGTAATCAATCCCACGACGCCGGCCCGCTGATTAAGATACTACGTTCCACGGTTTTGAGCCGGCTCGCTTTCATAGGACTCTGTGGAGCGTAATCCGCGGGATGGTCTTGTGGCTGGGGGCTAGAGTATTCGATCGGATACTTTTTTTTTTTTCTTTCTTTCTTTCGTTCCATGGGACGAACGCCATGTTTTGAAAACCCCAGACTACCGAGGTAGTTTTCATAAGATATTAAGGATGACACTAGAAACGTGATACATGAGGCTGAGGGCGCATCCAGCCCCGCGGTCATCCGTAATAATGAGATCCCACAAACGTGGGTAAGAATTAGCGCTCGGCACGGTACTTTTTTTTCAAAGCATGGGACACACGTTCTTCACGAGCATGGTAAGAAAAATCTTCAAAGGACTGGGAGGAGTAAATCGTCTATTCACGATTTTCATACTAGTCAGCAAACTATGCCGTCTCTAGGAACAGTTCCCATTGCTCAGCCATTGCTAAGCCATTCCTTAGGATTCTCGGGGGTATCATATCTCTTCCACGCCTCGCCATCACCAATCATCCATTGATTAAAAAAACTTAGACGGCCCGTTGAGAAGCATCGTATTCGGCATCCGCCTTCTTCTTGATATCGTGCTCGGCGCCCCGTTGCTGGGTCTTGCCGTCATCGTGCTGCTCCCTGTAGTTGGCCTGGGCCCGCTTGTTGCCAGTGAGGCCAGCAACAGCGGCGCCGGCGGTGCCAGTGGCGCGGTCACCGATGCCAGAGACGTAGTCGTTCACCTGGCCCTTGGCCTCCTGGTCCTGGCCCTCCCGGTTCTGCTTGCGGCCTGCGGCCTGGAGAGACTATTACAAGGGTTCGTCAGCTCAAAGCTGCAAACGGAACATGTCCCAGTATTCCGTAACATGAAAACTTACCTCGGAGCCAAGTAGTCCGCCGAGAGCTTCCTTGGCCGAACCTGCCGTCTGGTTGTACGAGCCGGCGGCTCGGTCGGGATCGTCTTTAGTGATGGAGCCGGAAGATGAGGCAGTAAAGCCGGGGAGCTTCGCCGTGGCATGCGAGGCGTCGTGCTCAACGTCAGCCTTGTGCTGCTTGGCTTCGCCCTTTGTCTAGAGAGAGAGATTGGTCAGTCGTCGATTAGGAAAAGAGAGGCGGCGATGGGGATCACCCGCATACCTGGTCGGCAGTGTTGCCCGTGATGCTACCAAGGGCGTTCTGGGCAGCGCCAGTGACGGCGTCGATGGTCGACTTGAGAGTGGAGGTGTTGTCGTTGGTAGACATGATGCAGGTTGTTGATTGAGAAGAAACAAAGATGTTCAGGCTATGGTTGTGTAGTCGTAACTTAGGCAGTTGGTTGTGTCAAGGGTAGTGTCGGGGTAGATGTGTTGTTTGTATCGTTAAGAAGATCGGCGAGAAGAAGGGTGCGGATGGTAGCGAGTTTATATAAACCCAACTGGAACCGGAAAGAAGTCGTAGCTGTTCAAAGAACCCTATAGACGGCAGTGACGATAGAGGCGCCGGCGCAACACGAACACGGTGAAGCTATCGCAGGTACCGGAGCACTATGATGTCATAGTCTGGCTTTTTCGGGCCCTGATCTCATAGGTGACACAGCCGCCCCTCCCCAAACAGCAGCCAGCACCCACACAGGGTACTAAGTAGGTACCCTTCCCTATAAACCTACAGGTGAATGTACCTGCGCATTCAGTGCTACGTCGGGCGATTGTCTTGTTGTCTCCCACGGTGGTGGTTCCTCCTCGCATCTGGCAGGTTTCACCGTTTTGGATTGTGTTCCATTTCTGGCAAATCGCATTGGACTCCGAACCAAGATGTCGTCATCCCGGGCCCTAGGGGCCTCCATAGGTACCTATCTACCGCAGCTTACCTACCTGCCGTCCTGAGCATTTGTACAGCTACCTACCTAAGACCGGCACAACTATCATTAGATCTTCACGTAGTAGCGGGCTGGCGTCTACAACTGGCAGCAGATAACCCGCCCATTCATGTCCAACTCGTATAGATACTCATTCTATTGCTGGTAATAGCGTATGTTAAAGAGTGTGGCTTCCAAAGCCATTCACCACGCCTCTTTGCATCAAAGAAGCCCATAATCTTTTAGTATCAGTAGACAATTTACCAACTATGTTGTGTGTTCCGTCCGTTTCGCAGCGAACGGCCGTGTCACCCCCATCCGTGGATGACTCGTAAAATCAAGGGCGGTTGGAGCCCCTCCCTCCTCGCCCTGAGTGACTGTACATAAGACCCAAACTCCTTGTCGCCGATTTCAAACATGCTTTTTATACATTGACGTGTTTCATCGCCATATTAAGTTTAACGAAACGAGATGGACCTAGTGCTGGCTCCACTCGATCGTGTTCAGATCAATACCCTCTTGGACGAGCTCCCAGAGAGGACTCAATTCTCTCAAGAAGGTGACGCGCTCTTGCACAGCCTTAAGAACATAGTCGATCTCGGCCTCTGTGGTGAAGCGGCCGATACCGAATCGAATACTGCTGTGGGCACTCTCGTCGCTGTTACCCAGCGCCCGCAGCACATAACTTGGCTCTAATGATGCAGAGGTACATGCGCTGCCTGACGACAACGCAATGTCTTTCAACGCCATGAGAAGTGATTCACCCTCAACATATGCGAATGAAACATTGACGCAACCAGGATAGAAATGGTTAGGGTCCCCGTTCTGAGTTGTGTGCTCCAAAGACAAGAGGCCGTTGAGTAACCGGTCAGAGAGAGATTTGATGTATTTTGAATCATACTGTATCGTGTCAGTCTGAGCCATCGTAGACACATCAACGCATAGCAAGAATGAAGCGATTCATCGTTTGATGAGAGAGTGAGGTAGATGAAATGAGAAGGGGCCAACTCACGGGCATTTCCTCTTTGGCGAGTCTGCAAGCTTCGCCAAATCCAACAACAAGAGGCGGGGCAATAGTACCACTCCGTAGGCCACGTTCTTGCCCACCTCCACTGATAATGGGATCTATCCTAACTCGGGGTCGCCTTCGAACATAGCAGGCGCCGATTCCCTTCGGGCCGTATATTTTGTGCGATGAGATGGACATCAAGTCGATATTCATGGCGTTGACATCGAGGGGAATCTTGCCCACTGCCTGGGCGGCATCGGTATGGAAAAAGACCTTGTGCTTGCGACACAGCTTGCCGATTTCTTCTATCGGTTGGATAACACCGATCTCGTTGTTGACCGTCATGATACTGACGAGAGCGGTGTCAGGCCTCATTGCGGCCTCCAGTTCTTGCATGTTTATCAAACCATTCTGCTGAACGGGCAAGTAAGTTACCTCGAAGCCCTCGTCTTGCAGATGTCGGCAACTATCAAGAACACACTTGTGCTCCGTCTGGCTCGTAATGATATGCTTCTTCTTGCCCGAGCGGCCGAAGAATCGAGCAACGCCTTTGATGCTCATGTTGTTGCTCTCCGTGGCCCCACTTGTGAATATGATCTCTTTCGGGTCGGCACCGATAAGGTTCGCCACATGCTCACGGGCTTCCTCAACAGCCTTCTCGCTTTCCCACCCATACGCATGCGTTCGCGAATGCGGATTGCCGTACACGCCGACGAAGAAAGGAAGCATGGCATCCAATACCCTGGGGTCGACAGGCGTGGTAGCCTGCATGTCGAGGTAGATGGGTCGTTGTCCCTCGTCCAGCAGCTTGGCTTCTTTCAGGACTTCGGCGACGGGGCTGCCGGCAGCATCGAGCGCGCTCTTGGAGCCCGGCATAACGAGCTCGCCCTTCTCGTTCATGAAGTCGTGCTTGTCCAGCTTGATGGCCGTCTCGACGCTGACTTGGGCATTGTCTCGCTTGGTCTCGGAGACGTAGCCTCTCCGCGCCGTGCTTGATGTGGCGGCAGCGGCTAATCTGGTCAAAGGCTGGGACTGGCGCAGGGCGGTCGCAAAGGAGGGCTTGAGACCCAGGCGCGACGCCCGCCTCAAGGCCGTGGTGGCTACATTGGCCATGATAGTGCGCAAGGTGATGAAGTAGGAGGTGGCGGAAATGAGGAATGCGATTGCAGACGGAGAGGCGGGCGAAAATGGGCTAAAATATATCAAAAGCTCCCCCCAAGCTAAAACCGAAGTTCGGCGGGCTCGGTGTTATCGGCTAAGCTGGGGCAGGTCACAGCTTCTGCGAGTACTAACCATATCAGGCTAATGAAGCAGCCATATCTGAGCTGGCGGCCTATAGTTGATGCGTTCCGGCGGCGCCAAGATCACGGCACCGGGGCATTCGGCCGATCCGAGAAATGCTGTGCTGGATCGGTTGGTCACCAGGTGCCAGTCAGCTGAGAGAAGTAACTATGCCGTCATAATTTGGAATGGGTAAGAGGGGCCACGAATGACGTTGCACTGCTGCAGACAAAAAAGAGAGGTGCAGAAGTGGAAGCCCCGACCTTGCCGGGAGCCGTTAATAGCGAGGTTCACCACCAACGCTGCACATGGACACGCGGTGCTCTTGATGACGGACACACAACGACAGTCAAAAGCCACACATCTGTTTACCTTTTATTTAGTTCTTTGCGAATAGGAAAATACCCAGTCTCTTAGCAATTGATCCCATATACGTACACCAGGCTCCAGGTATATCCAGCGCCTCCAGCCGCTGCCCAATCGACTTACACAGACGGCCGCCAAGCCGCGGAATGACGACGGACTCGGGCATCTGATAAAACCAGGCCCTTCAGGATTTAGCACTGCCACGAGAAGCTCATCGACGGCCCAGGGAGTCCATACGTACGACGTACCTGTGCCCAAATCACTTCTGCCTTGCCGTCCACCGCTTTATCTTCCTCCCTCCCTCCCTCCCTTGATCTCTTCATCCCTCTCGAGTGCAAAGTCTAGTTTTGCGCTTCTTGGATACCTCGAGCCTCCTAAATTTACAGTGTATCGCATCGCACCGCCTCTCATCGCATTATACCCCCTTTACCCTTACCTCTCATAGCAGCAGCATCACGACGGTGCCATACTCCACCCACGCACACACCGTAGCGACGGTGCCACTCTAGTTCTGCGACTAATTGTTCGTGGCACAACTCGCCGCAAGGCGTACACAGCGTACGCACACCCGTAGACAGACAAACGGAACACGGAACTGCATTGTCGACTAGCAAAGTGCAAGACACGGCGGACCCGCCTTTTGCAAACCCCGCCGTTCGCAACCTTCGGCCCTCCCAGTGCCGGCTCGACCACATCAATCCCCCGCGGCGTTCGTGCGCATACCTAGTTTGTCGGTCTGGACAGCAGATTGGCAGGGCGCCCGTAACGTAGGGTTCACAAGACATGAGTTTCCGCGGCTTCCAGAAGAGCGTGGTTCGCGTAAGTCGTCCCCACTCGCGTGGCCTGTGACTGGTACTCTGTGACTCTATGACTGCGTTGTCGTGACGGCCACCCTCACCCTCGGTTATCTCCCTTGTTTGTGCTATTTTAGGCGAGACTGACACGGGCGTATCCAAACAGGCACCCCAACAGCTCAAGGCCAAGTTCAACATCGGCGAGCATACCAAGGATGCCGTCTTCATCGACTCGGAACGCCGCTTCGTGGAGCTCGAGACCGAGACGAAGCGCCTCCACGATGCGAGCAGGAAATACTTCGACGCCATTAACGGCATGCTCCAGCACCAGATCGACTTCAGCAAGGCCATGACCGAGATCTACAAGCCCATATCCGGCCGCGTGTCCGATCCCGACTCGCTCGTCGTCCACGGCAATCCCGAGGGCATCCGTGCCTGTGAGGAGTACGAGCTTGTGGTCAAGGACTTGCAGGACACCATTGCCCCTGAGCTCGAGATGATCGAGTCCCGCGTCATCCGCCCATCCAACGAGCTGCTCGACGTGCTCAAGGTCATCCGCAAAACCGCTGTCAAGCGCGACCACAAGCAACTCGACTACGACCGTCGCCGAGCCACGCTGAAGAAACTGCAAGACAAGAAAGAAAAGTCGGCCAAGGACGAGAAAGCAATCTGGAAGGCCGAAAGCGATCTGGAGACGTCCACACAGGAGTACAACTATTTTAACGACCTGCTGAAAGACGAGCTACCCAAGCTCTTTGGTCTAGAGCGCCAGTTCATCCAGCCTCTCTTCCAGTCCTTCTACTATATGCAATTGAACATCTTCTATACCTTACACGAGAAAATGCAGCAATGCGATATTGGCTACTTCAACCTCAACCTTGACATTTTAGAAGCCTTCGAAGAAAAGCGTGGCGACATACAGGAGCAGGCTGAGAAGCTGAACATTGTGCGCTTCAAGACGAGTGGCCGCCAGCGACCGCCCAAATACGGACCAAAGCCGACCGCCGCCCTCGAAGCAGGCAGCGAGCCAGCCGGACTACTTACTCAAGGCCCATCAACCACATCAACATCACCCCCACCATCGCCTGCCCTCGCTGCTTCGTTCAAATATGGCCAGCAACACGCCCCAGCCGAAGCTGCCGAGAATCCGCCGCCGCCGTATTCCGCAGCCGCACTTCCTGGAAAGTCGCCCTTGTCTCCATCCCTGGGCGGATCCAGCTCCGCGGCTCTGGCGGCAGCGGCATCAGGAAAGCCTAAGCCCCCTCCTCCAAAGCCGAAACCCAGTCGGTTGGCCGCGGCGCCCGCGGTCGATACAGTCACCGCTCTGTATGATTATTCGGCACAGGCCGAGGGTGACTTGAGTTTCAGGGCGGGCGATGTAATAGAAATCATAACCAGAACACCAAACGATAACGAGTGGTGGACGGGGAAAATAAACGGTCGGCAGGGGCAATTCCCGGGTAAGTTGATACTAGCATCTTGAGGGCTGACAACGAACGAGCTGACCGACGATTTCGCACTAGGAAACTATGTGAAAGCCAATTAGATGCTGGCACGCCCGCCTCTGAAAGCTTTATAGTTTTGCAGATGACGAGAGTTCGCCCAGTGTGTCGCCGACTTGAATACACACTATGATACCACAGACCGTCGCATCCGCCCTATTGTTGCGTGCGAGTCGATTAATAGCATGCTAGAGAAAAAGCTGTTCTCACGCAACGATTTGTGTGGAGACGGAAGGTTTTTTTTTTTTTTGAAAAGGAGCCTAGCTGTTTTACAAATACAGAGGATACAAGGGTTCAGCGTAAAGCAGGTAGCATATAACACTGACGGTTGTTTGGCCTCCTCCCCTCAATCTGCCGTCGCTCTTAATCCTTACTGCTCTTCGAGGCAGATGAGTTTATGGTAATCGACTTATACGCGTGTTAATATTCGTCCATGAAGGCCCGAGTGATTGATTAGTCGTGCCCTTCCCCAACTCAAAGCTAGAACGAAATGTCTGTTGCAGTTTGCTTGTATGAGTCGTCTTGCCGCTGCCCTTTACATGCATAGGGCATATAGGGAGTTTCATTTCGATGCTTAGACGTACCGCACCTTCGTACCGCTTCACGATCTCTCCGCAGGGAACAGACTAGAAGGCCACAATGTTTGACTTATCTAGATTATAGACACCGGATTCGAGAAAAAAACAAAGGTATCCTCGTCCTATCGCCGCCCCGGCATGAGCTTTCTGTTCTCTTCTTCCCAGCCGTAACCCCGCTCCCGTTGAAAATTTTTCACCGGCAACAGGACTTTTGTCATTTTCCCTTTGAGGGGATAGTGTATGGAAGCCCCGAGCATTCCTGCCTCGGCATTACGACCTTGACATCACAACAGCGCGCATATCCTCGGTGTAATCTTATGTGATGAGGCATGGGGGAAGGGTGATCAGGTAAGCCTCAAGGGAAGCTCTTCCCTGGCGAAAAAAAGCACGGCCTATCGGCGGGATCCCCCGGTGTTCGAGGGAAACGTTCCATTTTAACGGGGGCCTCATAGGTACCTAGAGGACGAGGACAAGGGGCACGGCAGTTGGGAGGAACGGACGAGGAACAGGGTCTTTTTTGGAAAATGTAGGACTCGCGACAGAGAAAGAAAACTTCTATGCATGAAAATGCTACCTACTTTGTTGTTCCCCGGCAACAACGCGGTGTGTGCCATGCCATGTGGAGAGGGAATATGCGACCTCCTCTCCTCCCCCGATGGAACGGTATCAACGGACGGACCCCGGCGGGGGATGAATACCACCTCCTTCCTATAGCCCGCGTGGGATCTCGCTATGACAGTCCTTGCGGCTGAATTATGAGATCATGAATGATTTCAGCTAGTAAAAAGTCCTGCATGATCGTTTTCTCGCCTCGTCCTAAAACCTGCCGACATGGGGCACGGAAAATGCAACCCTTCACACCTACCCCCCCTTCCCACCGGGGAACCCGTGATATGCAGCTCGGGGACCCAGTCCGGCGGTCTGGTACAATGGCTGCATATGTAGGTCAGGTAGCCAGCTCTTCGACCCGGTTGGCTCACGACAGGAGGGCGGTGCAAATGGGGTTTGTGCGGCCCAATGAGAGTTTGAGAAATCTAGGGATTTAGGCAAGTTTTTCTTCTTTCTTCTCCTTTGCTAACTAGGGCAGAAGTGAATTGTAGGAACCGATAATCAGAGATGAAATATTCGGTGTACTTTTGTATTAGGTAGTTTAGGTAGGTACTGTTAACTCGCAGTCAGGGGCGGTGGTCCTACCCCCACGCAGGGGAGATGGTGTATGGGTTCTCCGCCTAGGAGGATGGATGCCAGCTCCCAGGACGGGTCCATTGAAATTTGCCGTTACATTCATTCTCATTATGAATACAAAAGAACCTTTTCTATGTTCCTGGTCAACTTGGCAGGACCCGGCCGACTCGATTTACGGTGCAGTGACAGTGCCCTCCAGGCCATGGGCAAACTCGAGGCCTGTGAGTCACAACGCAAATAATGAAAATAATAAGTAATATGTCGGAAGGTCTCATATACGGCCTAGCATCAAATGTGACACCTTCAACGGGTGACTTTCTCGGGGCTAGGCATGGATAGGCCACAGGTGATGATTCCCGAAGCTGTGTTTAAGTTCAGAGTCGGCATTTTTACCCCGAGTATTTGAACAAAGCAACTAGTTAGTAGAATAGTTATGCCATATATAAAAGATTAACAGGATGTTCTAAGCCAATTTCAGGTAGACGGTTAGCAAGATGGCCTTCCAGGCCACCTCTGCCATACCACAAAATGATAATACTTTCAGTGTGCGAGCCGTTTGACCAGCTCTCTTCCATGACTTGACCGTGGGCACCATAGACCCCTAGAGCCCATACCCTGCCCCTGTCCAGTGAAGCCTTGCCGCAACTATTCGCTACACCTACCGGTTTATATTCGAACTTTGATTGCAGCGTTGCTAAAGCTAATCTCGTCCCCCAAAGCCACTGCCCATTACCTGACAGCATGGATCGACAGTATTGGCCGCAAAGGAGAATCTCACAAGAAAGCTTGTGAGTTGCTCATAGACATGTCACAAGTTTTGTGCGAAGACGACTATACGAGGGCATTAAGCACATTGCTCCGGAACACGCGGGTAATTCATCATCAGCTCATGAGCTGATGAGAAACAAGTGCGTCTCATCCGATAGTGACTTGCCACATTCTCACCGGTTCTAAACCAAGGTCAGTTACAAGATATAGTATTAACAAACAAAGTGGATTGTGTTAGCGAACCAGGAATTACGTGTGAATTACCTTAGTTGAAAGCAGACTATGGGCTTGAGTAAACATGCGCTCACCCTTGTCCACCGTTCAAGGCCACGTTGAATGAAGCAGAGTCATGGGTTTTTGTACATACGAGTAGCTGCATAGGCAGAACTCACTCATTGTAGCTAACTCCGTGGGCTCGAGTTGATCGAGGCTCGATAAGAACAAGCCGAACGGCGTTGGGGGAAAGACGCCCGTTTATGGTGATATAACATGCGCAGTCTATGTGTAATGGTTGTCGAAGCCCCGTGGTTACACAGCATGTCGGCTCTGCGCCTAGCAATTCCCCGTACACATTGGTGATAGAAGGCCCCTCGAGACGCTAAGTGTATCGCCATGCGGGTTCGTCCGTAACATGTCCGATCAGTTCACTCTGGCAGTGATATACGGGCTCGCAGGATAAGCATTAATGTATTCCAAGAAGGCTGCGGGAGACTCCTTGCTTCTGCTCTGGATTTAATTTAGAATTACTTTGCCTTTGAGAGGGGATGTTGACGTGTACTGGGTAGCCGAACACACGCAATTGTTCAAGAGACCCCTTGGTATCAGGACGTCTGTTGAAGTAGGGACAGGCAATATAGGTTGCATTTTCAGCGTGTTCTTCCACGTACGACCATACCTACCGGAGAACTCGGGATCCCGTCCGCTCTCCCATAGATAAGCCGGTAAGGGTCGAGTTAGTAGTTGGGTCGGTGACGACCAGCGAATCTTCGATGTTGTACGTTTTTTATTTATATTTTTTCATGCAATCTTTTTTCTAACCCATTTTCCTATCTATAGCTTCAGCGGGGGGAACGATTCCCGCTAAGCTACCGGTACCTGAAAATGTGGAGTTGCAGGGATTATTAGGTGCATACCTTATTGTGTGTGACGTTGGGACTCTAGCATGTGACTTTTTGAGCCTGTAGCTTCTTGGTTGGGTTAGGTACTTCTCAATCTACCGCCAGCAGATAACCTCTTTAGATGCGTATACCTACACAAACATCGACAGCAACAATTCCCAACCACAACACAATACCTCAACTACCCGCCTATTTACGAATCGTCCAGCCTCCCGCAGGCCGCTCCATCTAAACCGCCGTCCAACCATCGCCAGAGTTCAGCATGTCGAAGAAGCCGGTGAAAGGAGAGTATATTGAGACGGTAAACCACTTCCTACCAGGAGAGATGGGAGCTTCCGGCGCTCGAGTGCTTCTATTAACACGTCCGCCGACAGGAAACGGGTAACAAGGTGGCCCGCAAGGCCGTCCTGATCGGCACCCAGCACATCATGCTCGGCGGCAAGACCGTCATCCAGGCCGACGCCATGGTCCGGGGCGACCTCGCGCGCGTGGGCCAGCCCTCGTCGACCGCCGGCGCCGCGCCCGGCAGCAACACCGCCGTGGCCATCGGCCGCTACTGTTTCCTGAGCAAGGGCTGCTGCCTGCGCCCGCCGGGACGCATCTACAAAGGGTCCGTGCCTGCCCCTTCCCCCTCACGTTGCCGGGCCTTCCTCCTGACCCTGTTTCCCCTTTTCCCCGCGGGATAGATCCTTCACCTACCTGCCGCTCCGCCTAGGCGACCACGTCTTCGTCGGCGAGGGGGCCGTCGTCCAGGCCGCATCCATCGGGAGCCACGTGCACGTCGGCCGGGACGTGGTTGTGGGCGAGTTCGCCATCATCAAGGACTACGTGCGCATCCTCGACGGCGCCGTCGTGCCCCCTAACATGGTGATACCGAGCTGCAGCGTCGTCGCCGGCCGCCCCGCCCGCGTCGTCGGCGAGGTCCCCGAGGGGGGCGTCGAGGCCTTCGAGCTTAGGGAGCTCTACAAGACGGTCGGCAACAACCCCCAGCCGCTGCCCGTGTGAGTAGAGCGGATTGGGATATTTATTCGTCGTGCGAGAGATAGAGGGCGAACGCCGAGTCTACGAGAAGACGCGGACTAGGTTATTCGATCTTATGAGTCCCTGCTCCCGGCAGGTTCATCGGGGTATCACAGCAATCGCAACGACCTCGTAGGATATGAGACTATGGTATCCCCGGAACCCTACTAGTCAAGCCGTATTACACAGCTCCAAGCTTCGAATAGTTGACGAGATCGGTTGCAGAGCCCGCGACACAGCTTTTAAGGCCACTCCAAGACGAGGGCGAGGCAGGGTCACGACGGCCCACAACAGCAGACGAAGTCTTCCAGGGGGGACAGTTAATGAGCACCGTTGGTCACGGATCGCCTTAGTCTCTTGTGTTTTACGTCAGTGGTAGGCGAGAGGAGGGTCTGGACTCGGATATATAACACAACACATGGGACGTGCTAGGCGCTGAGACTATTGTTGTAGACAGACATAGAAAACGCCGCCCTGATTTACAGCACTGTCATGCATACCTAGTGCAAATCGGAATTTCAAAGGGCAAAGCCATAATTGGTCCATGATGCCCTACTATTTCAAGTCTCGCTCTTTTGCTCCCAAATCGAAATTCGTCTGACGTCCTGTTTGGTCTCATCAATCGCTGTCCCACCGAATGAATCATCGGCATTTAAACCGGTGTTGATAAAACTACGAGTGCGAAGCACGGCCGGCCCTGGAGTTCCATAGGCGTCAAGACGATTGGGGTTGGCGACTAGGTACAGAAACAGGAGACGCTAGCCAAGCTGCCGGCTTGCAGGGACGTCGTGACCGGGACCTTACATCACCAGATCAAACTCTCTACAGTGCCGGCGGGTTTTGCAATGATGGGGAATTACTTTGGTGCCGAGGAGGTCCAGAGGATACACGAGGAACGGCTGTTCTGCCCTTCCTTCCAGACTGTGAGACGTGGCACGTCTATGGAGCTCCTGCAGCGCGGTGGAAAGAGCGAGGCGGAGTCATGCTTAATGTAGGTAGATGTCGATGGTGTTCACAGGGCAGGTTTCTGGCGGCGCGAACTAATGTGTTAAAATTGTAGGAAGTTCCGTGGATGCTGGGGTTTGCTGGGACAAACCTAAGAAGTAAGAGTAACCGAGGCGCAGATATCTCCGTTTGTGCTACTGATTCTTTTGGTAGTGGAGAATGATGGCATAATATTCCCATCTCAGCACTACTGACTTGCGGGACGTGTCTTGATATAATTTTCTACTTTTGATGACAAACGACGGTGTCGGTAATTCACTGCAGTGTCTCTTAGCCGCCTCCGGGTCTTCTGCTGTCTGGCTGTCTGGCTGTCCGACTCTCCTATTCTTGTTCACATGAGGGGCGTAGTATTGAGGGCCTACACTGACTTACTCTTAGGTGTGTAGATATCTGGCCAGCTCCGGCGATTCGATGGAAAGCGATTTTTTTTTTTTTTTTTGTTGTTGAGACGCAAACTAATTTAGATTATTTCTTTTCGTCAAACTACCTAATCTACAGCAGTAAATGGCCCACCCATCGGCTCGCACGCAGGTTCGTACGGGGACACATCCGGCAACACAACAGGATAGACGCCGCGCAGCGAATCCTCAAACGCCCTGAACGAGGCGCCCAGCTCCTCGGCGACGCACACCAGCTTCTCCGCCTCCCCACCACCAAAGGCGACCGGCTCGCAGGACGACGGTGAAGCCGCCAGGTCCCCGATCTCGGCGCTCGCCAGGAGGATCTTCCCGCCGCGCAGGACGAGCTCGATCGCCGCCTGGGGGGCGAAGATGGCCTGCCCGAACGAGTCGTCATCGTCGTCGTCGACGCCGCCGCCGCCACGACGACGATCTCGATGATCCCCGGGCCCCCCCGCCCATGCCCCGACCACGACGATGTCGGCCAGCTTCCCGGCCTCGATGGCGCCGAGCTGGCCGTCGAACCCCGCCACCGCGGCGGCGTTGACCGTCGCCATCTCCCACAGCACCTTGGGCGCGAGCGCCACCCCGTAGCTCCCTCTCGTGGCGGCGTCGGCGCACACGGCCTCTCGGGCCATGGTGGCGGAGCCGGACGGGAGCCAGTCCGTACCGAGCGCGACGGTGATACCGGCCGCCAGCAGGTAGCTAGCGTTAAGCGTCTTGCCGTAGAGGTACATGTTGCTGCGGGGCGACCAGACGACCTTAGCCCCGCGGGCCGCGACCACGTCGAAGTCGCGCGGCGTCAGCCCCAGGGCGTGGACGAGGGCCACGTTGGGGGCGATGATGTCGGTGCTCAGCCCGCCCCCGCCGAGCGCGGGGACGGTGTCGAAGGTCCCGTTGGACAGGCAGGCGAACTCGTTGGCCGCCTCGGTGTCGACGCCCTCGCCGATGTGGCCGATGTACCGGTGATAGCCGGTCGCCGTGGCCCGGTCGATGGGGTCCGGGCCGTAGTCGCAGTCGCCGCGCCGCAGCATGCCGAGGCGGTCCCTCAGGGGGAAGGTGTCGTAGACGGCGGCCGGCCCCGCGAGCCCGTCCTCCAGGCCGTCGGCGAAGTCGAGGTTGCGCGCCAGGCCCGGGACCATCGCCCCGCCGATGACGGAGGTGGTGCCCGAGAAGAGGTGGCGCAGCTCGCCCCACGCCGTCGCGTCCGCGTCGCTGCCGTTCACGGCCACGGCCCGCATGGTGTAGTTGCGGGTGCCCAGCCGCCAGTCATGGCGGTGGGTCACGCGCTCGCCAATGTCGGGGAAGGGCCGCACGGTAGAGTAGTCGATGTGCTCGTGCGTGTTGATGAAGCCGGGCGACACCACGGACCCGGGGCAGTTCAGCACGCTGGCATCCAGACCCCTCGTGCCGAGGCCGCAGACATCACCGACATAGACGATCTTGCCCGACTGGATGAAGACGGTGGTGTCTTGAAGCGCGCCTCCGGTTGTGAGGACGGTGCCGGTCAATAGCAGGTCCCTCGATAGCCCTCGTTTGACGATGCGGCATTCCGCCGACGCTTGCCGGACCAAGGCGACAGCGAAGAGGGCCAACAAGTGTACAAGAGCGGATAGATGACCCATTGGGGCCGGCTCCTCTAGGACTGAAAAATGTAAGCGCACCACACGTACCAAATATTTCATGAGGCCGTGGATAGTAAGCTGGGAATAGGAGAGAGAGAGATGGGCAGACGTTTGTGTATGAATTTCTGCTATTTACCGCCTATAGAAATTTCTCTGGCACCTGGCGTGCACTAATATTCATGACCCCAGAGGACGCATGAGGCCGATTCAAGGAGCCGTGAACATTGTCTGACCGTTGTCGAGTGCACAATAAGAGCAATAGAGAGCAATGTGCCCAACTTTGGATTAAGTAAGTAAGTAAATTACTCGCGATCTCGGGCAATCAACCACTGGGTCACCAATCTCGGGCACCATGTGGGGTCGCCGTGTTCGCTGTATATGCACATCAATCGGTGAGACTAGGTGGATGGTGAGTAAACAGAGCCGCCTTATTCCCTCTGTCTGGGCAATTGGAAGTCTTATGGTGACTGCAAAACTGTCCGAGGGTTCCATCAACCCCGTCTTTGTTTTTGCTATACTTCATCATGCTTGCCTCCCATCATAAACGCTGTTTATGGAATTGGGCAGTCGACGGGCTGCATCGCGGCTATGGATCGGGATACCTGTTTTTTTTTTTTTTTTTTTTAAGATTGCTCCGATTAATTGTCATGATAGAAATAGTGAGGCGAAGTAGAGGCCGAGTTCTGAGGCAGTTTAGGCGCCGAAGGGATGAGGCACGGGCGCGAGGGATGCTGCGCTGTCGCCATGTCGCTGCTGTGCCCGTTTCAGAAGACTTGGAGAGTAGAGGCTTGTTGGAATATGATGAACAGAGGGTTGAGACTTGGTGAAGCAATGTTGGTGAGGGCAGAAGAGAACTGACGGGTCATTCCCGTACGTGCGCACGCGACTAGGTATCCCTAGGCTATATCACCAGCTCGCCCTATACTCGTCCGGGCTTGCGAATCTGTCAACGGCCGGCAGTGTTAGATAGATAGTGGTGACGTGCGTAAGCCTCACACGCGCCCCATCACACGGTGCCAAGCCTCCGACCCAATACCCCGTATCCTGTTCGTCGACGTTGGAACGCCCTGAAACCGCCTATGGCTCCTTCAAGAACGAGCTTGTTTATGTTTAGTGCCGATGGCGTCCGCAACTGGCCAGCTGATTTGCTGCGCATCGTGTAAACTGCGAGACGCAGTGTGACCACCGTTATACTCTATACGCTCCCTCCCGTGTAAGTGCTTGCGTAGGAAGGTAGGTTAGGTACGCCTGACTGCTTGTTGTCCCTTGTAAGTGAGCGAGCCCGACTATTATATTATAAATCTCATCTGTCACTCATCGCCTTTTAGTCTTACCTAGATCTACTGAATCGTTACCTTTGCGAATAGTAGACGATTTACGGGCGATAGGTACAGTCTCACTCACTTACACCATTGTCTTGTGTACGTAAAGTCTTTCCACATCCCACCTCCTTCGAATAACTTACGTCTCTGACACGAACTCAGAAAAACTCATCACATCCTCACTCTTTGTTGGCATCCATACATCCACCATGTCACGACGAACCGCTAGCTCGTCGTCGGCCCTGGTTCCCGATGATGACCTGGTCAACCAGCCAGACTTTCATGGCGAGGTCGAGACCAATGATGAGATCCCGTCTCAGAACGCCCTGCGGGCACTAGATGACTACATCGTCCTCGACAGATACGGAAAATCCCACACATTCAGGAGTCTATACTCTGCCCGCAACGTGGCGCGCCGCGTGCTGGTCATCTTCGTGCGCCACTTCCTCTGCGGTGTAAGTCCACACACACACACACACACCACGGGCCCCATATATACTAGGTAGCCAGACGGCACCACATTAACACGGGGGGGTATCACAGAACTGCCAGGAGTACCTGCGCACCCTCTCGGCCTCCATGACCACCGACGCCCTCCTGGGGCTGCCGGTGGCCACCTCCATCGTCGTCATCGGCTGCGGCAAGCCGGAGCTCATCGGGTGGTACGCCGAGACGACGGGCTGCGAGTTCTCCATCTTCACCGACCCCACGCGCCAGCTCTACCGGCGGCTCGGCATGGTGTGTACCCTGCGGTCCGGGCCGCGCCCGGCGTACGTGCAGAGCAAGCCGGCCGTGCAGACGGTCGTCGCGGGTGTGTTTCAGGGCCTGCGGAAGGGGACCTCGGGCCTCGCGAACGGGAAAGGCGCCCTGAAGCAGGTCGGCGGCGAGTTCCTCTTCGAGCCCGCCTCGGGGACCCTCGAGACCCCGATCGCCTCCCCGCTGGAGTGGGTCGGCGACGACGGCGGCGGCGGCGGCGGCGGCGGCGGCATCTGGAAGCGGCGCGAGGAGGGGGAGGCGAAGTGCGTCACCTGGTGCCATCGCATGCGCACCACCCGGGACCACGTCGAGGTCCCCGAGCTGATGGCCATCCTGGGGCTTCAGGGCCCTGGCCAGCCCGCCCGGGATGCGAGGCGGTGGCAAAAGGCCATCGCGACGAGGAAGGGCACGGGGTCGAGCATGGCGGATCAGATGAGTCGCGGAAGCGGCTATATATGACCAGGTCCTGCGGCAGCTGGTAGGTGATAACAAAATCTACTACTGTAAGATAGATTGAATATGTAGCGAATGCTAAGAATTAGGATGTAATTAAGTCACAAACGCTTCGTGGCTGATTCTTCTCCTTATGGCTACTGGTTGACAGACTGATATGGCCGGCTTGGCGGTTCCGTTGGGACACTGCCTACGTACTTAAGGTACCTAGGTATGTAAGTCATCGTTAACAACAACGTATAAAACCGGCTTAACTCTATATCATATCTCACAGCCTGGGTTTCCGGCTCTTTTCTTCTATTTTCATTGTACTGCTTTATGTGCTACTATTACCTGCCGTAAAAGTATCAGGATGCCATTCTAGCTAATAGTAGAGCCCGAACATTAGCAAAAAGCTGGCGGTTGTTAAATGTTTCTAATTCTTGCCCTGTAGCCTTGAGACAAGCCACGCGTAAAGTTATCCAGGTACCCCGACTCATCACGGCTCCAGTGTCTCACGTACGTGAGACAAGGTCCTGCGTATTTGGATAAAGCCATGTGAGCGTGCGAGCCTCGGTACATGGCCTCAGTTTTCGACTTGCCTATAGTACACCGGAGTTGACATACGAAAGTGAAAGGGAAAGCCGTCCATGAATATCGCGCTCGGTAAAGTTAAAATCGCTGAGTGAAACGAAGCACTCGGCTACGGTGAAAAAGCAGTGGCAGAAGGTGAAACTAGACAGATAACTGCCCACGCTGCTATGATTAGTCAGCAGAGCCTTTGGTACCAGACGCCTAATGTTTCTTTGATATGTGAAGCTTGAGTGACGTGATATTCCATTGTCGTTGCCACAATCGCTTGACAGTGTGTCTTTGATGATAGGGGACAGAGGGGCTTCCAGGAGACAAAAGGAAACCTATATTTATCTCACGGAACTTATGAGAACACATACAAAGGGTCAAAGGACGACCTGACTAAGGGAACATGAGTAACAGCCAAGAATCGTAGCACCACGTGGCTCAGCACATTCAACCATCTGTCAGTAGGAAGGCAACTCCGTGATGAAAGGACATTCATTCATCCTCCATCGTCGGAGGTATCGCCTTATCAGCGTATATAAAATCCCTTCGCCATACCATTTCGCATCATATTTCTCTCCTCAAGCAACAACAACAACAACATCCCACACTCACTCATCCGCACTTCAAATCAACGCCTCGCACACCACACACAGAACAGTCAATCAACCCGGGGGGGGGGGGGGGGGGGGGGGGGGGGGGGGGGGGGGGGGGGGGGGGGGGGGGGGGGGGGGCGGGGGGGGGGCGGGGCGGGG
>MU281377.1:121179-191433 GCA_022385595.1 Xylaria palmicola | reverse complement strand
AAACACCCCACCCACCCAAACCCCATATAAAAAACCCCCCCCCCCCCCCCCCCCACAAACACCAAAAAAACCCCCCCCCCCCCCCCCCCCCCCCCCCCAAAAACCCAAAAACCAAAATGAAGAACGCATTCAGCACACACTCCAAGAAGACCGCCCCCCAGAAGGGCCTCTTCGACTTCAGCGACACCGACTCCGGCCTGGGCGGCTCCAAGCACGGCGACATGCACCCCGCCTGCTCGGTCATGTAAATGCAGAGATCTCTCTCACTCTCTCTCTACTACCTCTCTCTACCTCTCTCTACATGAACCAACTTCGCTCTCAAGATTCTCCTTTGTTTGATACATGAAGGGAAGGGGGGAAGGGGGAATAAGACATAAAAGGCTCCAGAGGAGCAATGGGGGATGGATGGATAGAAGTCATCGATAGTGGTGCTTTTAATAAAAACACACTCGGTCACATACTTTATTGACTAGAGGTACCTACCTAACATGCCGGACCCGAGTGAATTTCGCAACTAGATTCTTGGACTAACTAGCCGACTGACCCGTCCGTAGCTATAAGACGGGCCAGCAAATACCGAGAGACAATGCTTGCGCGACGCGCTCCCCTCTTCGCAGTAAGAGACGCCAAGATATATCAACTATAAAGAACACAAAGACGAATAACTAGCCCACGTTAAGACTCCGAAGCAAGACATAACTCACGAAGGTTGCTTCCTCCATACCTCTTTTCCATTCGACCACAACCTTCCCTTGAACCCACCTTCTACTCTTCCGCTCCCAACACTAACTAACCCTCTTCCCCAAACCATAAACATCCATCCATCCTGTCTCCTTCGCCATTGTGACGGCTCACGTCCGCCTCTTCCTACTACCCCTTGTTGCGAAGACAGCAACACGCGTGCATTCCGTATGCCATGTTATTCCGCCGTGAGATATCACAGTCCCCATCAGAAACTCTCACACTCTTAGCCACCCAGCTAATCCCCCCCCCCCAAACCTCTACACCCGCACCCTCCGCCCACAACTACGCACTCGGGGGGTGGGGTCGCGCAGAGAGTGTGGAAAGAGAGAGAAAAGTATTACGTAGTAAGATAAGTATATACAGTTTATGTAGTACAGTGAAAAAAACGGCGCGCGTAGACCGTTTTTTTTGGCAACGTCGGCAAACGTCGACTTAACTCCCTCCCTCCCTCATACCCAGTCTAGCCCGCCCGCTAGAAGAAGAAAGTCCCGAGACACCTCCCAGGATCACTTCCTACCATTCCATCCCATTCCCACTAGTTACAGGGGAATTTTCTGAAAATCCTCACAAAGGGCTGGGAAACAGCCCCCCGTACGGTTTTCACTAAAGCCATCCTACACCGGTAAAAAATACTACATGTAATGGTCGACGAATTTCAATCATCAGAAAGGCATCGGCCTTCATTTTTTCATTACCGCATCCCCCTGTCAAAATAGGCGCGGATCTTTAGCGGGGGCCGGGGAACGCGCTGCCCATACCTTGACCCATGGCGTGGAGCTTGGCTGCGAGTTGAGGGTAGTTCTCCTGTACTTGGATTTGGGTTCTTGTTGCCTCGGCATAAGAGAGGGCGTTGACAATCTCGTTAGGGGTTCTGGCCAACTCGGCGGCTTTCTCGAAATACTTGAGCGCTTCGGTGATCTTGCCCTGCTGCAAGAGGAGCTGCGCCATCGTAGCGACAGCGATGTCGCACTCGGGATCAACTAAGGAAACTGGTAAGCAAGAAATATCCGGGCGCGAGTAATTGGGAGGTACATACTAATCAGGGCTTTCTCGCAAAGTTGCTCAGCCTCGGTGAATTCAGACTTTTGCTGGAATAGTGTGAGGGCTTTATTGATCAGCGGTAGCACATTCATGGACATGGGCTTGGTCTGCTTTTCCATGTCCATGGCTGTGTCGAACTGTTGAATGGCGTCGTCGAACTTGCCCTGGTCTAGGAGTAGTTCGCCATAGTAGTTATAGACATCCGGTACCCGACTGAAGTTCTTAATGCATCGACGGAAGGTGGCCATAGAGGAGGCGACGGACCCCATCTTGTACTGTGTTACACCAAGCTGGATATGTGAGAAGATAAAGGAATTGTCAAGGTCAATGGACTTCTGGTAGTCCTTGGCTGCGTTCTGCCACTCCCCATGGATGAAGTGGAGTTGAGCACGGTGGTAATAGATGTCAGGATCTTCGGGGTTTTGTCGGATAGCACTTTCGATGTCCTCGGCAGCCTTTTCACGATTGCCTAGGGTTTTGTCAGTCAAAAGATGCGCACAAGCTGACTGAGTATCGGCGGCTTACCCAGTTCCAGATGCATGCTTGCGCGTTTGACGTAGCTCTGAGTCAAAGAAGGGTCGAGCTCAATACTCTTATTCAGGTCGTTCAATGCCAGCTCCTGTGATCCTCGCAAGCATCGGAAGGTACCGCGCATATTGTAGGAAAGCGCTTCAAACTCTCCCAAGTCGCCGAGTTCAAGGGCCTTCTCGAAGGCATTAGCGGCTTCTTCATAGCCATCGTGCGTCTTCTTCTCCATAGCTCGGAGACCAATCTGCAGTTGACCCTTTCCAGTGGCATCGGACAGTTCTACTGAGTCCTCCAGGCCGGCAAGTCGGGGTTTCTCGCGGAAGCTCTGGATGTAGTTGGAAACAAAGGTCGGGCTTGGGAGCTTGTTAGGATTCTTGGTTTTGAGGATCTCCACGGCCTTTTGCTCGGCGACTTTCTTGAGCAGCTTCTCGACCGACGTCGCACTGCTCTCGTTTCTAAATTCGTCGATTATGCAGCTGGCGGTGAAGTCTAGCAGAGACTCGCTATACTTGTGGAGATGCTCGTAGGCAGTGGCTCGTCGGTTCAGGGCTTTGATGTATAGGGGATCGAGGTTGACAGCTGCAGTTGTATCCTCGACGACCTTCTCCCACTCACTCAGGGCGTTGTAGCAGGCGGCCCTGTTGGAGTAGAATATGGGATCGGGCTTGCATAGGATCGCTTTCGAGTATAGTTCGATAGCCTTGTTATAATCCTTGCTACCGTACGCCTTGTTTCCAGCGGCCTTCAGCTTCTGGGCGAAGTCGTTTCGCTGCTCGGGAGTGAGGGCTGTGACGGTGGCCTCGTCAACGTCGGGAAGCTCATCGGCGCTCTCTACGGTGGCAGGCTTGGGCTGTTCCGGCGTAGCAGGGGCAGACTTCTCGCCGGCCTCGGCCTGGCGTTCGGCCTCCTTCTTTTTCCGTCTCTCCTTCTTGCTTAGCTTTGGTTGCGCGGGCTGCTTGGACTTCTATGGACGATTAGTTTAAATGGACAAATAGGCTATCTGCCTGTGGCTGGATAAGGGTTTGCCAGAGCTTACCGCATCGCCATTCAGGTAGTATACCACACCGGCTCCCGTCACCACTACAGCAACACCGGCAATGGTGTAGACCAGCGCCTTGTTCTCGGATGCCCAGTTGGTGAGTCGGTCCCAGACGGAGGACTCGACGGGGACGGCGATTGGCTGGGCCAGGTTCGGCACAGGCGGTGCTGCAGAGGCGCCCGACATTGTGAGAAAGGATCAGATAGTACAGGAAGACGACACGGCGTGGCGGATGGGACACGGCACGCAGGGACAGGACAGAGCGCGGCAACGGGGAGCGGGGGATAGAAGAGCAGTCGGCTCGTCTGCGTCAGAGCGATTGGGGATTGGGGGAAGGGAAGTTTGCAGTGGTTAGATTGGGATTGGTAGGCAGATTGGTAGGCAGGTTGGTCGGCGATGATGCGCTTTGGAGAAGCTTGGTAGGGTCAAAAAAATTAGTAGCGCGACTTGTGGCTTGGCACTGATCAGTGATCCGTTAGGTAAACGATGGGGACTTGAGCTTTGTGCTGCGAGGTACTTGTACTTGTCGTACGTACCTCTCTAGTGCTCGGAAAAGGCGCTGGATTGAACCTACAAGCACCAATACGCCCTGCTGATTGGTGCATGGACCGTGGGATGACTTATGAGCTCATACCTTAAGCTACCGGGGTACGTACTTCCTATGAGCCCCGAGTCCCGAGATCTACCCACCGGCCGGCTCGTTATATAAGATAACCGGGTAGCCGGACAACTTTGAACAAACATAGTATTAATAATACACACGTACGTACGTATTGACGGATGGGTATGCAACAGAATACCTATGGTGTGTCGAACTTTGCAAGTCGGATATTCCTCACCATGTTTTCATTCTTCATATGAATTCGGCACTCATCGAAGAAGTTGCACTGCTATCAAAACTCGTTATCGACATCAGTGAACAATCACAGCACGGGCCTAATACGACAAAAATGGAGGGACTGCGGCTCTTTACCACTATCCGATGCGATCCAGAGCTGTTGAAAGTCCCGGACCAAGGGTTTAGCAATGCTGGGTGGAATCAGAACCCCTCTCCTTTCTACATGCTCGACTTCCATCGCGACCGGATGTTGAAGGCCGCCATCTACTGGGGCTGGGATGCTGCCATCAAAACGCTTGAGGGGGAGCAGGGTCTCCGGCATCTCGAGGCCTTTCTACGCGAAAATGTGCCCGAGGGCACTAAATCGCCCTACCAAGCCAAGGTTCTCATCGACCGGGATGGCGCTATGAGTGTTGTGAAGAACCCGACGGCACCAGTCCCTCTTCAAAACCTCTTCCCTTCCTACCTTCCGCCGCCCTCGGGCCCTTCGCCAGAGGTATCTCCGGAGACTGGCAAGGCTCCCGAGAGGAGTTCCGAGTGGGAGATTTTAGTGGATGAGCAGGATACAGCAAAGTCTGCGTTCACCCACTTCAAGACCACCCATCGGCCCATGTACGAAGGGGCGAGGCAACGGGCCGGCCTCCTAAACTACGTAGACAAGAGAGAGGTCCTCCTTGTTCGCGATGCCGATGGGTCCATTATGGAAGGCAGCATCACGACGCCATATCTCTGGAGGGGCGGTAGATGGGTGACTCCGCCAGTGCCCGCTGTATTTGACATGGCCCAAGGGAGCGGCGGCAATAGCGGCACGACCAGAAGATGGGCACTAGAGAGGTAGGTTGTGCATTCTTCCAATTTCTATCCTGTATCGGAGCTGGTGCTAAAGCTGAGTAGGAATCTCGTCTCGGAAGAGATCGTCCACGCTGATTCGCTCGTCGATGGAGAAGAATGTTGGATCAGCAATGCTCTGAAAGGTTTCGTCCACGGTAGAATAAAGCTCAACTGAAGTTACCCAGGTTGCAACCACGAACGGCCCCCCCCCCAGTGGACACCACCCTGGAGGACACGGAGCCGGGGTATCGTGGCTTCTCCTACTAGAATATCGCATGTGCAGGTACCTATCTCGGTAGCATTTCCAAGTGTGCTTGCCTTCCGGTGACGGAGTTATTCGATGAGCAAAGTGTCACTTTTCTGTTACGATCAGGTACCTAAGTACCAGGTGCACTTGTGTTACATAGAAGTCACAACCATGTGCTTTCTCCAAGTCCCGATTCATTCGAGAGAAGACGGAAAGCACAGTGTTCATAGCATCAGCTTGGTGTTTCAGGCTTGGTCTGATGCCTCTAACTAGTGGCTTACCCTCATTGTCTCTCTTTCATTCTCTCTCTCTCTCCATCTCCCACGTCTGCTAAGTAGCCATTCCACTCTTCTCGTCCAAACAGAACCTCTAGCAATACACATCCTAGCATCGTTCATCCTGAAGTACATATCCTTAACAGACCTGAACTAAGCACTCCACTCGTTCGCTCGACTTCTCTGTGGTCTGCTATATTTGCCACCGCCCATAGTATCTATAAACGCTCTTAGCACCTGATACCAAAAATGGATGCCATCTATTCGACCCCGGACAAGTTTGTGAAGGAGAATGACCTAACCAAGGTCCGGGCAGTCCATAATCCGAACTATAAGCGCCATGGAACTAAGGTGAGCAACATTATTGGAGCGCTCATCTGCTCGTCCATGTCAATATCTAGACTCAACTATACTATATGCGATTTTCACAGTTTAAAAGCTTCATATCCCCATTCAACATGATCTAATCCGCCTGCGTATAGAGTAAATGCTAACCTCGAATTATACAGTCGTATGTTCATCTCATGCACAAATACAACTTTGAGCCAACCAAGGGTGGCCCCTATTTTCGTGTTGATCGCCCAAAGCAGAGTGGTCTAGTCTCAGGAAAGCTCAAGGCCGCCCTCGGCGGCCGTGTTCGCTCAGAGCGCGTCCTCGTCAAGAAGGCCAGCCCTGAAATTGGGGCCAAACATGGCGAGGTCACTGCCGAAGACTCACAAAATGACATGCTGTACGTTTTGCACCCACTTCCGCCAAACGGAATCACCTTCCTAGTTACTACATGTGGCATCAAGGAATGTCCGTTATACTCACTCTAGCACCTATAGTTATCTCTGTAGAGTCACCGTCGGAACCCCCCCTCAGACCTTAATGTTAGACTTTGACACTGGCTCGGCCGATCTTTGGGTAGGTAGACTGACTAGTAGTGTTCCTCTTGCGTCCGCTAACAGCTAGCAGGTGTTCTCTTCGTCTCTAAGTTCATCTCAGTCGAAAGCCCACAACATCTACGATCCCAAAAAGTCCAGCACGTACAAGCCACTGCCAGGAAAGACTTAGAAGATCGAGTACGGCGATGGCTCGAACGCCTCGGGCGACTGCGGCGCCGATACGCTTGTCATCGGCGGCCTCTCGATAGAGGGGCAGACGGTTGAGACGGCCAAGAAGCTGTCGGAGCAGTTCACGAGTAACACGGGCGACGGCCTCCTCGGCCTGGCCTTTGGCAAGATCAACACGGTGCAGGACGGCAGCGGCGCGGCCGATCCGCAGGCGACGCCCGTCGAGAACATGATCCGGCAGGACGACATCCCGAAGGAGGCGGCGCTCTTCACCTCGGCGTTCTACAGCTGGCGGGACGCCGCCGCCAACCCAAGGTCGTTCTACACGTTCGGCTTCATCGACCAGGCGCTGGTCCAGAAGTCGGGCGAGGCGATCCACTGGGTCGACGTGGACAACTCGGAGGGCTTCTGGGCCGTCCCCTCGGAGTCGGTGTCGATCAACGGCAAGGCGATCCCGACGAGCGACAACACGGCCATCGCCGACACGGGGACGACGCTCGCGCTCATGTCGGACGAGGTCGTGGACGCCCTGTATGCGCAGATCCCCGGCGCCACGTATGACTGGGCCAATCAGGGCTACATCTTCCCCATCGACGTCACGGTCGACGACTTGCCCGACTTCAAGGTCGCCATCGGCGACAAGGAGTTCCTCATCCAGAAGGAGGACCTCGCATTCGCGCCCACCGAGGACGGCGAGAATTGGTACGGCGGCGTCCAGAGCCGCGGCGTCCTCCCCTTCAACATCTACGGCGATACGTTTCTGAAGAGTGTTTACGCCGTGAGTTTGACCCCCATCATTACCAACCCCAACGTACTCAATTCCTACTCTTCATCATCCCGAACCCCCCCACTTCGCTGCCTTGTACTCAATACCTCGCGCCCGAATTTATCGCTGACATGCAAACATTGCGTAGATCTGGGACCAGGGCAACACCCGTTTCGGCGTCGTCCCCAAGATCGAGAAGACGCAAAGCCTCACGCCGCCCGCAGCCGCGGCCGCGGGCGACGGCGGCGATACCAAGACCAGGGTCACGAGCGTCCTTATGGCGGCGTCCGATCGCATTGACCCTGTCAGCGTCCCCCTTTAGATGGTGGAGCGTCATCGCTGCGATTGATGTGATGTGCCCTTTGGTTTCCCTCGTTTTGCCTAAGTTAGATCGATCGTCAAGGAAGATGGACCGTGCGTGATAGAAGAAAACTCTTACTGTAAATATCGACATAAGAGATAGTTCGTGAAGGTACTTATTCTGCCATGGGCAGAGAGGAGGAGACTCGCGTGGGGAATACTATTGTTCAAGGTAGACTGAATAGAAGTAAGAGAGTATATTTCTTCCCTGCATCGTCTGTCTCCCGTTGCCGGCCGCTTTATTTATTTATATATATATAAATCAAGTCTTCTCTTCGTAGAGGCCGCAACATGATCTTTTCAATTACCCTCCTAATCTAAATCTTTCTGCTTCGTGTCATAATAACCGGACCAGGCTCTATACGGTTGACTTGCAGATGTACTTCAGTTGATTACAGGACGTGTGAATACCCAGGTAGTTACCCGGTCTATGGCCCACGAGCAGATGGACGAAGGGCTGGCAACAGCAATCGTATTTCACAAGCAGCCCACAAAGCATTCAATTGGAGACCGCTAACAAGATCATGGTGATTTAGGTACCTAGGCAGTAGACCTCTCTCTCTCTCTACAAGGGAACAGACAAAAAAGGAGGTCAGTAGCACCTCACTAACTAGGTACTTTGATCAACGGGCCTCCCAATTCTCATTCTTCTCTTTCTCTTCTCTTCTCTTCTCTTTCTCCTCTCCTCTCCTCTCCTTTCCTCTTTCTCCTCTTCTCGCCTCTCTCTCTCCCATCGCTCGTCTCGTCTCGTCTCGATCCTCGCAGACCTCGAATGCAAGCAAATGCGTAACGCAGTAAAAAACCCCAAACTCATACTCGGCTACAAAAGAATTTTCTTTTTTTAGTCGAATAGCTGTCTGTAGTGTGTTCGAGCCGAGAACGGGGGACGTTGTCTTCACGATGGATAGGTACGTAGGTAGGTAGGCAGAGATATTTCGCGAGGGGACAAAACAAAAAAACACCCACCAGAGAGTTGCCAAACCATTCCCTCTCTCGCACCGAGAAATCTGTCCAAACATGAAAAAACAGCAGAACAGAAACAGTGAGCCCAACTCACTGCCTTTAATTCCCACACCACCACCCACACACCCGCCCCGCCGATTGGAAGAGTGTAGCTATAAAGAGCAACAATGTGAAGAAGAAAAATGGTGTGAAAAAGAACTCCGCCAACGCCATTGCAGGATGACCCGTCGAGAAATCGATGGAAATGGCAAGAGCCGAAGCCGAAAGGACCGAACGCGAGTGTTGAAGTTTTGTGGGGAGACGGCGTGGCTCGCCGCGGTGTTATCCCAAATAATATAGGATTCGGCGGGAATTAAGAAGTTGCTTGATGGTTGGGGTGATGTAGCTTATGGAAAACACGGACATGATCCAACACGTGAGAATAGGTCCGTAGCTGAAAGTCTAGGGTCGGTCAATGTCTACAGTAAAGACTTATCGTGACATGTCGATTCTCATGAAATGATGTTAATGAAGTGCGACAGGCCGGCAGAGATGAAACATCTACTGAGGATAATAGACGCCAGGAGTAGGGTAGTAATATGCCTCTGGACTAGGTGTAACGATGCCATTCATGGCCACACCAGGCATAGGGTAACTTTGCGACGCAGGATAGGGGTAAGGAGGCATGGGAGCCAACTGAGAAGCATCATAGTAGTAGACCATTCCGTTGACCTCCTGAGCAACAAGATTAGAGTTATGTTGACCTTGCGCGGCGGATGGGGCGCTTCCAATTTCGCTTTGAGGCTGTTGACTTGATTGTGAACCGGGAACAAAAGCAGTCGTGCCTGGAGCTATGGCACTGGGATACGGAGGGGGTGGATAGTAATAACCTTGCTGCGGCGGCATCATCGGATAAGGTGGATAATAACCCTGTTGTGGGAACTGATTTGGCTGGAATGGAGCAGCGTGAATAGCACGTTCCGGTATTTGTGATAGCGGTGTGCCGGTCGAGTGCTGCGAAGGATAAGACGAGTGTCTAACGTGAGCATCTTGACTCATGCCATTGGATACCTGGATAGGAACCTGTTGGTGAAAAGCTTGATGATAAGAGTTCTCTGGTGACTCTATACTAGCCACAGAAACTGTCTTCTGTGGGCGAGGCTGATGCATTGGAATAGAAGCACCCCGAGTCTCCGTGAATGGCGGTTTCGGAGGCAGAGGATGTGTCTGGGTTTGGGGTCGTTCGTTGAGGGCAGGGTTTGAAGCGTTGGCGGGTATGATAGACGGGCCCTCGCTCGTAGCGGGTATTCTCTGATCCTGTCGGTTCTGGGGCGGTAGTCTAACAACTGGTCGAGCTGAGTCGTACGGAAGTGCGGGACGAGATACGACGGAGCCTGTTGGAGAGACAAGAAAATCTCTAGCCATGTCTGGAGCAATGGACGAACGACGGCTGACGGCAATGCTGGGCGAATAAGCGCTGCCAGCATAGACACTACCACCAAAAACACTGGTTCTTCTGGAAAAGCCGCCAATGGAACCCAAGCCAGATCTCGGCTTCCCTCGCATTCGCTGGTTTGGACGCATCGCACGAGGAATGAATATAAACGACCTGTCGATGGCTGGAAAGACATAACGGTGCGGGAAATCAGGTAGAGAAATTCGGACAGGTTTGTCGCGTCTTAAGGGGGGCCTATGATCGGGAAGTTTGGTGTACTGCTTAATAGGTATGCCAGCGAAGACGATGGGTTCCTTCAAGCACTGTAGGAAGACTCTTATATGAACATTCCCCAGCAGCTTCTCTGTGGACATCTTCCGGTTAATGGGCGTAGAGCTTTGAGGACAGGTAGGAATGAATCCATCGCCGTTCGGGGGGCCATTGTCAGCGAAAGAGGACCGTGGTTGTCGGACCGGCGGGGGTTGCGTAAGAGTCTCATGCATATCATGGGCCCAAGGGGCGGATATTGTAGGGTCGGCCGGGTTATGCAATGGAAAACTGCTCCTGTCAGCACAGAACGAAAAAACCGGAGATGCATTATCCTTACTTGGTAGGGGCAAAAGGGCCGCCGATACCACGACCTCTTCCTCGAGAAGCTCGCCCGAATGGGCGAAAGCCATTAGCAGACGGCCCAGCGTGTCTGTGGTCATGCATGAAGAAAGCTCCCCTATTCGGGACGAAAGAAGGATCCTCGTCCCGCTTGCGCCTATACTCTTCATGTTCCGAGCGGCGTCGATCGCCCGGCGCGCCTTGTGCAGCGTCCTGCATTGGGGCCAACACGGAATTCGAGCTGACCACGATGGGCGCGGCTGCCTTGGCTGGCGACTTGGGAGCATCTTCGAATTCGAGCTCCTGTACCGGGGCGTTTTTGTCCGAGGTGCTTAGGCCATTCAACATAAACTCGGTGTCGGAGACAGCATCGTGACTCGATTTTGAGTGTTTCTGTACGGCAGAGCCCGGTGCGGGTTTGGTCTGAGCTTTTCTGTTGCCGTTGGTGCTGGCAGTGCGACCGGCTATTTTCTTTTTGACTGGCGGAGCTGTAGGGGAAGCATCCTCAACATTGCTAGTATCGCTGTCATCGGCGGCATCGACGTCGTCAGAAGCCAAGGAGCCGTCGCTCATTGAATCGTCGTCCATGTCGAGCTGGTCGAGACCGCCCTCGTCCTCGCCTTCATCCTCTACACGACGTCTATGGCCGATCAACCTTTTTCGTCTAATGCCAGCCGCCATGTTGCCGGAGAGCCGGAGAGGGTGCGATGCGCAGGACTGTTAGATAGCAACCACGAATGGATCACCGGCCCAAGCCACCAGGACAGATACAAAGCTACCGCAGGGGTTAGATTGCGAGGTCGGTGTCGTGGCAGATCTCGATGTCATACGTTTCCGCGCGCGATGGAGAATCGGCTGATGGCAAAGATCGACAGTATATAGATTCGAAGGTTGGGGCGAAAAAACCGCCGGCGGTGCAGAAAGAATGGGAGGGGTGTCGAGACAGTCAACGCCCCGTGTTCATACAACAGCTCTGTATAGCACCAGAGTCGCCCGTCTCGCAGGTCCTCGTCGTGGTGGCGAATCAAGTCGGGCAGGTCGGGTTGCGTCGAGGCCACGCGGCGAGCCTGGTGGGAGTCGAGGCAACAATTACAAGACAAACCGAATCGACGGAGTTAAGACAAATGTAAAGAAACAACAGACTGCGGCAGGGGAACTAGAAAAGGGCGCCCTGATGCAGTCGAGTGCTGGGACAGGCGAGCCTGAGGAGAACGGAGGGCGTCGCTGTAAACGTGTCTCTAGGAGATGCAGTGGATGCAGTGGTGACGAGGGTGAGGAGTCGGGATAGAATCCAAAAGTTTCGATGAGGTGAAGTTGAGCTGGCGAAGAAAGCGACGGGGGCTGTCTAGCGTGGTGGGTAGGTAGGTAGGTAGCACCTACTAGGCTGCCGGTAGTAGCGCAGCAGTCGTCGCGCAGTGGGGAACTGGGAGCGGCCAGAGGCTAGAAGCCGGATCCCAGCCATAGAAGGCCCAGCGCATTTTGCCTGCCTGCCCAGCCCAGGGTGGGGAACGAAACCGTCGAAACCGTCGAAACCGTCGAAACCGTCCGGGTCCGCCGGTCTGCCGGTCTGCCGGCTCTCTCTGCCAGGTGCCGCCGGCCGGGCCAGATGGCGTGGTGTCACCGTGTAGTGGCATGTACGTACCTACCTTCAGAGGTAACTAACTTGGCTGATCTCCACTGCGCTGCAAGCTGCAAGCTCCAGTAGTCCCGCAGTGCTGTCTGTACTCGCGAGAGCTCTCTCTCCCCATCCATCGTGGGCCGTCCGTCCCTCTCGCTCATGACCAGCGAGAAGACGACGGTGGTGTGCCCTATTTGTCCAGGAGAGCTGCCAGCTTGCATGCGACTGCCTCGGTGCAAAACACTAAATGCCGCATGGAGACGCTATCTATATTACGCGACTGACTGCCTCTTCTCCTGTCCAGGCCGACAAGAGAACCCCACGGCTCACGATTGGCCGCGCCCGCTGCTGCACTGACAACATGTACCTCATGTATGCATTGACTGGCTGCCAGAGCCCGCCGAGTCGCTTAGTTAGTACGTTGTTGATCTATACAACGCTCGCGCGGCCCGCTCTCGAAACGCTCAAGCCGCAAGAAATCATCCTCCCGGACCCAACCCTCGGGTTGCGCAGACAAACTACACGCGGCAGCCTCCCATGCCCCGAGTCGTGGTGCATACGGAACCCGCGTCCCATCCAATCATGGCTCTGCACGCGTATCCAGTCGACAGGCGTCGCAGTCGTCTGTAGTGCCAGGCCACAGCAACATTGGTCGTAGCCTATGCGTAATAGAGCAGCCTAGCCAGCCCCATACCCTTATACCTTATACCTATCTGGTCCTTTGTGTAGAGATGGCTCGGCAAAATACTATAGGCCCGGATATACCGGTTGCCATCATGCTAGATGGTGCCCGAACACATGTTAGACTACAGCACCTTATCACTCCCTTCATGTTCATCACTCGCTGGGGGGGCAAATTTGTGTTGTGCTTTTCCTCTCGAGTGGACGGCCTCCGGTATCGCTCGTGCAATACGTGCAATACGTACCAACTTCAAGGGCGAGATGGCACACGACAAAACGTAATGCCGAGACTCGCCTGGTTCTCAGTGTTGTTCAGCTTTGAGATTTAAAAACGTCAAGTTGCCTTCAGCTAGCTTGCCATGTCGTATTCTATATTTGCGTCATAGGCTGATGGCAACCGTGGCACTTTGCCTTGACCTGTCACAAGTACTATTATCTGGGTAAATGCACTGTATATCGTCCGCATGTTGACCTGTAAGTTGCACGCATATATCTGCGTAGGGTCAGCACAAGACATTTCTTCCACCTCATACCTATTTGCCGCACTTGAAGGGTAAAAGCGCAAACCTTCAGATTGCCATAGCAGACCGGCCAATACAGCATCCAAGTTAGGCTTGACTACTGTGGACTTGGGGTGCTTACCCTCGTAGTATTGAAAGAGCTTTGACATTAGCTGTCTGAATTGACTGCCTTGACAAGGGGGCAGGGAAAGCATAGAAAAGGGGAGCCCGGATCGGCCATAGGTCACAGAGACAATTCTCGACAGGTCGGTCAAATAATAAGCAATTGGAGACCATTTATCTTGATGGCCGTGGTAGAGTACACGGCGCACTGGCAGAGGACACCATAGCGACGCAAGTCGTGCGATAGGTTAACTTAGTGGATATCGGGTAACTATTGGGGTCTGAAACAGACTGTTTGCTGTTTCTTTTTATGGCCAAGGGTAAGATGAATTTTGACTTAAACCAACAGCCGACTATCAGCGGATAACGGAAACTAGACACCTGGATCAGTCAATAATGCTGGGAGTTCCATGGACAGTACTCCCAAAATTCAATCAATGCCTCGAGGTCTTCGATGAGGCTGAGGTATATGGTCCGGTATAACAACGCAGAGGGGCCTGGACAAAGACCAAATAGAGGTGGCCAACGGTATTCGATTGCCAACAGAGCGCAGACAAACCACTAGGATCTGGTACTTGGTGATCCGTGCTTGTCTGGCAGGACAGCTGCATAAGGTACCTGGTCAGACCCTTCTACCAACAGCCAGAGCAGTGATACACCAATTGACCTGCGACAGCCTTGCGAGGATGGCAAATGCTCATAAAGCTAAAAAGCAAATAGGTGCATAAGACAGTAAACAAGACGGGCTTGGATCTAGCCTTCCCACCCGGTTGGTTGATACCATAGAATGCTAACTTGAGGTTAGGTAGAGCTAGGTTGTAAGTTGTATTTTATGTACTCAGCTGTTTGATATCTACCTAGGTACCTTACCAGGCAGTATAGGTACTTGGAGGTTGTAGGTACCCGGGTAGAGCGTAAGCCTTCGGGTGAGTTCCATTACTAGATAATCGTCTTCCACGCCACCAGCACTGGCAGAAGCACTAGACTAACACTGTTGATCATACGGGCAGCTTGCGAAGACTGCATCTGCCTGCAAGTGGCGCGAGATAATGCTCGTCTACATATAGCTGCAAGTCAGCCCACCGACTAACCCGGACTATACACTACAACATACCATCCATCACGCATCGACGCATCGACGCATCGACGCATCAAGCGTTTGTCCGCATCTCCGGCCTCGCTTTCCACTGGCCAGACCACTTCAGCTGGAAACTGAAGATACTTCCTCACCAGACCAGTAGGTATGTACTATCTAAGTTCGCATCCATTACCTCAACGCTGCGTATGCCATGCCCTACATCTGCCTCCTACCCTGTATTAGTTAGATAGGGGCTTGCACCCTTCTACAATGGAGGCACGTAGTACGTGCGTACGTACCTACAACACACCAAACGCGGCCAGTGTTGCACTGCTGGCCCATGCCTGCCTCTTGAATGGACGGCGCCTGGTGCTGGCTCGTGCACCTGTATCCCGACCAATGTCCCCATTGTACCTCTTACTCACCTCCTACCAACCTGAATGTAATAGGTAACAAGTACGCAGGTACTTACGCAAATCTTCCATCACCGGCTGGCCTTCTCCTCCTTCTCCTCTTCCTACCACTTGTCCATAACCCGCACTGACAGCACCACCTCGTTCTCTCCTTTTTTTCCATCCCGAGTGTGGTGGCTATTATCACCGTTCATAAAGGCGAACCGGGCTTCTCCGTTCTGCACTGGTCTCCTGAGCCTTATACGCCGTACTCGATTGCTTGATTGATCCTCGACTGACCGCCTTATCATTGTCGACGACAGGGTACCAGAGACGCCAGGATCGACGAGTCGTCCAGGTACTACCCGCTAGACAAGGCCCTTTGTAGAAGAAGCTCCAACAGGCAGTCAACGCCGGGACGAGCCCTGCAAAAACCGACCCGACTCGGCCGACGATACATCGCAAAGTCGAACACTATCGATCGACCGGCTCGTCCAGAACCAGAGCTTGTAAGTAAACACCCAAATACCCAAATACTTGGCATTGGCTGGCGGTGCTCGGCTGCTGGCCTACAGCCTACAGGTTCCAATGGCACAGACCTGCGACGGACCTGTAGGCTGGAGGTAGGTAGTACATGTACATCCGTACCTACTAGGTAGTGTGTGTGTCGGCGGGTCGGTAGGCCGACTCGTCCCAGTGCCCAGTGCCCAGTGCCCAGTGCCCACTTCCCAGCCCACCTCCGCTCTCCCTAAGTAATCCGTCTCCACCCTGCTGCCTGCGCTACTGCACGCTCCATGTTCCCTCTCTCCCGGGCTACCCTGCCTAGGTACTGCATCTCGTCACTCGGCACCTCTCCCTCTCCTCCTCTCCCTCTCCCGCCCTCTGCATCTCCGGCTGCCTCGACGGCCACGGCATCTATCCCCATCCAACATCGTCATCAATATTGTCATCAACATTCCCTTTCAAAGCATCGCTACGTCACCACACAGAGCCGGCATCATTTCACGTACTGACGCCGTTGTCTGGCGTGGCCAGGTCTGCATCAACGATGTCATCGTCACCGCCGGCCACGGCTGATACCCCCATCAGTCTCAAAGTCAATCTCGACGGGGTGACGCGTCGCTTCAAGCTTCCACTTAGAGATCTCGGGGTCAGCTTCTTCGAGGATAAGGTATGTTGTATATTTTCTCGGAACTGTGTGCTTGACTGCCTCTGACGTGCAACACTCTAGCTTCGGGCTTACCTGCAGATACCTATCGGAACCGCCACCGTGATTGAGAGATACTCTGACTCGGCCACTTCTTACGTTACCCTCAGCACAGCTAATGTTTCTGTCTACAAGCAACTCTACAGGGCGGCCAAGGCGAAGCAGAAACTGAAGCTACGTGTCACCACTAAGCCAATTGAACCTGCCAGGGAGAGCCAAGCCCCTAAGCCGGCGACTGTTGAAGATGAAGTCGAACAAGACCTCCAGACAGCCGCCCCGCCCGCTACCCAGAAAGAACCCGAGAAAGAGGCCGTGAAGGAGACAGCCGAAACTTCGGGCAACAGCTCTTCTGGAGTTGCTGAATCGGTTGTCGCTCCTAGGAACACGCAGGAATTTCCTGACTTCGTCAAGCTGTGGCGGACCCGAGGGAACCCGAAAATCAATCTGAGACGGAACGCTAACGGCGTAGAGGTTGTCGATTTCCTCAGTCAACCGACAAAGAAACCTCCTGTGGTGGCTTATGGCTCTAGAGAACTAGAGCACTCCGGTTCTTCTACCCAGTTCTCCAACTCTGCTAACCCCCCGCGAGAGTCGCCGGGAAACAACATTGCATCTAGCAAGGAACTTGAAACTAACCCGCTTGATGCCCTGAGGAGGTTAGTTCGAGAGGCCAACCCTCAAGAGCTACCCACAACCTCGAGATCTTCACCCCCACTCATTGAGGAGCCTGAAGTCAAAGAGAGCGAAGTAGAAGGGCTGCAAGACTCTATTAAACGGCCGTTCACCGTCTGCTGCAATAGCTGTGATCGTGCCGTTCCGGAGGCCCACTTCCACTGCTCGATATGCGACGAGGGTGACTTTGACCTCTGCCAAGCATGTGTCAATAATGGCATCTCTTGCTACGGTGACGATCACTGGCTCATCAGGCGAACTGTTGTTGACGGTGACATCAAGTGTAGCACTACTCATGTTGCTCCTAAATCAAACCGACCAACAGTTGCGAAGCCGACCCCAAAGCCAATTCTGGCGCCGGTTACTGCTTCTGCCAGGGCCGCCGTCGCCTCGTCGGATGGGGTCAGCACCATTTCTCCCAGCCCCTTCCCTAGCATTCCACAGCCTTGTTACAGCACAGACTACAACGCCCGAACTTGCAACTGCTGTGTGCGGGAGTTCCGAGAGGAGGCATTCGTTCATTGCACGACCTGTGATGATTACGATCTCTGCAGAAGTTGTTTTGTCAAGAACGAACATGGCCATCATCCCAAGCACGGCTTTACTGCAGTTGTGAAAGGTACCTTGCTTGACCAGGCGGTCTCATCTCAACTAGCACCTGGACGTTCTGTTCTCCACAACGCCATCTGCGACGGCTGTGATAAATATGTCCGAGGTATCCGCCACAAGTGCCTCGACTGTCCTGATTGGGACTATTGCTCAGATTGTGTGAAGGATGCAGGTTTTATTCATCCTAACCATCGCTTCGTTCCTATTTACGAGCCATTGGCTGACCGCCCGTTCCGCACTTCTGCACGTGCTACTCATTATGGTATCAGCTGTGATGGTCCACTGTGCTCGGCTCGTGTAAACGGTTTCAAATACATTACCGGCGAGCGATACAAGTGCGCTGTTTGCCACGATACCGACTTCTGCGCCAACTGCGAAGCCAGTCCTTCCAATACACACAATAAGACGCATCCCCTGATCAAATTCAAGACGCCAGTTCGTCACGTTAGTGTTACTACTACGGGTGAACACGAGGATGGGCAGCGTTTGCCTACTATGGGCGACAGGTGCCCTCGCTCTCGCACGTCTACCCTGTCTCCTGAAAAAACCACTTCCTCTAGAGACAATATCGCTGCCACCCCTGTGCAGACCGTAGTTGACGTCCAACCCACAGAACAGATAGTGGCACAGCCGGTGCCTCTGGAAGATATCACTCACGTCGAGATTAAGGAGGAAGCTAGCGAGACCAAAGCCCCTACCCCTGTGCAGCCTCCCAAGGTGAGCGCCGCGAATACAGACCTTGTGGCAGTTTTCAAATGGGACACCATTCAAGATGGCTCTGTCCTGCCACCGAACCATACCTTCGAACAGACATGGGTCATACGTAATGAAGGCACAGTTCCGTGGCCCGCTGGATGTGCTGTTAAATTTGTCGGTGGAGACTATATGGGCGCCGTTGACCCTGCCCACCCTGCTGGCATTCATGAGCTAGTCTCCGCTTCTGAGTCTACTGTTTGCTACAATGCCTTGAACCCGGGGCAAGAGTTCGCTTTTACTGTCTTGATGCGGACTCCGGATCGGGACGGGAAGGTCATCTCATATTGGCGTCTGACAACTCCCGATGGCGTCAAGTTTGGTCATAAGCTGTGGTGTGATGTCACTGTTCAAGCGTCTCCCAAGGCTGAACAGAGTCAAGGGCAGGTTTCCGTTGTCAAGACTGAAACCGTGGAGACTGAGGCCGAAGCGAATGACCTGGCCCCAGAACATATCGAAGCGAGCCGCATGATCATCCCCAAGTTGGATCATGAGTCTCCTTCAGCTAGCATTCATGAAGGTCGTACAGAAGTTGAGAACGAGACCGAGACCGAAACTTTGGCCCCATCTGCGGATGAGGAGGACGCGTTTGAGGATTGTGGCAGGGAGGATGATTGGGCCGAAGAATCTGACGATGGATTTTTGACGGATGAAGAATACGATATTCTCGATGCTTCTGATGAGGAGTTCCTCTTTGAGCAACAAAAAATACTTGGGAAGAAATAAGTCAGCTGGACGACACCGGGGAAAAGTTTCCCATGGCAGTGTGGGGGAATCCTGAATGCCTAGCAGGTACATAGGCTCACTATTGTGTGATAGTTTTAGTTCTTTGCGATCGGGTTCGTGGGATCTCTTTCTTTTTTACGAATCTCGTCTACTGCGATGGTGGGCATTACACCAACAGGGTTCGCCTTCCCCAAGATCTGTATCGTTGATACGCTCGTTAACAACAGAATGAATTGCAACTGCGTCTTGCCGGGCTCTAGGTTTGTTAGTTAACGAAATTGATTTCTCTGCAATCCGTGTCTCATGCTTACTAGTGACAATTATAAACTCGTGTGATTTAATACGTTCACTCTCTTCGTTATGAGCTTTGTAATGGCTACCTAAAATAGGATATTAAGACGGGTGTCGACCAGATGCTCCTTAATTCATAGGCCCCTGGCGAGACTGATGATGCTGTTTTTTGGCTGTCTTTTCTGAAGTAATTTTCTCGTAGAAATAACTACGGGATTCACATGGCGTCTAGTATAGCGCTCGCTTTAGGGGATCGATTTAGGAAAGGGAGTGCGGTGCGTCTGAGTTTCCACCCCCCCCCCCAAGAAGTAGAGTTTATAGTGTCTATGACCCGTTAACGTCCGATCTCGACATCGGCAGGAATATGCGTAATCATCACAAGAATAAGAAGGGATAAGATACGCGGAGGTGTTCTAGTCAGCCGAGTATACTAATCACCTCCTCGGAACCGCGAGTGAGAGAAGCAAGCATACGTTGTCTATCTCAATTGAACTAAATGACTATGAGGAAGATGATGAGATGAAATATTTTCAAAACAAAACAACCGTGCCGGAAATAGCAAAGCGACAAACCCAAACTCCTATTTAATGAGGCCTATTCATGCATTTCCTTATACTATATAAAATTGGTGTCCCAGATGGCCGACCCATGTTTTCCCCCCCATCGACTTCATCCGATCCGATCAAGACCAATCAACTAATCAATCAATCCTGATAGCCACCGCTCTTGGCACCGATGAAGCCCTCGCCTCCCCCGCTGCGGCGGCGGCGGCCGATGGCCTCGCGGAGCCACTCAGACAGGGTGAAGCCCCAGTGGGCGGCGACGAGGACGCCCGAGAGCACGTTGATGACCTTGACGAGGAAGCGGAGGAGGCCGTCGCGGCGCTCCTCGACCGTCAGCAGGATGGGCTCGATGTCGTACTTGAAGAAGAGGCCGGGCACCATGCGCTCGCCGACCGCCTTGCTCTGCTCCGTCACGGCGTACTGGTTGGTGAAGATGGTGCGCGTGCGCGCGAGGGCGCCGGCGCCGGCCACCGTGTAGATGGTCGGCACGACCGACATGAAGTACTGGAACTTGTGGAAGTGGGCCTCGGCCACGTTGATGGTGCGGTCGAGCGGGTTCTCCAGCGAGGGGTAGTACGGCCCGAACGAGAGCTCCGAGATGACGTGGGAGAAGTTGAAGGCTAGCAGATCCTGTCAGTGCGGTTCTCAAGGTCAGCCTGTGAGGGTGCTTGGGCCACTACTTACCATTGTGATCCAGGTGCTCGGCGAACATCTCGGCGTAGCCGTGCCCGCGCGCGGTGATGTGGAAGTCGCCCTGGACCCGGTTCAGGTCCAGGGAGCCGTAGATGCGGCAGCTGTCGGGGTGCGTGCCGCGGTGGAGCCGGGGGGTCCTGGCCCAGCGCGCCGTCTTGCGGCCCATGGCGACGATGTCGTGGACGTGGGCCTCGCCGAAGCCCTCGTCGTGCCAGCCGGCGCCCGTGTCGGCGCGGCCCTGGCTGTCCCGGCCGAGCTTGTGGATGCCCTTGCTGTCGACCCAGTGGGCCCACAGCGTCGCGTCCTCCTGCAGCCGCGAGGCGGCGAGGATGCGGTCGCCGGCGGCGTCCTGCACGTTCACGTGGAGGTCCTTGCAGGCCATGTGCACGACGATGTCCAGGTTGATCTGCATGCTGTGCCCGATGCCCTTCTCGACGCTGAAGGTGTGGTCCTCCTCGCCCTCCCACCACCGCGCCAGCTCGGACCAGAAGAGGAGGGCCGACACGACGATCATGGCGACGGTCCACTTGCCGCCGCCCGACGTGCGGGTCACGTATTGGGGTTTCGCCTTGGCTGTGGGAGAAGATGGGAGTGTTAGCTTAGCTGGTCTTGTTCACGTGCTCGCGTCCGTTCTGGACACACGACGCTGGGGGCCGGGCGTTTCCTACGGAATGCATCGAAGGCGCGCACGAAGCTGCCGGTAGCCGGCTCGCCATCGAAGTGGCTCTTCTCGTCGTACTCGTTATAGCCGTTCATCGTGGCGGCGTGACGTGCTATCGATCCGCGGCGTTTTCATAAGACCTTCAATCCTCGGCTCGCGATATCGGTCTACCCGGGGTCGCATACAAAAAGCCACCTGCGCCTAGACGTCCGGGCCGACTAGACACACGGCTTTATTCCCAGGTGATCGGCTGGCTCTTCCTCTTCCCTCTTCGTCTTTTTGTCTTCGCCCTTTATCTCCAGCCTCGAATAAACGCCCCACGGACGGAGCAGCAGCGCGCGTACGTAATCGAGTTCGGACGAAATTGGATACGGCGGGATCGATCGCAATTGACAGGCGGGATAGCTCAATTGCAGGAGAGAGAAGAAAAAAGAACAAGAAGAAGAAGAAGTTATGGTTACAAGGAAGAAGACGCCATTCGTCGCGGGCAGTCACCGGCGCAGGAGAGCTTATCGATCTACCTGTGTTCGAGTAGACGCAAGGCGGCGGGAGAAATGAGGACAGCTTTCATTCAGCCGCTATTACTGGACCAATGCGACTATCTACTATGTACGGAGTAAGTACCTAAAGTCGAGAGCGGGTATCCCTGTCTTGACAGCCCCACTGTCGACTGCAGGGTCCGCTGAGTCTGGAGGAGATGGCGGGTCTTGGCCGCGCTAAAAGCAACCTCCACGCAACCAAGTACGTACACCAGAACGCCATATCCTTGGGTAGGCACCACCTGGGCACTGATGGAGGCGTGGTCTCAAGGGAAGTGACTACTTAGCCTACCTCACCCTAACCTCCTGCCGTCCACCTTGATCCATCTCGTAGGCGATGTGCTGTTTAGTAGGTATTCTGCCCCTCCATCGACAACTTCATTGCAACATGAATGTACGCCTCCTCACAGCCCCGCTCTCCATGGCATCCTACGCTCAATACGCCCTCTGCACACCTGGACAAATCATCAAGCAAGCAAAATAGACGTTGCGTAGCTATGTACACGGACTGAAGCTGTTGGTATCCGCCTGTATAGTACGAGAACCTGCGTGGCCACTCGTATCCTGACCCTCACTCGTCACAGACGACCGAACCCCCTGAACACCCGTGTCTAATAGTCTACCTGTAGTCTCTAATCCACTACGCCGTGAATCATAGCGGCAACCTGCCCATCCTCATCAGCTGCTGCACAATGGTCGAGTTCGACTGGCTGGCCGCGTAGATCATGTTGTAGGCCACCCGCCGCGCCAGCTGCTTCTCTTCCCGCACCCGCCGCACAAACGGCGATGTCATGCCCGTGGCTGAGCTGTCCGCTAAACCCTGTGGCGATGCTTCCGCCCCGATCTCGTCGAGACGTTGCAGCCAGAAGAACCACCGCTGCGAGCTGAACCCCCCGCCCACCGCCTGGATCCCGCCTGCTTGAGCCAACGGCCCCAGCTGGCTCACTTCTTCCGGCACCGGCATCGTCAGTCCGGTGGCTGTGCCGCTGTCGCCCGCGTCGCATAGTTGCGTGATTCTGCCTCCCGCCCGCTCCAGCCACGTGTTAGCCGCACGCAGGAGGTCTGCGATGGTTAGCATGTCAACCGTCCTCCCCGAATTCTCGCTGTCTTCCCCGCCCGGCTCAACACCAGCCCGGACAAGCCGTCGCTGCGTCTCCAACGCATCGCGCAACACCATGAGCGCGATCCTGCACAGGCCGTACGACCAAGGCGCCGTGCTGGCTGCAACCAGAGACGCCCAGAAGGAGCTGATTCTTACTCGCTGGCTGCTGCTCATCCGCGCACAATCCTGAACCCAGTAGCTCGTCATATCCGGCACGAGGAAAGGCAGGTCCTGCCAAAGGTACTGTTGTATGATGTGGTTGCCAACCCGGACGACGACGGGAGCGTGCTCGACTTCCACGCCACCGCTGCTGCTGCTGATCTGGCTTCTCGCCAGCAGACCTCGCTGCGAAGTCTCGAGAAGTTGGAGAACGGCCGGCGTCACCGCGTCTTCAGAACAGTGTTTGCCAGTGACGTAATATAGGTGCCATAGGTTCTGCAGCTGGAAAGTCCAGCCGCCGCTGAAGTCGATATGCGGCTCCGTGACGAAATGAGAGGACAAGTGTGAGATTGTATTGTTGGCCGTTGTCCAAAGACCGCGCGCGTCACCCATTCTTGCACGAGCTTCGTCGTTAGCGCGTATCTGAGCAAACATTTCGGCGTAATCTTCGAGGGTGTCGTCGTCCATAGGCACGGTAGGCGTCATAGATGCTTCGGCTCCGCTGAGTCGGCGTCCACCAGGCACAGACATTCTCGCTCTTTGTGATTGTCAACCTCTGGCCCCAAAGTCAAGGTCGGGTCAGTAGGCCAGACGAAGAGATGTGACGCTCCTCGTATCAAGCGTCAAATAAGTCGATAAATGCTGCTATGAGTCTCGCCTGACAAGACCAGGACGCTTGGGGGGATATATCTGCCGATTTGAATTGGCCCTGAGAGTTGTCCCGGCGGCTGGTTATTCCCACGTATAACGCCGATTCATTTTATAATTCCTATCTTTAAAGATCTTCACTATCATGACGAGCAAGCAGCTTGACAAGGGCTGAGGTTGGGCTGTACAACCGCGTAACCGAGAAGACAGTGTCGGCTCTAAAAAAAGACGATGTGGTCAACTAAACAAACAAACAAAGCTGGATGATGCGACTTATCGTCATAACATCCCCCCTACGGGCCGAGTGCGATTATACCGCCCCGTGGAACCCAGATGGCAGAATTGGCAAGACGAAACGGGCCCTGCCTCTTTCAGCCCTATATATAGATATAAGATACAACGCACAGTATGCAACCAAGGTGGATAATGCCCATGGTCTCAAGGTGGTATATAGATCACGAACCTGGTGGTCGATCTCTTTGTAAGCCTTATCAAACCCCCCTAGACCTATTAAGTTTTCGCGCGCGAGGGTTACAGGCTAACCTGAGCGGGAGGCTCCCTACCATGTCAGCAGGCAAATCGATTCACAGAGCTCCAAGGCGGGATGGATGCCATCAACTGGGTCGACCAGCAGCTTGATCGGGCAAACAGCGACTCCGTTCGCGTCGCAGGTCTTCTCTCAGCCTCCTTGCACGGCCCGAGCCTCCCCCACGAGGATGCAAGGTCCCTTCTCTACCTAGTCCATATGGCAATAGGGAGGCGAGCTGTCCAATACCGCACCATTGCTTGGCCACCTATAGGTTGCAACACACCTGGTCCGAACATTGGGACCTTGGGCTGTCTTAGTCAACTTTTTCAAACTGGGAATCACACCGCAGCCCTGCGGTATTCTCTTAAATTAACTCTTAGGCGAGAGCCAGAATTGATCCCCGCGAAAATTTGTATGCCGTTATAGGGGCTCTCATCGCTGAATCAGTTCTCACGGCAAGGAATTCGGGTAAATATGCAGAATCCCAAGGTTGCGACGTGTCTATGCCACTTCCGCTCCTCTGTGAAGGTATGAGGGGTAACCTGACGTCTCTATTGGTTCTTGCGAGAAGTGTCCCCCTACCATCGCGGAAACAGTTGACGTATCAGGCCATAGCTGGCGTAGGAGCGACCAAAAACAGAAATTCAGATGCGCCACAACTTGATTTCTGGGGGGCTCGGAAAGATTATGGCGCTCCCGGCGTGTTGGCACCACTGTGTAGCGACTGGATGATGACTACACACTGATGGTGAGCACCGCATTCGCATAAGCGCACTCGCATAAGCACGCCTGCATCTTGCATCTGTCAATGGTCATGTTGCATGCACGTAGAATTGAGTGCTTAGCATACCCACTGGATGGATAGGCGGGACAATTAAAGGATATACAAGGCTACAACAACGGTTGAACTGGAATCCAAAAGCCCGACAAGGAGGTCCCGATCCCGAGGCACCCCTGGCTTGGCGCAGACTCGCACTCAGCGAGCCCCTTTTAGATTTCAAGGGGTGTCGACGACTCGGCTGCCACCGCCATTTGATCCGTGATCTGCACCCTTCGGCATCAAGGCACCGAGGGACATGAACCGAAAACCAAGAAAACGGATAGAATTGACATCATGAAACATCCAGTCATCCTGCCCCGAAAATAGCACCTACCCACTCGCCCGGTTTTCTTCGGCAGGCGAAAGAGGCTCGCCCCGCGCCGCCGCCGCACATGATTCAGCTGGGGAGGAAGGCGGTTGGGGGCAAGGCGTTCCGGGACCGAGGGTCGGTTCCGTGCTGTCGGGAACGTAAGACGATGGGGGACGACGCCTCCTCTCTCGGTGAGACCTCGCGGGCCCGAGCCAGGGCCCCGCCTAAATAACTTCCCGCTGATTGCCAAGCGGATTCCGTTCCGTTCCTGATGATGGGATGTTTTATCTTTTTTGCTTTCGTTTCCTTTTTTCATTTCCCCTCCCCTCCCCTCCCAAAGTCGGGGTCTGACTTCGCTCTTGTTTCGGGAACTATTGTAGATGAGGTCGAGTTTGAAGGGGTCTGGGGAAAGATATTTTGAGGTGCAGAAACACGAGAGAGGGCGGTGCTTCGCCCTCTTCTACCGAGCTCGAAACTCCTCGAGCTGAGAGGGCGCATGCATGCGGTCGGTAGTGCTATACACTCACTCTACACTACTTGACGTTCGTACGGTGAGCGGGCGCCGCACCCGGTTAGACACGTGGTGGGCCGGGGATCGAATATGCACGGAAAGGGACGCTGCTTACTGTGCGTGCAAGTTTTCTTGACAGCTCGCGTGGCTTCTTCTTTTTCGGATAACAGGTAACTGACATACCTAGGTCGACTGACTGCCTCTCGCTATCTATCCAATAGTAGGTAGGTGAGATGTTTCATCAGTAACAATTTACGTGCCATGGTTGCGTGTTTACTCAACAATCACGGGCTATGCTATTCTGTCGCCCCACTCCCCCCCCCCCCCTCTCTAACAAGTAACCTTAAACGACGACATACGTACATTCATTCATACGTACGTACTGTGTGTGTCGCCAGTTTCGCTTTCTTTTTGACAACAACTCCTTTCCCAGTGGGTACCGGGAACCGGCAAGTCTGCCTCGGATCCGATCCGTCTGCCCGCAGCAGCAACAAGTTCTGACCTTAGCGAGCCGTCGTTGCCGTGATCTGATTTGGATTGTGAAAGGAAGGGGGAGAATCAGCCGTGCCGTACCTCGGCACAGGAGAGAAAGGGCTGAGAGCTACCGAGGTAGCTGCTCCCAGTTAGTTGTGCGATGGATGATGATCAAATGGTCAGACTAGATCCAATCCTGATCAGACAACAACTTAACCTTTACTAGACAGACAAAATAAGCAAAGAGCAAAAAAAAAAGAAATTGAACAAGGTCGGTCTCAAGACAGACCATGCGTATATCACAGATAGAAGCTCAGATTGGTCGGTCAAAGAAACAAAAGTAAACTTGGATTCAACATGTTTGATCCCGTCGTGTAACTAACCCGGACTGCTGCACCTGACAAATGGACAAAATCGGGCCAGGAAACATTTTTATGTCTGGTTTATATATATATGTAAGGTACACATCAAGTACAAGAATCTAGTTAGAATCCAAGCAGAGTCAGACATAAAAGTAAATTTTTGAATTCCATCTTAATGTATCTGTGTATAATGCTCACCCCCCCCTTCCCATAATCCAAAACTCCACGCTTCGTCGCGAACCAAGGGGGATCAAGAACCAAAAAACTACCATAGTTAGACTATTAAGTCAGATAACTAGTTTAAAAGAGAGAAGAAAAAAAGAAAAATATCCCCTGCCATGAAGTAATGTAAAAGTCACCGTAACAAAATACCCTAAGTTTAACTAGTTACCTTATTCATAACGCATCATCGTCCGTCCTCCATATAACAAAGAAAGGACCGCCGCCTCAGTAGTAGTAGTTGACGAATAACGGCACGGGTACCCAAACCATGAAAAATAAAACCCTTTCCCCCCTCCTTAAAAAAAGTATTTTTCTATCCCATATCTCCAACACCGGGGAGCCAAGCCATCCGATAGATAGATAGATAGATAGATAGATAGATAGATAAATCGCAGCGGCGCGGGTAATAGTAAAGTGTGTCTCGGGCATTTCCATCTCTTTCTCTTTCTCTTATCTCATTCCAGCAGCATGGCGTCCTCGTCCAGCCGCCCAAACAGGCCCTCGAGCTCCTTCTCGATGATCTTGAGCTCCTTGGCGACCTGGCCCGTGACCAGCGCGTACGCGTACAGCAGCGCGTAGTCGGGCTCTTCGAGGACTACGTCCCCGAGGTCCGGGACCCGGTCCACGGCGCCAAACATGGCCGTCGCTGCACCACCAGCACCACCACAGCTGCTGCTGTTAGGTTTCCCCTCGCCCTGTCCCTGTCCTTGTCGTCGTTGTTCTTGTTCTTGTTCCTGTTCTCCCTCCCCCTCCCCCCTCGTCCTGTCCCTGTCCCCGTCCCTGTCCACCGCCACCTTGTGCTCCTTGCGGAACCGGAAGATCTTGCCCAGCAGCTTGTCCCGGATGGCCTCGACGCTGGGGATGGCGTCCGTCAGCGGGTACTCGAGCACCACGCTCGACGCCAGCACCTCGAACACGTGGCAGATGCGCGCGCACAGCTGCGCCCGCTCCGCCGCCGTGTGGCCCAGCAGCGCCCGCTCGCCCTCGCTGAGCCGCCCGCCGCGGCGGCCGCTCTCGTGCTTCTTCTGCGTCACCAGGCTCATGGCGTGGAACGCGTCCAGCACCCGCTGCGTCGACGCCAGGATCCGCCCGTACGCCGCCGAGGGAAAGGGCCCCCGCAGCTCGTACTCGTTGCCCGCTGCCGCCCGCAGCGTCTGCAGCTGCGTCGCGTACCGCTGCATCGCCGCCTGCTCGCCCAGCTTCATGTAGCTCGCGAGGGGCGCGTCCCCGTCCGCGTCCGCCGCGTCGCTGCTGCTGCTGCGCAGCAGGATCGCCAGCGGGCCCCGCTTCCAGATGAGGCCCATCTGCAGGTAGAGCACCGCCAGGCCCTCCTTGAACTTCTGGCGCGCCGGCAGCGCCCAGATCAGCCGGCAGAAGATGAGGCCCCAGACGATGCCGATGGTCACGGCGACGACCCTGTGGAAGGCGATCTCCCTGATCCTCGGGTGGATGCCGCCCTCGTCGTCGTCGTCGTCTTCGACGCTCTGGGAGAGCGAGTACGCGTACAACGAGGACACGTTGTAGCTGAGCAGTATGAAGCGGCCAAACGCCGCATTGTTGCGATCCACCATGATGTAGAAGGCACCAAAGGACACGGCCCAGCCAAGCAGAGCCAGGCCTACCGGGTTCCCATCCGCTATCAGCCAGTTGATCACGACGAATGTCGCGCCCATGACTGTGCCGGTGAAACGGGCCAAGCCCGTCGCGTTGGATGCGCCCACGGTCATGGAACAGACAATCATGAAGGACAGGAGTCCCCATTCCCCGCGCCAGTGCCTGTAAATATCCATAGTCTCAGGAATGAAGGCGAACATGGCGTAGAGAGTCGCGCCGATACCAACTTTCAGGCCGAAGCGAACTAGAAACTCGTTAGCTCGTGAACGAACTCTGTGGACTAGGAGAACATACTGTCGTCTCGTGCGAGAAAGTTGAGAAACCTCCAGATGACGGGTGCCGTGTACCGAACGATAATACTCCACAGCCCGTCCGCCGGCGCATTGCTCCATCGAAGTGTATCGGGACGATTCTTCATGACCTTGGGGATCCCTTGGGGCAGCTGCGATTGCCTCATCCGCTTGATGGGCTTCACCAGTGCCTGTCTCTCGACGTCGTCCTCTACCGCCCTGCGCGATTTCCACGAAGTCGTGATTTTCTTCCAGATATTCAACCAGCTCCACGTCCGCTTATCCTGCTCGGTGACGTACTTCAGTTCTTCGAGGGCGTCCAGGTACTTCTTCATCTCGTCCGCAAAACTAAGGAGACTGAAAGAGAAGTGCCCACATGCCGCTGCCACTTCCTCGAAGTCTGCCTGGACAGATTCCGATACCGAACGGGCATTCTCAATCGTCTTGTATAGTTCCTCGAGCGCCTTGCCCCTTGACTCGTTGTATAAGCTGACCGCCTCGCCCAGACTATGTTTGAACTGTTCATTTAGCTCGATAGGTGAGCCTGGCACGCTAAATGGTGGTTGCTTGAGCATCTCCGCCATCGTGTACACTAACGATTTCATGGATGGCCCGAGCAGTAGTATGAAGAGCTCGAATATCTCTGAAGGCGATTTGGGCGCAAAACTTGAGAATTGGGAGGGCATCTCCGAGGGTGATTCCCTTGCCCGGGTAGGTATTGGCTCATCCTCACGATTCTCATCCGAAGCTTCGTCTATGGATGACAGACGGCCGAATCGGGCATTACTCCTCCAGGAGGATGACAATGACCGTCCGAAGATAGGTGAGTGCGCGATGGGGCTCGGCGATGCTGTCGTGTTGGCGCAGAAAGGTCCGTTAGATATCTCTTTCAGAAGCTCGAACTGCGTGTTAGCCGCACTCCTCAAGCCACCAATAGACTGGGCGAGGTTTTCTATCGACTTGAGGACTGCTTTGTCGTGCCGATAAATTTGCTCTCGCCCGAGGAAGTAGTACTCATACTTAGATTCCCTCGCGTTCTTGTTCATTTGTGTCAACGTGGACGCGTATGTGGCGGAGGCCTCGGTGAAGGACTTAGAGGTGAATTCCTCCTCAGCGCCGCTAAGGAAGCCACTTGAAATCATGGACAGCATTCGACCGAGGGAGATCGAAGCGGTGCGCATCGACTTACGCAGATCATGCCGAGCCGACACGGGCCAGAGAAGGAGGTTGACCAGTGTCGATATTATAGTTGCCATGAGTAAGATCTTGAGGTACTGTATGATCTTGGCGGTCGAGAATACGGCTTTGTGGACTGAGCCCTCCTTGGTGATCATGGTGATGATACCGATGGAGGCTATACTAGCACCGACGCTCACTAGGGGGTTATTGAGCTTCTGCTTCACCCAGCCAACAAAGCCCAGGCCAAAGCCGATATACACTATCAGGATCAGAGCAAACGAGAACTTCTCCATGTCCAATACATCACCGAACAGCACCGAGGTAGCCATGGAGCAGATGCCTATCAGCATGGCATAGCAGACAGCTATAATGGAGATGGCCACGGCCTCGATCTGCGACCCGGCCGTCCTCGCGGGGTGGAAATAAGTCACGATGGTGGCCACGATATGTTTTCCGTCCATGGGCCCCAGGAAGCTGGCGGCAGGCGTCCAGAAGGTGCCTAGGCTGGCCAGCAGGTAGGCGAGCGAGCACTTGATGGTGCCCCTGCCCTCGAAGGTCTGCGACCAGGCCCACACCCGGTGGGCAGAGACGGCAACGTTGTGGCACGCATTGCGGGCCTTTTCGCGCAGGGTTTCGCCTTCGGCGAGGGGCCGTATCTGGCCGTTGTCGTCGGGGCCGTCGTAGCTCTGGCTCCGGAGGGTGAACTGGCGTCGCGTCCGCTCGCCCGTGCCCGGTATGATCCACGTGCCGTTGCGCAGTTTCTGTCGTCGCGGCGGCATCACGTTAGCACAGCACAGCTCTCGAGACTCTTGCGGCTTGCCGGGTGGCAACGGCACACGGATGGGATTGAGCAGCGGAAGGGGGAAAAAACATGCAAGTCCCCTGTCGCGAGCCGCGCATGACGATAAGGAGGGTCTATCAGGGTCTAATTGGATGTGGATGCGGACTAGAGACTCACGTTGCGGGCCGGCCGTCTAGTCCGGCGCGGCGATGTGGGTGCCAACGTGCTCGTGTTCGTCATGGCACCGCCGGCAGCAGTACCACTAACCCTCCCACCACCACCACTCCCATCGCCTCCGACGCCGTCAGTGTTGCCGTTCGTGCCGGTACTGCGCTGGGCGCCACGGCCAGTGCCGGCGTTGTTGCCCATGTCTTCAGCTCCTGCGAACAGGCGCCTCTTCCTCTGCTCCCGGGCTTCTTCCTAAAGGCGCGCTTTCGGTACGGGCATCAGCATGGCTGCTCTCGAGGGCTCCGGCCGTCTCTCTGGTTGGACGAGGTTGGGAACCTTGGCATAGCAGGTCCACAGTACTTCGACGTGTACGTACTAGTCCGAGTTGATCAGGAACAACGCGACGGCAGGACGGGAGAAGCAGAAGGTGTCTTGTAAGACGGGAGAGACTAGATAGAGCGGGTGAGGGGACGACGGGCTGAGACTACCCGGGTAGAGGTTTCGTAGACACTACGTAGCTTGTCATCATGTGCCTTGCGGCGTGGTATTGTGAAGCAGTAGGTAAAGGTACTGTTAGGTAACAGCCCTTAGGCACTCGCTGAAGTACGTACCCGATGTTGATGAAGTGGGGTTTGTACCCGGAGCCTAGTGGCCATTACACCGTACCCATATGTACACCACCTGCTGTGTAGCCAGGGAGGCAGGTACCCCTACAAAATGAGACACCCTCAGCGTCGGTAGGCGTTGCCCCCCCAAAGTTCCCCCGCTGTCATCACCGTCATCGCGCATTTGGAGTAGGTACCTGCTACAAGCAAGCTCGACCTGCCCTTGCCCGTGGGACGATCAACGCCTCTCTCGCATTCCCGCGCACCCCTCTCCACTCCACTCCGTCCCGTGCCGTCAGCTGGGAGCTGGGCGCCGCAAAACCACGAAAAGCCGAAACCAGAACCAAATACCACCCAAGCCAACCAAAACCGCTTCGGTGCGTTTGGCATCGACCGTCTTCGCGCGACGGCGTGCTCGGAGCGGGTGACGGGGGCGAAACGCAGATGACTGAACGAATGACCCGAGACGAGAAGAGCGTGGCACGAGACGCACAAAAGCCGAATGATAGGATAGGATAGGATAGCCCCACCAGCCAGCAGATATACACCGAAACGAGAACGAGGACGAGGACGAGGACGACAACGAGAACGAGAAAAGATATGGCGAACCTCCCCTCCCAGCACCCGGCCCTCGGCCTGCACCTGACCGACCGCACCTTCACCCCGCTCATCACCTCGGCCCGCGCCGAGCCCCAGCTCGAGCACCTCACCGCCCTCGCGCACGCGGCCCAGGCCGCCCACGAGTCGGCCCTGCGCCTCGGCCTCGGCGTGCCGCAGCGCATCATGGTCGAGCACCACGGCGACGGGCCCGTGCTCCTACAGACCTTCCTCAGCCCGCACCCCCCGCCGGCGAACACGGCTCCCGAGGACGAGCAAGCCGCGCGATCCCCCTCCCCCTCCCCCTCGACCTCCGCCACGAACGGCCATCCCCAGCATGCGCCCGGCGAGACCCCGCTCGACCAGGACCAAGGCCAGGGGTCCCTCGCTCACGCCGCCGCCGCCGAGTCTGTGGTCCCCGTCCATGGCGACCCAGCCACCGCGGCGTACCGGCACCTGCTCCTCGGGCACGACGCGGTGGCGGCGGCGGCGGCGGCGGCGGATATTGACGACTTGGACGAGGACCCCGACGCCCCGCCCATGCTCGTGGGCATCGTCGTGGCCGCGCGCGCCGGCGAGGCCCTCGACGTGCGCCGCGCCGCCGCCAGGCTGGAGCGCGTCGGCCGCGAGATCCAGGGGCGCTGGGCCGAGCTGCAGGGCCAGGGCGAGAGCGGGTAGAGAGAAGAGAAAAACAGGCGAGGGGAAAGATGCGATGCCGCTGTGCGACTGTGAGCCCTGCTAGCAATACCTACCTCACTATACACGGCGTTTTTTGGAATCGCTGATGCGGATTGCCTAGTTGCCTGATCGGATAGAGGAACAGGGGGGCGCGCCGCGGCGGAAGCATATCTATTGCCAGAAGGGCCGAGCGTGGCTGCAGAGAACGCGGGGCGAGGATTCTAGAAAAATGAGGAGGGAGAAGATGTCGGATTCGCTTGAGCCCATTAAATATGGCTAGGACGGGCACTCTGAGCTGGACAGTATTGGCAAGCTCGAGCATCAATGTTTTAAACTTACATTGCGCATCGCATAGATGTGAGAACACGAGGTGAGAAATCGCTCATTGGAAGCTTTATTTATGTTCAAGGTAATACCCCTACGAGCAAATTCAACGCTGTTGTCGATGAAGTTTTGAAATACACATATACTTCAAACCGTTGCACTGTAGATTGCAAGAATACAACGCTCGAATTACAACAATGATCAAGACATCTTGCACTGGTGGGTAGGTAATCGCTACTTGGACTCTTTGAATTTTTATTTTATTTTGGCTCCTGTCTATAAAACCCCAGAGCTTCAAGAAATATGCATCAAAATCTGGTATCGTAACTGGATCCTAGGGGCAGGCGCTTAAATGATCTGCTGGAATGCACGGTTGATGGGCGAGCGGACGTTCGGCACATCCTTCCAGAAGTCGATGGTGGCCACGGCACGCTTGGAGACGCCCTCGGGTGTGAATTCGAACTTCTGTTGAGAATTGTCAGTAAAAACACGTCTTGAAGAGAATATCGGAGCCAGGACTTGCCTTATAAACATCCTTGTAGGCACCGGAGGCACCGAACCGGTTGAGACCGAACTGCTCATGTGTATACCGTTCCCAACCCATTGTGCTCATGACCTCGACGGACAGAGAGGGGATGCCGTCGGGGAGGACGCTGAGTCTGTACTCCTTGGATTGCGCATCGAAGACCTCGAAGCAAGGAATGGAGACAACACGCGCCTTGATGTTGTGCTTCTCAGCCAGGTACTTGACGGCGTCAATGCAAATGCAGACCTCGGAGCCGGTCGAGACGAGCGAGATCTGGGCACCCTCAACCTCGTGGACGACGTAACCACCCTTGATAGCCTTCTCAATGGTCGAGCCCTCCAACTGAGGCAGGTTCTGTCGCGAAAGGGCAATGATGGTCGGTGTGTGCTTCGAGGTCAGGGCGACGTAGTACGCAGCCGAGGTCTCGTTACCGTCAGCAGGACGCCAGACCATGCAGTTAGGCAGGGCACGGAAGTGGGCTAGGGTCTCAATGGGCTGATGAGTAGGGCCATCCTCGCCAAGACCAATGGAGTCGTGGGTAGCAACCCAGATCAGACGCTCCTGGGACAGGGCAGAGAGACGGACGGCACCGGCGGCGTAGGACACGAAGTTCAGGAAGGTGCCACCGAAGGGGAGGAGTGTGCCATAGGCAGCGATACCGTTCATGATGGCGCCCATAGCGTGCTCGCGCACACCGTAGCGGATGTAGCGACCAGCGTAGGTGCCCAGCCCAGTAGAGGGAGGCTGGAAGTCATTCGCGCTCTTCCACCGGGTCAAGTTGGAGCCAGTCAGATCGGCAGAGCCGCCGATGAGCTCGGGAACGATAGCCTCGATCTTGGAGAGAACAGTCTCAGACAGCTTTCTCGAAGCGATGGCGGGGTCGTTGGGGGTGTAAACGGGGAGGTGCTTCTCCCATCCCTCGGGGAGGTCCCTCTTGACACGGCGGGTGAGGTCCTCGGCCTCGGCCTTGTATTTGCTGGTATAGCTGGCAAACAGCTTGTTCCATTCCTCTTCGGCGGCGGCGCCTTCGGAAGAGTGCTTGTGGTACAGGTCATAAACTTCCTGGGGGACAACGAAGCTCTCCTCGGGGTTGAAGCCGAACTTGGACTTCAGCTGCTTAATGTCATCAGCCTTCAGGGCGGAACCGTGCACGCTGTGGGTGCCCTGGTTCAGGGAGCCAAAACCAATAGTGGTCCTCAGCTTGATCAGTGTGGGCTTGTCCTTGACGGACTGAGCCTCCCGGAGGGCCTTCTCCATACCCTCGAGGTCGTTGTCACCGTCGTGGACGGTGATGACCTGCCAGCCGTAGGCCTCGTAGCGCTTCTCCACGTCCTCGGTGAAGGCAACGTTGGTGTCACCATCGATGGTGATATGGTTGTCGTCCCAGATGGCGATCAGGTTTCCGAGCTGCAAGTGGCCAGCCAACGAGCAAGCCTCGGAAGAAACACCCTCCATCAAGCAACCATCACCCAAGAAGCTGTATGTGTAGTTGTCGATGATCTTGAAACCATCCTTGTTGAAGTTGGCGGCGGTCTGGGCCTCGGCAATGGCAAGACCAACAGCGTTGGAGATACCCTGGCCAAGGGGGCCGGTGGTGACCTCGACACCAGGGGTGTCGTGGGACTCGGGGTGGCCCGCAGTTATGCTGTCAACTGACTGTTCCTCCCGTCAACTCATGCCCATACTATCCAAACGGGGAACGTACTCGGAAGGCCTTGATGTCATCCATGGAGAGAGCATAGCCGAAGAGGTGGAGGAGAGCATACTGAAGCATGCAACCGTGACCGTTTCTACATCACAGTCAGTCACGACACGCGCCGTCACGCAGGACGCCAATCGTTCGTGGAGACTTACGAGAGGACAAATCGATCGCGGTTCACCCAATCGGGGTTCTTGGGGTTGAATTTCATGAACTTGTTGAAGAGGACGTGGGCAATGGGTGCCATGCCCCTGAAGCGCTGTGTAAGTCATCCTGGATGTCTGTCAAGGCGTCATCGGGTAGCGACTTACATGGGCGCACCCGGGTGGCCCGAGTTGGCATGGGCGGTCGCATCAGCCTGGCAGCGGGATTCACGTCAGTCGAGCTTCAGTCGTTGCTGGCGCTCCCGGGACAAAGTGAAGCGATGGCGGGGCAGCCGGCAAGACAGCGAGCGCAAAAGCGATTAAACAGCGCGGGGGCGGGGTTGTCCTTACCGCAAGGATACGGATGGTGTTGATGGCAAGCCAGTCTGTCTCCGTGTAACCCATGATTGCTGATGTGTTCGGATTGTCTCTGGTCTATAGCTGAGGAAAGGAGAACAGAAAAGAGCGCGCTGGGAGTGGGAGTGAGAGAATAATAAGAGGTAGGGAGGAGAGAAAAGTCGTTTTGGCGTGACGAGGTGGGAGGTGGGAGGCGGGAGGGGAGGCGCTCTGACACGATTAGTGAGATCGTCAGGTGGGGCTCTACAGCACTGGGCATTAGGTATGCTGTACCTGTACTGCTGGTAGTTAGGTACGGCCACCCAGCGGCCTCCTTGTACCTACCTATGCTCCCGGGCCGGGTCAGGAGCCTGGGTATACCCTAGGTTCCTAGGTGGGCAGTGTCACTGTCAGCACAACACAACCAGGTAGCTAGACTACTATCTAGCTCCCCCACCTTCAACTTCAGTCTGGGTTGAAACCCACAATGAGGTTATAGACTTACACAGTAGGACACATATCTAGCCAGTGCCATTGGTTGGGTGCTGACTACGACAGGTACCGTGGGCTTTCGCTACCTACCTACCCAGGTAAGTTACCTGGTTCTGTCCATTGTTTAATCCAGCGTCTTTCCCAGCTCTTTACGAACAGGACAGAAAAAACGCAAGATTTGGAATCCCACAGCGGTCATTTGCAACGGTAACCTCTGGAATCGGGATAGGTTCGTAGTAAGTCCACACGCAGCCTACTCATGAAACCGGGGATTCTTCATTTATTATTCATCTTCTAGAACGCCGCTTATTCGTTAGTCATCTGCAACGTGCTGATGAAAACACCTGATGCCGCGGGAGCGTGCATAATCTGCTGGCCGAGTTCTGGGACGCCTGCGCTGTTGGTTGTACGTATTATGGATTCGTGACGTAAACACGGTAGTGCTGTCACCGGTTGACTGGACCAGTGGCAATGCGTTGCGTTCATAGGTATAGCGCCACGACCATGTCCACTCTCTGCATTTTCAGAGCCTGCAGCAACCCTATCTGCATATGCATAGGGATAGATCGTAAAAATTATGACCTCCTAGCAGCGAGTTGGAAATATAAAGTCCCAAGTGCTATAGACGGCCTGACTGTGAGTTCTCTTGTCGTCATTGTTTACGCCTACGTCAGAAAACATGGTGGGAAGGGCCGGACTACGCACCTTGACGCCGATTTATCCTCCTAAACTATCAATCGGTCCTAAGAGACATGGACTAGCCAACTAGGCGCCTCAGCAATTTTTTATGTATTAGGCCGACCGGCTTTCCACTCTTACGATTCAGCCTTAAACCCACCGAAACCCTCACTACCACTACCGTACTACATAATACTCTGCGTACCTATCTAACCTTAGGTCCTATACAGTACCCACGTGCTGTAAAACGTTGAGTCCGATGGAGAGCCAATTAGAAGAACAGGGGTGTTGGTTTCTCCAGGTACTACCTCAGATAACTACAGTACGTAGGTAGGTTAGGTATGCTGTATTTCTATTTAGCCTAAAATGATCAGATAGGCGTTAGGTAGTAGGCAGACAACACCTACCAACCTACGCAGATAGGCGGTATTTACTAGTCGTCCGGTGTCGCTGTATACGATGATTGGAGGGCCATGCCAAGAATCCGCCAGTTGAGAGGGATTAGAAACGCATCCTACTCATGTTACATAAAGAGGGTGTCTAAATACTACCACGCATGTACGGTTGATATTTTATCCAGATACTGTACTATTATCATCCTACTACAAGCCTCAAGGTAGGTACTAAGACTACGAGGTACTAAGACAAAGGCGGAGGATCAATACTCGACCGAAGCCGACACAATAGCTGCAAAAGCGTGCCGGCCTGCTAGCTGCGCGAATGATATCTCATGCCCGCACATCCCGCGTCTTATGTGTCTTGAATTTCGCTGAATACGCCTCGTCTCTTGTAACTCCGAGGAAATCGAACTATCTATCAGAATTCTTCTTCTCCGGTGTGGCGGGCTATCAGCGCGATTTTCTCATTCTTGCACGCGGGAGGCCGACCTTTGGCAGGCTGTGAAGTCGCCAAACAGTTCCTCGCCAATTCATGTTCTTTTCTTAGAAATGACGCACCGTAGTCGGAATACGAACGGTAACTTCCCGACCGACTTAAAAACTAGTTGACTCTTTATCAACCACGACACCACAGAGCACATCATCTACTTCAACTACTAAAAATTGGCCCGGACACCGTTCATCCATTATATCTAGTCTCGGAACTATGAAATGGTCCGTTGGTATAACTATTCATATTAGATTTAATATTTGAAGCCTCAAGTGTTTGCGTTATAGGGTTTGAGCTTAACGCCATGCAGTTCTTTGCTGCAGCACTGACCGTACGGCGGTGGATTTTTAGATTCACTAAAAAATCATAACCAACGCAGGGAGAAAAAACCCCGAAAACCCTTAGAAATTCAACAACATATCATTATAATATCTAATTTGCATATGCGCTTTTTGTATTACCGCCGCGTAGTAGTCATTATTTTGTATACGGATAATGGCTGGAAAGAAACAACCGGCGTCGGCCAAGTCTTCCTCCTCAAAGGGAGCGGGCAAACACGCCAAACCGTCACCCAGGGCCCAGAAGCCAACACAGGCCGCCGGGAAGAGCGAGCCCGACGAGGGCGAGCTGAGATGCCAGCAGGCCCTCCTCGACGTATTCGGCACCACGTTCCGTGACGTGCTCGGCGCCGATGACTTCGCCTCGCAGCTCCAGGCGCTCAAGGCCGCCCTCTTCAACCGCGACTTCGAGGGCGCCTTTGCGCGCGAGGCCGCGCTGGACGTATACGCGGCCCGCTGGTCGCCCACGCGCGCGCTCTGCTACGGGCGGATCATGCGCGGGCTGGACGGGCACCTGAGGGGCTTGATGGGCGATACGCCCTCCGCCCGCGCAGAGAGCGACTCTCACGATGGCGCAGACAGCGGCATCGGCGCTCGGAATGGGAACGACGGGCACAATGCCGTGGACGCTGCCGTCTATGATGATCACGATGAAGATGCCGTTCAAGATGAGATTGGTAATCTTCAGATTACGGAGCCGGGAGAGCAGGAGGCGCGAGAAACTTCAGCTACAGCCTCAAGGCGAGGGGATGGCGAAGGAGAAAGGGAGAAAGGAGACGATGAGGAGAAGAACGAAGCCCGTCCCCTCCGGGTTCTCGCAATAGGGGGTGCGGCAGCCGAGCTCGTGGCCTTCGCGGGCTACATATCGAGCGCCAACGACGCCGGCGCCACCAAGCCCGCGCGGGCCGAGATAACCCTCCTCGACGTCGGGCCGTGGGGCTCCGTGGTGTCGAGGCTGCAGACGGCGCTGACGACCGCGCCCCCGCTGTCCCGCTACGCGAACGCGGCGAGCCGGGCCCTGGTGCCGGCGTCCGCGTTCTCGTCAGTCTTCGTCCAGAGGGATGTCCTCTCGCTCACGCGGGAGGAGCTCGCCGGGCTCGTCGCCGGCCGCGACGGCGACGACGGCGACGAGAGCAGCGGCCCCCTCCTGATCACCCTGCTCTTCACGCTGAACGAGCTCTACACGACCGGCGGCGTCCGGCGCACGACGTCGCTCCTGCGCCTGCTCTCCGCCGCCGCGGCCCCGGGCACCCTGCTCCTCGTGGTCGACAGCCCCGGGAGCTACTCCGAGGCCGCGGTCGGGAAGGAGGCGAAGCGGTACCCGATGCAGTGGCTGCTCGACCACACGCTCGTGCCCCCGCCGCCGCCCCGGCGGGCGAGGTCCGGGGACGGCGGCCGGACGGATGATGACGGGGGACCGGACGCGGGGGGCTCGGTCCGGTGGGAGAGGCTCGAGTCCCACGACTCGGTGTGGTTCCGCGTCGTCGAGGGCTTGCGCTATCCGATCCCGCTGGAGAACATGCGCTATCAGATGCATCTGTACCGGGCCTTTACCGGTTGAGTGCGGGATATCCCTGACTACTTCTCTAGATATCCCGTTGCTATACCCGTCAGTATCGTTTTTAATCTAGTATAGCGCTGCCTCGAATATCCACCAATATATACTCCCCCAATATGTTGATAGATAACGAACACAAGGCGTGTGAATATACTACCCTGGATTTTGACTTTCCAGGCTAGATTATACACCATAAAGAGATAGAAAGAAGTCATATATAAAACAAAAGTGATCCATGATAACATCAGACCTATATAGTAGCCATAACCAGCTAAAGTGGCATTTACCTATAATCTTAAGGTTCTCGTGTTGTACCGAACATGGAAGCGGGCAGGAGTTACACGATCTTATCAAAGATAGTCAGACAACCTATCAGACCTTCTTTCTCCCCTCTCTATTCCTCTTTTCCGTCCAAGTATTCCCCTATCTCGTCACTCCTCACTTACACAGCCACTTGCCTACATCTTACCCCCTCTCGATAAGTAGGTACCACAAGTTATAAGCAAAAGCCAAAGCACCAAGTGCTTAGTTTTCTAGTCGTACAGCTATATATACCACACTCATCATACCAACATAAGCCAACCTTATAATCACCACGTCCGAACAATGCTATCCTTGCCCCTTATTACCAAAGTACCCCTCAGACCCAAAAGGAAGCAATCGTATGCCCAAAAAGTAACTACCGGGTAGGTGATCTCATTGATTATACTATGTTAATAATCTACCAAGAACATGACCTTCCGCCTACCAAGACTCATGACAACCTCGACATGCCAACCGTCAGCCTCTTAAGGCACGACGAAGAACACCCATACGCTAGATGCATACCATGATCCCCCTTGCCATCTCCGCTTGCACCACACCGCACTGCACCTCTCACACTCCCACTCTCCCAATCCCCCATGCGCAAACCAAGCCACGAAGCATACCTAAGTAAGCAGTCCGAAAGGTACCCCGGGTGATCAGGCCCATACCAATTTCTTGATAGTATGCCCCAACTGCTCAAACAGGCCCGTGCTCTTCCTCGCCTCTTCCAGCGAGATGATGTCCTCCCGCCGTATCAGTCCACCCTCTCCCTCTCCACCCCCTCCCCCCTCCCCATCCCCGTCTCCCGCCGTCTTCTTATCTCCCCCGACCTTATCCGGCGGAGGCGGCCGCCCCGCAAGCACGAGCCGCTCGATCTCGGCCGCGATAACGTTCGTCTGCTCCCTCTCCGTGAGCCGCGCCGCCCCCTGCTGCGCCTCGGAGATGGCCGTGTGCGCGTACGGCGCCTTGAGCGCGATCCGCCGCGGCCTGTTCGCCTCCGCCTGCGCCTGCTTCGCCTGCTTCCCCGTGATGGAGCTCAGGATCCCCCCACTGCTCCCGCCACCGCCCGCCGTCTTCTTGTCGTCGGGTGGTTGCTGCTGGTCCGGCGGCAGGCTGGACAGCGACCGCGTGTTCGTCCGCCGCACGTCCGCGTGCCCGGGCTCGTACGTGACCACGATGCCCACGTTCCTGGCCTCGTCGGCCTGCGCCGGCGACAGGGCCGAGGTGACGTACGCGCCGACCTGGATCCCCACCACGTGCGCCAGGGCCACGCGCTCAAACGACGACACCTTGTCCAGCTTCCAGTCGAACCGGCAGAGGTACAGCGCCGCGTCCGTGAGCAGCAGCACGACCTCCTCGAAGGGGAAGCCCCGGATCGTGTCCGGCGCGTGCGGGCTCAGCAGTGTCCAGCCGCCGATGAAGTCCTCCCTGCCGTCCTCGATGGCGATCTTCTGCGACGTCTCGATCGCTAGCTCCCGCATCTTGGACATGGATACCCCGGGATCCTTGGTCATCATGGTCGCCTCGAACTCGTCAAATATCAAGGATGTTGCGTTGCCCAGGAAGAAGTCGATGGCTGCTTGGCTGAAGTAGTCGTTTACCATTCTGTTTCAATCATTAGCAGTTCGTACGGCAACACGGGATATTATTGAATTTCTCACCCGTTGTAGAATCGTGTTAGGGAGAGACCTAGGTCGTTGACCATTCCCCGATAGTCTCTCTTCTTCGTCCTCGTATAATCGCCTTTCATCGCGGCAGTTGAAGCGTCTGTATGCACATTTGATTAGCCCTAATAGATTGAAAATAGTATTCCCCGTCCAGTATGGGCTCAAACCATAACAGGGCGGAGGCGGCTCACATTGCTTGGATATGGCATCGCCATTGTCAGCCCAGAGGTTATTGAACCATGAGTTCTCCTGGTCCACCTGGGCGCACATATCAAACCCTTCCTCTTTGAGCTGCAAATCGAGCATAAACTTGCCAAACGAACTCTGGCAGACATTCGTGCGGTCTAAGCAGTCCATACAGTTCGTTCGCAGAACCCCATCCTGCTTCCGTTTAATTTCGCCGTCCATTTCCACGGTACTCCCCGCTTTTTCGATCTTGTCGCCAAGTGTGTCCAGAAGCTGGCCGACGTTTTCAAATTTCATCCCGCGGCAGGCGGAATGGAAGTCAAACCACTCGAAGGCTAAGGCTTGGGTGCCTTCTGGCCTCTCCTTGTTATATCTGTCGACGTTTTTCTGATATTCGTTGCCGACGATGGCTTCGGGGCCATGGCGCTCAACAAGATTCACAAGTTGCATTGCGCCGTACTTCTCCGCCATGCGATTGAAATGCTTCGAGAAAGCGCTGAAGTTGGCTTCTGGGGAATGTTGCAGTACTGGTATGGGCTTCAGAGAATAGGGAGACTGCGTGAAAAAGACAGGTATACTCCCTCGAGCTTGAACAAAGGAATATATCTTGGAAGAAGGATCCCACGAGGGAGTTGAGAGTATCTGTTCTGTCTCGACTGAGTTGGCTGTAAAGCCTTCGTCATCAATTCCGCGGCGCAGGTAGCGCAGACCTGCCCGCTCAACCGATCTACGTGATATTACGGTAATGGCGTATTTCTTTTCGGATTGACGAAGGTCGATGGACTTTCGTTCATGCGGCAGTGATTCCGAGGTCGTCCCTGTCATGTCGTTCATTTCCATAGAATCCAACTGCGAGTCGAGTTGAGGGGGGTTTCGATCAACAACAAATGATTTCTGGCCAACAAAGCCCTGCATTACGGGTAAAAGGAGCGCCTCGTCGCCAAATGCCATAAAAGGCTTCAGCAAGCTTTGATTCCAAAAGAACATGGGGTCAGCAGCCCTATGCAATGAAGTATGAGGCGTTGTGGGGGCTTGACTGGCGATACTCCTCGTGAGGTCCACATCATAAGAGAAGAAGAAGCTCTTCGAGGTTCCAAACCAGATATGTGCCATACGTAGCAGTTTAGGAGTGAGGCTCTCGCCAACGGTCGAACTAGGGGGCGTATCGACCTTCTCCTGGACTACTGTCCGACTTAGCTCTTCATCCTCGTTCGCCTTCTTACTGCGGCCCGCGTCCTCATCTCCCGGCTCAACTGGCGGCGTCGCGCCACTCAGCCCTAGGCTTTGCCGGCGGTTCGCCATCCACCCCTTGTTACTGAACCACTTCTGGGCGAATTTCCCATAGCTACTGCTTCTCTTGAATACATCCTGGGCAATGCCTCTCCGGTCCCCCGACTCTCTGGTCTGCGGGACGTCACGATCACTCAGGGCATCGGGGTCATCGTTGTCTTCGGCTCCCGCAGCAGGAACAGGCACCTCAACCTCGCTCTCGATATCGGAGCCCTCCTCTGAAAGCTTCTCGGCTGATGTTCGACGCAGTTGGAGAGCAGTGTGACCTATCGCAGTTTCGGCCTCGTCCTGGCTCGTACACGGCGTGAGCGCAACATCCGTAACCACATATACAGGATAACCGCGGATCTGTGCAACCTGCTGCCGGCCGGTGATAGTTATGAGGTAGCTAAGCCGGGCGACAGTAAATAGTCCTAAAGTGCAATGAAAAGTAGCGACTGTCAGTGATGTCTTGATGTGAAGAACTGCCCTCCTCCGCGGAACATAGGTCCCAGATTGCGAAACAGCCGAGCATGCACACACACACCTATAATGCCAAAGGCTTCGAAGGACGAGCTGGGCGGCGTAGTATCCGAGCTTATCGCTTGATCCCGCGGGATGGAGGTTATCGTCGCATCGCCATATCTGATTTTGACAGTGGCTGGCGGCCGCGTTTGCCCCTTGGTGGCAAGTGGCTGGATGATAAGACCATCAACGGCGGCGCAGATTAAAAGTTTTCGAGCCAGACCCGGCATCCTACATAAAGGATAAAAACAAATTTAAAAAAAGAGAAGTGTTATATTTCTGACGCAATCGTGTTGGTGCAGGGAAATGAATAGCAGATTCTTGTATCAGGGCTGTATACGCCCTTGTCTTTCCAGAGACAACTACGATGCTGTGAGAGCAGGAAATACACGACGGCGCCTTTCAGGTCATCCGCACTCGTCTCGTAGTGTGGTCCAGCTGGATGGCGGCTCGATGGACGATGACGCAGGCACGCGTTAAGTGGATGATGGTGGGGTTCTTGTGATACGGAATAAATCGAGTTTAGCGCCCTCGCCTGCAACTTTGCCTGCCGTTGTTCCAAATCTTTTTTCGGAAAAGCCAACAGCCTGTACGGAAGGCCTCTGCGCCGTGTTTTGGACCTGAGTGGGGGTCGGTGGGTACTTGGAAAGGTGAGAAGACTCGAGCCCAGCTCGGGTCACCCCACTGATTCACCTGTAGATTTAGTGGGCGGCAGTTGAGTCGTAGTGGGAAAAGGCCTAGAGCCGGAGTACCTAAAACCGCTGGTCGTAGCCTGTAGGGCTTGCTAGAGCGAGAGCGCTGCGCGGTTAAGACTTCGTAAACCATAATTGTTAGGGGCACCTGGGTTTTGAATGGTTCTTTATTGGCACGATCTTTGTCGGGCTTGTCCACCTTCTTGAGATTCTACTCGTTGCTGTTTCCGGGCTTAATAGATATCACCACCTCCAAGGTACTAGATACTTGTTCGTGGTCTGTGGATGGCTGGCCGCCGGCCTTTTCTAAGGTCCCACTCGTCTTCACTGGTTGGGCACCTGTGATCCGTACCCGTGGTCCATCGCATAGTAAAAAGCAGCCTTAATCAAGGTATATATTGACTTAACTCTCCAAATTATAACCACATTGTGTATACCTAGGCGGTGATCACTCCAAAAAGTACTTGGCAAAACTACCACAGATCAGAGAATACCACCCGTGTAGTCCGTCTTCTCCTGATCACCGAACAAGTCTTCGAACGCCTCTCGACCAGCAGTTTGTCATCATCACCAGTATCAAAGCGTAGAATCAGTTCCCAGCTTCCGAATAGTGTACGCACGATGGCCCAGAGGTCGCAAGCTGGTCCTAAAGCACTGTCCTGCTCCTCCTAGCAATACCTCAGGGATAGCCAGTCTTCAAGAATGCCCAGGTCTGCCGAGGTGGTGAGATTAGAAGGTTTGGTTGAAGTCGATAACGCTCATCAGCTGACCATTTCCCTCTCAAATAGAGTATATCGGCCAGGAATGTCAGGTATCGTGAAGACGTCGGAAGCTACTCGACAAATTCGCTAACCCACGTAGGCCATCTTAGGTTGGTCTGAGAGGGAAGAAAACCCGTCCTCGGGTAGCCGGTTCAGATCAGCTACCTAGTTAAGTAGCTTACCAAGATATTAGAGGGTTGTAAGTCGGAGATATCATTAGCTTCCAACATGGTTACAAAGGATAAAGCGAATGGATATCGTCAACCTCTGCCTCTGCCTCTGCCACTGCCATCGCAACGTAGTAAGGATTCAGCGGGATAGCAGTGCATTCGGCGCCGGGAGTATATCAAGAACCAACCGCATCAACGTCAAATAATGGGTAAAAGTAGAATAATATGCACCAATGGGCTTATTATCGACCCTTCGCATATCAACTAGCGCAACTTGATTCGGTGAATGGAGACAGACTCTTTCTACGGAGTAGATACGCTTCGTACTGTGAGAAGTCTTCTAGTTGGGGAGCATATCCCCTAGGTCAACTCTGTTGGTGGGGTTTGTCGAGGAACGCTGGCCCCTGCTGACCCTCGTCATACCGTTCCCAATCCAAATATTAAAGCCTTGTCACATGCTTGCATAAATTGGCACATGTTGCAGCCCAATCATGAACGTGCCCATATTTTTGGAGTGAACAGCTGAAGTTGCAGGGACCGGTGTTTCACAAAGAGAGAGCACTAATCAATCCCACTGTTGAAGATTTCTTATCGTTAAATATACTTTGTCGTTGGGATACTGGGTTCAATCAAGTTGGAAATGTAAGTCCGAGGCGATGCGATTAGCCTATTGGGAACTATAGCGTGTTCGTTTATGAATCTCGTTTTTCTCATTTCAGAGTACTTGTTCATATCGGGTTATGCCCGCTATTCTTGTGGCGGACATGGAAAACACAGCATACAAGTGCGAATCCCTTATCATTTCTGACAGTTTATCGGCTTTTCCTTGCCCGTGCGTGTCTCCTAGCCCCGCCTCATTGTTCGCCCATCGGGAATTTAAATCATGAGGCGCTCGACCTTGTCCTTCAAGGCACGGATCTGGTTCTGGAGCTCGCTGGCTTCGTTGGTGGTGATGGAAGCGCTAAAATATCGTCAGTCGTATTCCCACGAGATGAACGCAATATAGATAGACTCACGCAATGACCGAGCGACTGACATTGCATGCGCGACCAAGCGCGATCTTGGAGGGAACGTAGATATAACTATGCCTCTCTTAGCTTCGAATTCCAGCATGCCAGTAGGTTGGGAGCAATCGTACGGGACGTTCTTCTCTTCGCAAAGAAGAGGGAGGTGGAGGAGAATGGACAAGGGGGTGCAGTCGCCAGCGAGAATGATGATCTCCGAGACACCTATTCGACGAAAAAATCAGCACATGATGGATTATCAAGAGGGGACTTCAACAAGGAAAACATACCGCGAGAGAGGGACTTTGTGCATTCGTTGGCACCTTTCTTCAGAAGGCGGTGGTGCCTGCAGTTGGTATTCTTGCGTCAGCGCTATACTTTGTACCATGGTATTCCACCCGTTTCGCCTTTCTACTTACGAGGCCTGTTGGACGAGATCCAGGATCTCGGTAGTGAGGGCAGGATCGGCCATTGGCCATGCTATCGTTCAAGTCAGTACAAGAGCGTCCCCGATAGCACCGGCAGTCCCTTGGGGGAATCCGCGTGAGGAGCGACCTACCGGCACCTTCTTGACCAGACATCTTGATGGTTGAGGATTAAAGGTTCAGGGTTCCTTGCGTTGGCTCGCCCTGGGCGGAGAGGAGGGAAATAGCGGGTGGGAGTTGAGGACGGTTGAATGCGATATGATGAAGCTCCGAGCTGCAAATGCGATTGTATAGGAAGGGATAGCCAAATTATTTTTTTGGTTGGTGGGGCGCTAGTTAATCCGCTCCGGGTGGATGCTTCCTTATGTAATCAGCCACCTGCCCTGCCTGCAGCCCAGCCAAACCAAACCTTTGGAGCTTCGCCTCATTGAACTGTCCAACCTCGAAAACAAGCACTTTCACACCTCCACGGCCACTCTTTCGGTTCTTCCATCGCGTCTCCGCCGCCCGATCCCGACACGTGGACCGACCTTCTCGACTTCATTATCGCGAGCTTCATTCGACATTTCCGATTAAGTCACCTCACCAACTCTCACAATGGCCGACTACACTGAAGCTTGGTACGTAATTGCTTATAGCACCCGCTCAGCCTCCTATTTGGCGCACCCATCAGCGCATCACCCCCAGCTATCGCAGAACACCCTTCAGAACACACTTCGATGTCTTCGCACGAGATACTTCTACCTCTAGCGTTACAGTTTGCTGACCTGCTTCTTCCTGTAGCCCGGTCTACGCGGTTCGTCTCCCACCCCCCCGACGTGGCGAAGCTCCACCAGCCATGACGGAGGCGGTGCGAAGCGGTATCAATATCTTTCCCAGGCGCTGACATAGAGAGTAGCCGTTCTTTGGCGCCATGGGTTGCACAGCTGCCATCGTCTTCACTTGCTTAGGTGCCTCATACGGAACTGCCAAGTCTGGTGTTGGTATTGCTGCTATGGGTGTTCTAAGACCTGACCTCATCGTCAAGAGTACGGACCTCTTGCTGCCTTGACCCCGATTAGGACCTTGTACTGATACTCCCTTAGACATCGTTCCTGTCATTATGGCTGGTATTATCGGTATTTACGGCCTCGTCGTCTCTGTCCTGATCTCCGATGGCCTGAAGCAGCTGCTCCCTCTATACACCGGCTTTATCCAGCTCGGTGCCGGTCTCTCCGTCGGTCTTGCCGGTATGGCCGCTGGCTTCGCTATTGGTATTGTTGGTGATGCCGGTGTCCGTGGCACAGCACAGCAGCCCAGGCTCTTTGTCGGCATGATCCTCATTCTCATTTTCGCCGAAGTCTTGGGTCTCTACGGTCTCATTGTTGCCCTGCTCATGAACTCCAAGGCCTCCGTCGATGTTAGCTGTTAAGCTACTGGGTTGCTGCGAACACCCGGACCGGTTCGTGACCGATTCATTCCGAGGCATGGGTGCCAAGCCGTACCTACTTCATGATCCTTTGCCTCGGACGATCGGGCCATTACGATTTTTTTAATGGGATTGAATGCGTGTTGGCGATGACGGTAGTTGCTGCTTGTTAAGCCAAGTCCTTCTGTCGCAATGTCGTTTAGCTAGAATGGTGGGAGAAGAAATAAGTAATGACGGGGCAGGGATTGGCATTTGTATTACTGGCTCTCCTTTACGTCTCATACACTTATTGGTCGATTCCACATCATAGACCAACGGATGGCGAAGATCTTTGTACTCTAGGTTGGTAATCAGGTTTCATTGAAAGTGTCGTTGAAGCTGTTGGAGTATTCTCTCTATATGGCATTGTCCGGTTGCAGTTTAAGAGGAACATGTTGGCGTGTCGCGATTGAATTGTCTCCTGTCCTGGATCGAGCGGAGCACGAAACGTTATAAACCGGTTGCCAGAGAGCTTTGTAGACCACCATACTTTCGTACCCAATTTTCGACTCCCCTGAATCCTGGCAGATACTTCATGCTTCTCCACGGCACTGTCTGTCGGTCTTAGTGCGGAAGGACACTAGGCTGGGAACATTCACTTTACCCCTATCCTGCTATCACTTGTTTAACATGGCCAACAGCAGCACCGCGGTGGCCTGCCATAACGGATAGCATACTACGTACCTCCTAATAATGAGATGTGTGTCTCGTTATACTTCCTCAGTGTAGGTACACTTTCTTAGCAATCCCAGATCAGAGGTATACCCATCCGTATTTTCAAAGTTGCAGCCTCTCTAAGGAGTGTTTGCTGTCTATTACGTTGAGATTCCAGGATAAAACCAACTGTTGCTGGCCTAGCCACGGCCACGGGTTATAGATAAATAGATATACAGACAGACAATTGAGCGGGGAAACCGGGCTTGACGATGCGGATGAAGATGCCGCTCATGGAACACGCGGGGGGGAATCCAGTGGCGACCAAAGGGGGGAGCGCGTCTAGTATCCGTTTAGAATAAGCATGCGTCCTTATAGTCTGCGCCTGTAGTAAACGGATGCCAATAACACACTTCGTAGAGCATAGCAATGAGAAGATCTCGCCGCCTACTTATGTGGTTACGTGACTCGAACTGCTACAATACCTGGGGTGATTTTGACTCTCAATCCGGCTTGAAATGGCTTGATTCCAATTCTGGGTAAGTTGTCTCAAAGGCAAAGCGAACGGCACTTCAGACGGTAGGCGGCTCTGAATTCGATTTGACAGCTTCGTGTATCTAAACGTTTCCGGAGACATTCAATATCTTACGACAAAAGGCCCGGTGGCACTGAGTGTTCAACATGGCTTTAGGTGACAAACCTAATTTAAACTATGATTGGAGACTCCCACTTGTTCTACCCGGTAGTTGGGCACTTAATAAAGTGTATGCCGGCTGTGCCGCAGGGTTGCATATAGACCCACGATGCGATAGTAGCAACGGGGACTAGCAGTGCATGCCCTCTCCCTTGTCCTTGAATCGAGCAACAGTCTTGCATCGCTGGTGACTTATAGTCTATAGATAGAAGACTCTTATACTATTATCCCAATACACAATATTTACATCTAACCTTGGCGCGACCTATAACACCTAGTAGTAATTTAACAGATTTCCCACATTGCGCATACCCTCCACGGTACTTTGCAACTTCGCAAACACACATCATGACAATAAAGCTATGCTTAACTGTGTTTCACAGTTCTAATTATTTGTTAAACAAAAAAAAAAATAGTATTTACGTCAAGACTCTCCACGAGTGGGTTCGACCACTTCACTCGCAACCTATACACCGGGGATCCCCCCCATCGGTGAATAGAGTGAAACGCCGGAGACCTCGAATATCTACAAGAATCGAATACGCATCGCAAGTGGGCGGACATTTTCGTCCGCCCTCCTTTCTGACTCCTACTCCATTTTTTGCCCACTGCTCGAAGTTTCCCAACCCTGATCTTTGTGTTGGTTTTTCTCTCTCGGAGTCATTTTTCGGTTTCGTTTCCCTTTTCCTCTTCCTTTTCCTCTTCCTTTTCCTCTTCCTTTTCCTCTTCCTTTCCTTCTTCCTTCGCTTAAGACCGTCTGATGGTCTTTTTTTGAAGCTTAAGGTAAGCTAGGAGGAGACAGAAGTGTGGTATCGGAATCCCGCGGCTCCTCACTTTCCGTCCCCATTACCCGTCGGTATCCGACGAGGTTTTCTTTACATGTTGATCCCCTCGAAGGGAAGCCACCGGAGCCACTTGGGCGTCGTCGGGAGCTTGTACTGCGCGGGGAGCACCGGTCCGTCGCCCCGGGGAGGCGTGGGAGGGCGGTGAGGGTGGTAAGGGGGCCTGGGGTGGTGGTGGTGGTGCTGCGGGAAGCCGGTCGGGACCGGGTACCCGCTGCCCGGGTAGCCCGTGGGAAAGCCGGTGGGCACGACCGTCGGGAAGACCGTGGGGATGGGGACGGCGGTCGGGGTCCCCGACGGCAGCTCAGTTGGGAATCCAGGTGGGATCTCCGTCGGGAAGCCAGTCGGAAAGCCGGTTGGATATCCGCTTGGCAGCCCCGTCGGGAAGTCTGGGGGCAGAGAGGTTGGCAGGTCCTGTCTCTCTTCGACGAGCGGTAGAGACGCGGCAGTCTGGAGCAGCGCGGCTGCGAGTATAGCGAGGGAGAGGCGGGCCATTTTTGGCTGTGGATGTTTGATATGTGGTGCGAGGAAGGACTGGCGGCGACCGAGATGGTATCGCGTGTTGATGAGGTAGAGAGTGAAATCCCGGTTTTCGGAGAGAGATACAGAAGACCAGCTTACTTTTTCTTTCCTTCGTTCCCGCTTGGATGACGAGGCCGGGAGGCAGTCCTCATATACTCGTAGGACTTCCTACGAGCAGCGGCGCACCCGGCCCAGGGTATGGACGTACGTAGGCATGTCATCTACGGACAAATTCACACCTCCCAAGATCCCATGGTGAGGTAAGACCGTGATCGGGATGGGATGGTGCAATGCCAGGGTTCTATGGCTTACCGGGCCCCTGGCACGTTTCATGGGACCGGAAACATACCCCGTTGTTGGTATTTGTTTACTCGGTAGCTGAGGTCGACGGGAGGTTATTCCAAAACCTCGACGGTGTAGTTGCTAACTAATCATTGGCTAAATTAGGCCTCCCGCTTTTTAGTATAGCATCCCGTGGAGCGAGACAGGGTTCTGGGAGCATGGCCAAACAGCGAGTTGCAGTCAAGACGGTGGTGGATGACGCGTGTCTCTGCTGATTGATGGAAGTTCAGACCTCCAGCCATTGAATCCTGCCGTTAGGGGGCTGATCAGCGTGTGGCTTGACTAATTCGCCCGCGGATTCCTGCCACCGTGTCTAAAAGGAGTGCATTAACAGCTCGGCGCAGTTAGGTACTACAATAACTCGACAAACATCACGATCGATGCAAACAGCCAGCTGCGCAATCAAACTTCCCAACTTGCCTTGAGCGTACGAGGTAACTTACGTACGTGCCCTACCTTCCGCTAGCCTCCAGAGCAAGACGACTAGCACACGTCTACGTACACCAGTTGAGAGTATAAACCCCATGCCAATTCTAAGCCCGGCTGTGGCTCAATCATGACAAATGTGGGACGGGCTTATACCATTGTCGGTACTTGGATCGACACTGATCTGCAGGGGACCTTTACTCAGCATACACACACAACGTGGCCCGATTCGTGTTCATGAAGTTTTCCCGGTGAACGCAGGCTGTCGGGACTCTACTGTAACGGGCAGTTGATGACTGGGGGTTTGCGTAACGTACCTTTTAATTTCATTCTCGTACACCAAAAGAGGGGATTCGTTCTAGAAGCCCTCACTCGCTGCCGGGTCTTGGCGACGACGATCCCGGGAATGACTACCTATCCGCCATGACAGCAGCATGGATAGGAACTTAGTTGTGGCTCTCTGGCCCTTGGCTAATATACTCTCGACGACTATAGATTAAATGATGAGCACGCAACCACGAGCAAACTATTTTGGCCGTTATGATCGGCACTCGTTAATTGTCCCCGATCTTGGCTCGCAACGCACGATTAGATGTACCTACGATACACGAGAAGTTATTCAGACATCACCTGGGTACTGTCAGCGTTGATGAGCTCAGCCAATAGACCAACGTAGAATACGCATGTACCTACTATGTAGACTCCTTTAGGCATTGACACTATCTATGTCCCTAATTATTCGCTTTACCTTATAAGCTGAATAACAATACAGGTAGTTATCCTGAAGGAAACTTCGGCCGGCAGCCAGCTACTATCTAGACTCAGCCTCCGTACGGTCAGCAAATGCGTCCGATCCTTCGGTGCCGGCTTGGCTTTTCTCGGCTTTACCTGGTTTTCGCTTGACCCCTTGCATGCATAACCGGATATGTATGTCATTGACCGGGCACGCACGTCAGACCATGTTGTTTCCACGCTGATCAGCCCCTTTTATCACATCGTCTTAATTTGCAGTTTGTCATAGGGCAGGCCGACTGGTTGCCTCATTCAGATGACGAGATGCCCGACGCTCAATAGCATAGGCATCCCGCTTGCCTGCGTCTTGAGCTACGGTATCTTATCCAAGTAATCGGAACCTACCAGTCGCAGCTCGAAATGTCTCTACACCACCAGCTGGGTCGGCTACCTCCTCACTGCATGCGCTGCGTCCGAAGCTCCCCGTGGCGCTTTTGCTTGGGCGAATAGGAGGCGGGAATAGTCATGGCTACCTGGTTGCGGCGTACAATTATCTTCGCCGCACTCGCAAAATCACACGTCAGCCGCCCTCCGGAAACGACGAAGACGGAAAAAATCGTTGAATTGATAACGATATGTTCTCCCGGCATATTCCGTTTGCTGCTCAGGTCTAAGAACTCAGCCCCGTTAGCCTACGTATACTAGCAGCGATTCTATCCTATACGGGGTGTGGTAGTTAGGCATGGTATTGTACGCACGTATTTGATGTTTCCCAACGTCGCTTCGACGTACGTACTACGTAGGTCGAAGTCGAGACCTCACTGCTTTTCTACACTACGCGGTATGCTCAACAAATTATCACCAAGCAGCCGGGCTTCCTAGTAGAAGGGCCACAATCAGGCGCCAGGTATACCTTCACAAACACAGATTCGGGTATACTGACATCGGACTCACCTGAAGCTAATGGTAGCACGCGGCGACGTCTATATGACCCTAATAGCTGAGATTATGTTGAGAGCTTAAACGGTTGTTTTCTCAAAGATTTTGGTCCTATTCACGTCAAAAGGATATCATCCTACGATAAGACCCGTTGATGGCGTACGACACAAGCTTCAGCCCCCATTCGCATGCGCTGCGTGGTGGCGCATACGCAAGCCATTGGATATGTTCAAGTCGCCTAAAATAGATTCCTTCACCTCTCACCGCGTTTCCAAATGGCCTCACGTATCGTTTCCTCTTGGACGGATCGGACGAGGATATCTCTGGGCCACGAACGAGGCATACGGCCAAAAGGCTATCAATGTACTACCTACTAGTTTTATCTGAGAGGGCATAACCTATAGCCAGCACCAGTGTCACTGACGTGCTCTTTGTGGTATCAAAATGTTTCATTATCCCTCGTCAATTGAGTTCGTCCCTCATTTGGGACGTTTCCTACCGTCCGTCTATCGTTTCGCGTTACCTAAACAATATTGCCTCTTCTCAGAAGAGGTTGGTAAAAATGCGCAGCGAGTCTAAGCCCGAGGGAATCCCAGGAAAGATAAAAAAAAAAAAAAAAAAAAAAAATCCCGAACGAGTAATCCAGCATGAGTATAACCCCTCCGCGCCTACTCTGTAGGTCAGGGGAAATAATGGTGAAATATTTACCACCAATAGCGCAAACCGAAGAAACGGACGCGGCCGTTCAGACCACCCCCGCTACATATTTAATAAGGCACAGAGCGCCTCAGCTTGTATTTGTCGTCGCCTTTATGAGCCGCGGCGTCTCCTCCCAGATCAACGACATATGGCCTTGAACCGTGATTTGTCTTTGGGGGTACAGCGGCATCAGCAGCAGCAGTGGTAGTGCAGACGCACGCCCCTGGTGCATCAACCGTAGAGACGGATATCATCGTGGCCGTGACGACACTGGTGACAGTCTCGGTGACAACGCCCCCTCCAATGGTCTCCGTGATGGTGGACCCAGCTGCCGTGGAAGACACCGGTTCTGCCACAGTCATAGTCAACGTCGTGGCTTGGTTATCCGGGCTTCCTCCTCCCATGGTGACGGTAACAACCGTCGGGGTGGGAGTAGAGTGAGTCGAGGCGGAAATCGTCAGTGTGCGAGTCAAGGCGGTCGTCTTAGTGCCGGCGCCCACTGTGATAGTGACGACGGACACCACCGGCGTGACTGCGTGCGCCGCGCTTGTTACTGTCGTAACACTCGTGAGAACCGTTCCGGAAATAGTCACCGTGATAACTGAGACGACTGGCACGCTGGTCTCATCTGCATCCACCAAGGTTGTTGTTGCGGGCGAGTCGTTTACAGCAGTGGTGGTCCGAGTGGTAGCCGTGTCTTGCTGTACCTCAGTGGTTGAGGAAACGTCCGCCGGAACGTCCGTAGTCGCGGCACCTGTCTCGGTTGGAGGCAGGGAACTCAAGGAGGCCAGCACAGATGAAGAAATGGCCGGGGCCTCTGTTACAGGGCACACAGTCGTCGTCACCCCTATCACGGTGGTGACCACGACCGTCGATACTCCTTCTGGTAGTGAAGCCGGAAGAGAGGTCACTGCGCCTGTCCCTGAAGCGGCCGGGCAGTTAGTCACTGTTGACGCGCATGATATGATGGTTTGAATGGACGTCGCAGAAATCGTCAGCGTAGTCAACTCAGCCGCTGCGGTAGCTGTGGTTGTATTCGCAAAAGGCGCAATAGTCGAGCTAGCTGATATGCTACTTATAACTGTCGCGTTGTTCACCACCTGACTAGTAGCAACCGCCGATGAAGTGGCTATATACCGGTTAGCATACAGCACCATAAATGACTTCTCAGTTTAGATTTTACCATCTATCACAGCGCCCACAGTGGACGTTACTGTGGCGTTCACAATAGTTGAGGCGGAACTGGAAGTGATGCTTGTACTATCAGGCGCAACCGATGTCTCAGTAGCTATGACAGCTGTGCCAATAGAGCTGATTATTGAAGTAGTAAGAACACTCGAAGTTGCTTCAACTGCGGTGTTCGATGCAGTAGCTATGGCCGATGAGTTGGCAAATGAGAAGTGCTTAGGTATCTCGCGGCGGGCTTGACCCCCGCCTACCAACACCATAGCAATGGTGAGGACATTGCGAGTCGAGCAAAACATAATGAACGAAAATGGCCCCAGGGCTTTAGGTCAAAGAGTGGTACGAAGTGAATCAAAGAGTGAGCGACCGAGCGCCAACGAAGCGAAAGCTAAAAATGACAGGAGGGACTGGCGATAAGGAGGGACAGTTACTGGCCTGAACGCAAAGGCCATCAAAGTTGGCGGACTCTCGCTCCTTTTCAACTAGGAGCTTACTCCATGGTGTGAATAGCCTCCTGCTTGATGCTGCATCTGGTATAGACCAGGGTGCATACCTACACAGCTAGCCGGCACTTGTTATCACGACTGGCTGGTGTTCCAAACGTACATATGCTATGAGAACCGGGTTCAAGAGATGATTTTCTCGCTGGATTGGCAAAAAGCTTGTTAGAGATCGTCGTAAGATCATAAGTTGATCCCGGTAAATCGCAACCGAGACCTGCGCCTCTCCTGGCGCTTGGGTGAAACAGGTATTCCAGGGAAGGCTATGTTTTTGCCTGAACTCCCACGGCGGTAACCCTACCTCTAGGGATTAGGCTCTTCTTGGCTGGAACGATTGGTGTTCTGTTATAAACGATGCATTCACGTATATTGTCGAGGCGATTCGGTAACGCTTGCGAAGCGAATACTGCCAATCTATGGATGCGTATCTCTAGACAAGAATCGTGAACTATCTCAGTCGTGCGCTGTTCTCCCAACAACAGTTACGCTAGCTGATGATGTGTTTTTGGCTTCAGCCCCGTGGTTGGGACCAGCAAACAGGATGCGCCGGATAACATGTTTAGGGAATCTAGTACCAACCTGGAGTCCAGGATATCATCTAGTAATCCAGAACCGAAGCTGGCCAGCGACGATGCGATGATTAAATTTCAGGGGCTCACGATACCAGGTAGCTAATGCAATCTCACCTGCTCAGACCCGAAACTCCAAGATAACAAGCTCAGTAAACTAGCCATTTGATAATACAGAAGAAGCGCCCTTAGTTATTCATGGGCGGCACAATAGATAACAAGGCTATATGACGAGCAAAGATGCTAGCATTCAACACTGAGGTCAAAGTGAAGGCGACCCCTACTCTCCCGTCTGTCAGACCAATCGGAGATAATAGCGACGATGGGAAGAGAACTCCGTATTCTGACATCAGCCAATCAACAATGTACCGCGGCACTGGCAAGCTCCTGAGCTATGCTTGGCAACTCCTCAGAAACCGTGCCTCCGTTTCAGCGATCTCTCCTCGCTATAGCTCTGACAAACGAAACCAGCAGGTTCGGGCCCCTGGCCGCTTTCATTCCGCCCGTGAAGAGGGCCTCGGTTACCCAGTCGCACCACGATTCCCTCTTGGCTCCCTGCTTTGGCCGTTTCCTTGGCGAACTTGAGACGGTGGCAGTGCTCTCACGCCTCCAGGACAGCGTTAGAGATTTATTAACGGGATCGAAACACTGCGATAATCCAAGCGCATACAGGATGCCGCCTCTCGGCAGAGAGAACAGTCTAGAATGGCTTTACCTAACGCCCTCCAGCGCCGCCTAGGCACACCTAGGGATTGGACTTGGTCTGTGCTTTGGAAACGGAAGAAAGAGCGTCTTCATCTATAGCCAACAACTTTGGAATGGGAGCCCGTGATCCTGTCAAAGCGCAGTGGTCTTAACGCGCTGTCAGCTCGGACTCCGGGCCACAATTTACGAACATCCGACCATCCTATGAATTTGCCTAAGGCGTGCATGTGGGATAGAGATCCAAAATATTGATGTCGTTTGACTTCCCTATACGGGCAGATTGTCGTATTGTCCGCGAGGGGCAGTTCTATCGGCTGGGCAATTCGTCGACGTTACCGACGACAGGTCGAAGCATACTGCAGCACTTCAGTATCTAGACGGCCATGTCAGTTGACATTCGATAGCCTAATACAGATTAATGTGTGGGAAGCGGTTTAACCATTTTCTAGATCTTCTAGCATATCTCAGTGTTATCTAGGGGTTATGGACTGCTCTTGTGAGAGGGCTAGCGATGAGAAGAATACACACATGCATGGGAATCACGCTGGTGATGTTCTCAGGGGTTGACTGCCATCTGACCGCTTATACTAGGTCACTCGCTCGTGATTGTGGATGAGAAACCACTTCTATTAAGGTATAGATTCGACGATCAACAACGCATCTTTGGAGTGAGCCTGTCGCGTAATATCTTCCCAACTCACAACTGCTTCGATATGCGCTGTTGCTCCTCGCATGCCAAGCCGTTCCTGTTTCCCCTGATGGATGGCGCCCGGATGCGACTGCTTCCCAATGCTCGGGTTACAGGCTGCATCCAGGCGTTACGACGTCATTGGGATAAATGCATTTGGTTGATCCCAGCGTCGCTCGAGAGGCCCCAAGTGCTGCTATTCGCTGCTTTCTCGTATCACTGCCGCTGGAGGGCAGTCCCCTATCTTTCGCGCAGTGGCTCACCCTCCTCCGCGGCGAGAATGCCCAATCAGATCCTCCGTGCCGGCTGAGATAACTCGTATTCTGAATAACCACGTGAAAGTTGGTATGGGGAAGGTCACGGGCCGTATCCAGTTGGAGATAACGCGAAGCCGGCTATTTGAATTGACGAAGCTCCTGCTCCTGCTCACTTTTCCATCTCTTAAATGAATTTCAAAACTAGAGCGCCATATTGGATCTGAACGTCTACAACATAGCGTTGCCCAACGAACGACGAATAAACCAATCCAAGTTATTCGAGGCGTTTTTCAAAATAGTCAATAGTTTATCAACAGTGGCGAGGCATGTCATCGTGTTGCAAGTTAAATAAATTCAAATACAACTCGATAACCCACCGGTGCGGCCCAGCAAGATTGATAAGTATGTGGACTACTCAGGGACAGTCGGTGGCGGTGTTGTATTTGTACAAATTGCATCATGAAGGTACTATCTCCCTAATCACTTTTACCGATAATTATTCATTATCTAAATAGTGCAGGCTGTCCAGGTCCTCAAGTCTTGTCTCGAAGCTATACTACTTAGCCAGCCTCCTCAGGGGGTCAAGGCTTATCAATCATGACAAGAAAGTCATAAATAGCAGTCAGCAAAAGATGTTTTGACAAAATATTTATCAGAATCACCTATGGCTAATTCAATTATAGGCTTTGGCTGGACGAGTCATGCCATCTTGTGAGATGGAGCCATATCCAGGGCCGGCCGGTTCCCCAAAGCTTCCTCTGCTGGACACTTAATGTGATATCTAGTATCAGCACCGAAAATTCAATGAAGATTCGGGGTCGATTCGAGATGAGATATTGGGAAATACTCAGCGACTGTCACGCGCCTGGCTTCCCAGCTGGCTAAGAGACTCTGGCCATAGTTGTACTCGGCGAGACTATTGCATTCTCACCGCCCATCTCCAGATGCCCGCGGCAAATACAACTCTCGAATGGCGCTCTGGAAGCCTCGTCGCACACGATGCCCCATACCGACGTCTTGGCCGCCACGACCTACCCGAGAGGCCAGCTCAACTGCCTAGCTGCTAAGGAGAAGCAAAACGAACATTTGCGCCCGCTCCAGATCCACGCGACAGGTGTACTCGTAGGTTGCGGCCCGTGAATCGGCTCTTCTGCGGAGTGATGCGCCCACAGAGAGGCTGCATAAGACATTAGTCACAAAATGCGCTGGCTGCCCGCCGCCCTGACCGCTTGTTCTTGATAATATCTGTCTTCGCGGACGATGTGCCGAAGAGAAATACGTCACGGACAGCATGCCGCCGGGAGACTGAAGAGCTCGACGTAATGAGGTCTCATGATCTCTGCTATGTTACTTACGGGCCTCTTTTCGAACCTCGTGGACTTTGTGTCCTTCCCGATGGGGAAAGTATTATTACGTTGGAATTGGAGAAGACCCCGGTCGGAAATTTCGGCATGCGTGAAAGGGATTTAGAACTCGCCACTGCCGCTGAGGGGAACACTGAGCTGGCTCTCGATCTCTCCGCACTCGACGTTGGTTTAGGCCAATTACTTTGCAGCGCCCGAGATCAAGGGATCGGGGGCGGCGCGACCACCCTGTCACCTGCGTTAGCCTGCGTCCATCATGGCCCAGAAGAAAGACATTTACGGCCATCCGTACGCGCGAACAACGAAGGGGATCTCGTGGTCACTGCTGCTCATTATGGTCATGGATAGATCATGGCACGCGACGTCATGGGAGGCTCACACGCGCCAGAAGACGGCCTCGTCGCCAAGCCGCTTCCCCAGATTCGCGCTTCTTCTTCGCAGCTCAGCTACGGCAGTCCAGGCGAGCGACTTTGGGAGCCGGTGGGAGGACGCGGGGAGCCAAGACAGGGCATCACCGGGATTGGTCTAGTGTCGCGGAATATTCCCTGCACCAGACCAGGACCAGAACTAGGAGTTATGATGCAGCCGTGCGCCAAGTCGCCGAGAGCCTGGGGCACCACCGCTTCCGTCGTGCTCTCCCAGCCAGAGGACGTCTTGTGCACACAAAGTACATGAGCATCTCGAGGTGCTAGCCCTCGACGCTTACACGAGAGTGCTTTACACGTGTCTGGTTGTATTACTGCAAAGCGCCCCCTGAATTCTTCTACCTGGGTATCATTCAGCGCTTCGAGAGAGCATCGTGGCGTTCTAGACTCGGATCCCCGTCTCGCTATGGCTCTACCTCAGGTATAGCAAGCCATTAGTTATAGGGAGAACTACAAATCACCCCCTGTCTCAGTACCTGCTCCGCGTGGCCGACCTATGCTTGTGGGACAGGACAGCAATAGCGTATGCGGTCCCAGGACACCTGGCCGCGTTGGTTGGCCATGGGGCGAGGCGAGACGCGCTTCTGGGCTACCCGGACCTGCATTGTGGCGGCGACTTGCGTTGCAAGTACCGAAAGTGTGACGACCAGTGGTCCAACTCGGAGCCGGTTTACGAACTCCGTCTTCATCAGCCAAGCAGTTCCCAACAACACATGATCCTTGCCTGTGTCCCGGCCGCCATTAAGCTCAGCAGGATGACAGGCCACCCCCCCTCCAAGCCACCCCTCTCCTGCAAGCCACCTCCATCATACCGTGGTACCTCTTTTTTCTTTCGTCACTTGCCGGTGTGCGTGTACATGAGCATGCTACATGCCCGGAGTGCCATCGGTGGCACGAAGATAGACGAAATCTCCGAAGTCTTCAGACCTTACAGGCCATTAATGCCTTGACTGGTATTTGCATGGTCCATGGATCGCTCCTTAATTACACTACGCGTTGAATTCCGGATACGGAGACGTTACCTAGAGCAACCGATATTCTCAGCATTCTCCAAGAATCTGTGATCATGTCTCTTCCAATCATAGCCCGGCGCACCCCCGAAAAGCATACCATTCCCAAGACCGTCTCAAATTCGGTCGTTGGCTGGCCATGAGATGCTGACAACCCAACTCGTCACATGAGTACCATTTGGATAATATTGCTACCTAGGCTCACCTAACGGCCTCGCTCGGGTGCTCTGGCTTCTATGTAGATGTACAATATTTTCTTGTACACGATCAATCTATCAACCCGGATAGCGGTCGTCGGTAGGCGGGCATGAGGCCCACATGAGGTTTTATTGTCTGCAGTGCCACCGTTGTTGTTTGTACCGATGGCGTCACGACAATCCAAGGGAGAAACAGCCCCCTTTTGCCCACAGCGCGAAAGCCCAGCCACTTAACTCTCGCCTCAGCGATTCCCGTCATTTTAAAAAAGAATCGTCTCCCACGAAGCCAAGCCGGCCGTAACGCTGCTTGCATATTACCCTCTTCCTTATAAGGAAGCACGCTACAAGATGACTTTCCCGTGAAATGCAGGCCAACTTCCTGCAGTCGCATGACTTGGAATTCTGTCCTGTTACCGGTCTCCAGGGGGTTAGGGTAGTCTTCATGACCCTCACTCTCCCCAGGAAACCTTCCTTATTTGTCCTGGCCATCTGATCCTGCGGCCAAGTAGGTCCTTGTACCAACGACACCGTCACGTACTGTCTAATATTAATATTCCCTGCACGTTGACGGTATAATAACCTCTGCTTGGGTCCCGCCTATATTCATCTCAAGGTCATCCCATATCCACTATCTGTATGAACCGGGTAGTCTGATAAACCTAAAACATTTTGCTGCGGTCTGCGTCTACGCAACCACCCCGCCTTTCATTGATTGTTGTTGTTTATTATTTCTGCCAAATTCAGTTTACCATGGGGCTGAAAGACGCCCTCACCGGAGCTTTGCTCTTTGGTGGTGTTGCCCTCGGAGTATCGACATTCTCCCCCGCCAGACCTCCAGCGATACCGCTTGCTGTCAAAGCGCCCTACCTGAATACCTGGTTGAATGCCGGAAGCGATGGCGGCAACGGTGGCTATCTTGCCGGCCAGTGGCCGGTTTTCTGGCAGTGTGTTCCCTTCTTTTCCTCACCTAATGCTATCTGGCCCTAATCCCATCGCGCAGACAACAAATCACGGCGTGGACAGGCCTGATCCGGGTCGATGGCGCCGTGTACCAGTGGATGGGCGCCGTACCAAACACCCAGAACGTGGACCAAACAGAATTCTCCTACACATCAACAAGAAGCAACTTTGTCATGAACGTCGGCGGCAAGGTTGAGATGAATATCACCTTCCTCTCACCAGTCACACCTACCGATTTAAGAAGACAGTCTCTAACTTTCTCGTACCTCGATGTCGGTGTCCACTCACTGGACGGCGCTAACCATGACGTTCAGTTGTACGCTGACGTGTCTGGTGGTAAGTGAGCACCTCTCTTCCGCAGTCCACCGGATGCTCATCACACAATCCTAGAATGGGCGTCGGGCGACCTAAACGCTATCCTTCAATGGGACTATGGAACCTCCGATGGAGTTGCGTATCATAAGTTTTATCGGCAAAGCCAGACTCCAATCACAGAGTCAAGAGAGCTCCCTAACTGGGGTAACTTCTACTGGTCCACCGGCAACACGAGAGGTGTAAGTCACCTAGAACAATACATCTCGGCTATGCCTCGGTATTGTGGTCATGCGCAAGAGAACTAATTTGTCTGTCTTTGTTCTGCAGCTTACCTACCAGAGTGGTTCCGATGTTGACGTGAGAGGCACCTTTAAGAGCAGCGGTGTACTACCCAACACCAAAGATACCAACTTTAGAGCAGTAAACAACAACTGGTAAGCCTAGAAATACGCCTGTCCCCTGTCCTCATCTCTTTCATGATTGATTAATTGTGCCGAAGGCCCGTGTTCGGATTCGCCAAGAGCCTCGGCTCCGTGTCGAGAACCCCAGTCAATACTCTGTTCACTATCGGCCTCACCCAAGACAATGCAATTCAGTTACTCGGGCAAGGGTCTGGCCTCACGACCTACCCGTCTCTGTGGAAGAGCTACTTCAGCTCGGAGCTTGCCGCCGTAAGTGAAAAGTAGGACTGCCTTCTACCGGCAACTGACTAACCGTCCCAGGTGAGATTTTTCTACAAGGACTACGGTACGGCTGCTGGCCTGGCTACGAACCTTGATAACAAGGTAGCCTCGGATTCCATCAGAGCCGCTGGTCAGGATTACTTGACCATTACTAGCCTAAGCGTCCGGCAAACCTTTGGCGCTCTGCAATTCACCGGGACTGACTCGGATCCCGTCGTCTTCCTTAAGGAAATCAGCTCGAACAGCGACATCCAGACCGTGGACGTCATTTTCCCCGCAATACCCCTGATCTTGTACACGAACCCGAAGCTTCTCAACTATCTCCTGAAGCCCCTGTTCCTGAACCAAGAGAATGGGCATTACCCCAACACGAACGCCATCCACGATCTCGGCACCTTTCCCCTGGCCAGGGGGTATCCCGACGGAACAGACGAGCCACAGCCCCTCGAGGAATGCGGTAACATGATCATCATGGTCCTCGCCTATGCGCAGCGGACCAAGGATACGGCGTATCTCAACCAGCATTACAAGATTCTGACGCAGTGGGCCGGCTACCTCATCGACGAATCCCTGATCCCGGCGGAACAGATTTCAACGGACGACTTCGCCGGCTCGCTGGCCAACCAGACCAACCTGGCCATCAAGGGTATCATCGGGCTGCGCGCCATGGCCGACATCGCGGACATGACGGGCCACGCCGACGACAAGACCCGCTACCTGGACACGGCGACCTCGTACCTCCGGCAGTGGCAGGACCTGGGCATCAACCGCGCGGCGAACCCGCCGCACGCGACGCTCTCGTACGGCGACGGCGCCTCGCACGGCTTGCTGTACAACCTGTACGCCAACTCTCTGCTCGGCTTCGGCGATAGCTTCGTGCCGCGCTCCGTCTACGACATGCAGAGCGCCTTCTACCCGACCGTGGCTCTCGAGCACTGCGTGCCCCTCGACACGCGCCACACCTACTCCAAGACGGACTGGCAGCTCTGGGCCGCCGCCATCGCCTCCCCCGAGACCCGCGACGGCTTCATCCGCCGCATCGCCCGCTGGATCAACGTCACCCCGACCAACCGCCCCTTCACCGACCTCTACGACTGCGCCTCGGGCAACTACCCGCCCGGCCTGCAGTTCGCCGCGCGCCCCGTGGTGGGCGGCCATTTCGCGCTGCTGGCCCTGCCGTGATGGGGGAGGGTTGCGAATGCCTTACTCTCTCTCTCTCTCTAACTCGGTTTCTTTTTCCCTAACCCTGGGCTGCGCGAAATCAGCTGCCTCTCACCCTACCCCTTCTATCCGATGCAAAGATTTTTCTCTTTTTTTTTTTCTTACTGCGCCTCCGAACAACCCTCTGGGGCTGCGCACGTTTTTTCTCTGCCCCGATACCCAGTGATATACATATATACATACATATATATTATATCTACACCGGTGGAGTGTAAACTGCGTGGTCAATCCCGCAGCCATAAGGCTGCGTAAGCAATTTCCGCAAATCGTCACCTTGCTGTAATTTGCAATCTAACTGCATTAGCCGCACGCATTTTCGTCCGATACCGTAACATCATCATGATACACAGCTCGTACCAGCTAGCATTATTACATAGATAATTCTAGAATATGATGTTGATGGGATGACGAATGTGTCCAAGTTTCCCTTGCCTTGCTGCGTCTTATCGTGAGAGTTAAAAATATATATATACTAAGTAGCAGAGTTTGTAGTGACCTGCATTAGTTTTTGCAGGACATAGATCATTGTGACCGTGCAGCACTTGCAGCTAGTAGCGAGTAGGATCAAGCATAGCATGTCCTTATCTACAACTCGTCAGTTGAGCCGGCGTCTATCCTGCAGGACCCTAGGGGAAGGCCGCACTGTAAGTCGGAAGAGAAATACAATAGAGCGAGGGGCTCTACCGCTTGTTAACAATTTCACTCTCTTAGAAACAGGAATCTATGGCTCTACTCCACTGCAAATAGACTATAGCGAGGGATATAATCCAAGGTTTATTTCTTCTCATATAATCTATACATCATTCCACCTCCTCTAGGAAGGGCAAATGCGCCTCGACGGCGTGTCTCTTTCCCGTGTTGCTTCCTTCCCTGTCCCTAGTCTTGTCATTTTCGGTTACGAGTGACATCCACTCATATGTATGTGCATAGATAGATGAGCCCGGAAAGTCGCCAGCAGTAATGCCGAGATCATGATGGAACAAAAAAACACAGCCGACGCCTACGCCTCAGCAGTGCAGCGAGAAACAGCCGGACTCCCGGTAGTCAGACTATCAATGTACCTGTTATAATATAAGTACCGACGCCGCAAAGGCCGAATCCTCTTGATTCTTTAAAAATAATATTTTAAAAAAGTAATCTGGCGGGATTCTACCAGACTGCGAACACAACCCAAATTTTTTCTCTCACTTTTAGTATCCATCATGCATCGCTCGCTTTGCGTCATGCATCTCAACATGATTCCTCCCACGCGTCACATGTCGCACGTTATAAATAGCTTTCTATATATATTCCTCTCAATAGCCGCAGCCACTACATCCCTTCTCTACCAGGGAAAAAAATATATGCACATACGATAGCGTTGACTGTCACAATACATCAAGCGTCCTGCTCGGCGGAGGCGACTGACCCCGTTTATTCCCGCCGGACACGGACTGTCGGAGTAAAAAGCCCGACGTTCCTTTGTGAGGATTTCTCTCTTATCTTTTAAATCACGAAAAAACATAAAGTACCTATTCCTATCCATGCGCCACCGACAATGCCATACATTATTCCTATAAGCCATCCCATCAAGGTTCCTCCCCACCCCTCGCCATCGCAATCTCACAGTTCCGGACCCCCATCCCCTAAGCCCCAAGCCCCCAGCCCCCTCCTTCCTAGCCCCCTACCTAAACCTAATCTACGAGCTCGAAGGCACTGCTGACCCCCTCAAACGCCGTGATCGTGCCGCCCAGGCTCTTCGCGTCCCCGAAGTAGCGGAACCGGTACGTCCCGGCCTCGGCCCAGGGATCCGCCGTCTCCCACGTGACGTTGACCTCGCTGGTGCCGAGGATCTCGCTGACGCGGCGCCAGCGGAAGACGAGGTGCCAGTCGCTGTCGTCGCGGACAACCCGCCACTGGGCTTCCCCGCTCGCCCCGTCGCCGCCCATCGTCGACTCCGCAATAGTAGTATCAGCAGTAGGCGCCATACCCCCAGAAGTGCCACCCCCCTCGAGCTTCTCCACCACCGCGTAGCTGCCCCCGAGACGCAGGTTGTTGCGCGGGTTCGCGCCGACGAAGGCGGCGCTCACGGCCTCGCCCCGCCGGTACGGCCGCTGGGATGGGCCGACGACGTCCCGCGCGACGTCACCGAAGCCGCGGAAGAGCGGCGGCGCGTCCCGGATCACGGCCGGGATGAAGCTCAGGCTGCGGTTGCTGTTGTTCGGGGGCGCCGGCCCCTGCGGCGGCGGCGGGACGGCGTCCGACGACGATGAGCCCAGGGCGGGGATCCAGGACAGCGTCACGTTGATGTAGGCCGCGAGCGTGTGCGGCCCGTAGAGCGTGCTCGCGCCCTCGTAGCGCTGGATGCTGTTGCGTGAGATGGCAATGTCAGTGCTGCTGTACGCAAGTGACTTGAAGTAGAAGACAGAATGAGATATGACCCGAGCTTGCTGAGATCCCCTCTCACTCATATAAGGGGCCTAGTAAAGTGACAGGATTTGGGGACGACACTCGATGTAACATGTATAAAAATCAGAAGGCATAAATCAGAAAAGCTTACCCGTATTCTTCCTCCGTAGTAATGTAGTGCGTATAGCTATTGGCCGGCCCGCCCAGCACGACCACCGGCGGCCGGCCGTCTCCCTCGCCAGCGAACCGCGCCTCCACCTCCTCCGCCACGGCGCGCTTCCACCGGCGGCCGGCCATGGTCGTGGCCTCGCCGGGGCTCACGACGATGACCAGCTGGCCGACGCGGAAGGCCTGGACGTCGACGATATTGGGCGTCCACTCGTACGGCGTGGAGACCTCGCCCACGTCGAGCAGGATGGGCTTGGGGCCGTGGCACGCGGCCTGCTCGCGCGACGGCGTCTTCAGGATGCCGGAGACGACCTGCCACACGGGCGACGTCGTGTTCGGCCCGCCGTCGTGCTGCGTGAAGTCGAACGCGCCGGGGCCGTCCGACGTGCCGGCGGCGAAGGAGTAGCCCAGCGCCGCGGGGCACGTGGCGGCCGCGGTCCCGTTGGGCAGCTGGAAGCGGTACCCGGACATGTTGTGGAAGGTGTGGAACGACTTGACCCATCGCCCATGGACGGGGCGCGGGCTGCTGTTCAGCCGGTCGTACAGCCGCCTCGCGGGCTCGAACTGGCGCCTGCCGATCTCGAAGCACGACGAGGTGCCCTCGTCGTCGGCGCGGAAGAAGGGCCCGCGCGCGTGGCACTTCTGCGACCGGCCGTCGCTGCACGTGCTGTTCTCGAGGCTGCACATGCGCCCGGTGCCGTCCTCGCACCACGCGCCCAGGACGTTGGGGCTCGTGTCGCCGACGCTGGCCTGCGAGAAGCCGGCCACGAAGCCCTCGGCGGCCGTCTCGTCGCCCGCCGCGCTCCGCTCGAACAGGTAGGCGGCCACGCCCTTGTTGTCGCCCGAGATCAGTGTGTTGTTGCCGAGCACCGAGGTGCCGTGGGTGGGGAACCACGTCAGCACGCCGATGTTCTTCCCGTCCGACGACCGCTGGAACTTGAGCAGGGTGAGGTCCTTCTCCACGGACCCGTCGTCCTCGGGGCTGACGTAGTACCTCGCGCGCTCCTCCTCGGGGTTCGCGAGGTAGGCGAACAGGCTGCGGTTGATGTTGGCGCCGTAGACTTTCGTCGAGCCAACGCTGAGACGGCCCGGCGCCAGGCTCTCATGGGCCTTCTTGATGGACTGGAGGGCGCCATCCACGATGGCCCGATAGCTCTGTTTATCGAAGCCCTTGCTCGTGATCTGTGGCAGCAGATAGTTCAGCCAAGCCCCGGGCCCCGAATGCGAGTGGGTGCCAGTCACAGCCAGGTTATGGTGGCCGTAGACGGCGTAGTCGGGCCCCAGCGCCCGAAGCCCGGACAAAATGCCGTACCGGACGGCCGTGTCGCCAGACTGAGTGTCGAGGACGAGGTAGACAAATCTGTCGGCGGGTCGAGAAGGGTCTGCCACGATGAATGCTCGGGAATACAGCCGTTGCCGTAGACCTGTCCCGATCTGATTCGGATCGGCATAGCCCATGAGATTAATCTCCACGCATGGCCTGGATAACGAGGTCAGCTGGCCGGACTTGATTCACACATAATACACAGTTCAATAGCATACCCCGTAATATCAGCCTTGCCTACACCTAGAAGATACTCATCTCCTTCGGAGCTGGATGAGCTCCATGTCTGCCCAGGCGTCCCTTTGTCCAACCATGGCATCAAACTATTCCTCAAGCTGTGAGGGGCGACCACAGCCAAGAATACCAGGGCCGATGCAAAGAACAAGGCGGATACCAAGGCAGTGAGCCTGGTAAACCTGTTCCTGCGTGGATCCGGGAGTGGCGTCGAAGGACCTGCCTTCTTCTCGCTGTCAATGTCTCGCATGGCGTCTTTGAAAAGAAAAAAAAAAGCGGAGTCTATTCGAAGATGTTTTGCTATCGTCCGCGCACAATCATTGAAGTATTGCCTCTGCGAGAGATTATTCCTATCCGGCGTATGGCTCTGGCAGTCAGTCGAAAAGCCTCTCTACCCGGCTCTCGCGGATGATAAGAGAGAGTACCTTAGCTAGCTATAATGGCGTCGACCCTTGCCCTTGATAAACAAATATCACCTATCTAGAGAAGGACAAGATCCCAAGATGGTAGGCAAACATCTCCCTCAATAGCCTGCTAAAGGGAAAGATTTTCGTTGCATATACCCCGTTGGCATCACAAGACCATGGATCGCAGGCCCTCGTCCTGACGTTGTGAAGCCTCAAGTACTACCCAAAACGGAAGCAGGTGACGCTTACGTCACCACTGATTCGACCCCCGGCTTCCCTTCCGGACCCACGCCATCCAAGGCCCCGAGGTCCCTGTACGTACCTCTTCCCTGGTATGGTAGCAATCGCCGATAACGATAAGGAAATTTGAGGGTGGGCAACCCAGAAGCGCGACCGCAATGACACGCGCCGTCTTCGTATCGCGAGCAGATGACCATCCATCAAGTAAAACATATACGACGTTGACGCAAGCGACCTTCCCAACAATATAGCCCCGCCAAGCCGCACAGCTCCTCGACAGCTCTCCACGCGACTCCGTATAAGCAGAGAGAGAGAAACGAAATACGCAGTAACATACATCACCGAGCCGAAGCAACAATGGCATCCTCTATCCGCACGACGGTGCACGAGTCTCTACCCTGTAAGCCAACGCAGACCACTCGGAACAACCCCATCCTCTATCCCACCCTCCCGACCAAAATCCACGCCGCCTCCCAACACCCACGAGATAGCTAACAGGAGCCACCAAACCAGACATCGACCAAGAGCCGACCCCCTCAGAGCGCATAGCCGCCGAGTCCCTCATAGCCGCCGAACTCTCCTCCTCATCCTCCTCCTCCGCCTCCTCCCCCGAGTCCTCATCCTCATCCGCCCTACCCCCCCTGCCCCCTCCAAACTTCACCCCCCTCATGGCCGCCGAGCTCTCGCGCGTCGCATCCGGCGCGGCCCTAGACGGCATCGACGCGACGCGCTACGAGATCCAGGACTCCCCCTCTTCCTCGTCGCCATCGGATCTCGCCCCCCTCCTGTCCCGCGCCTACGCCACGCACACCTACCTCCGCCACCGCCAGGCGCACCTGCGGCTGCTCGACGCCTACGGCAAGAACGCCTGGCTCGTCGCCAACTGGCACGCCGAGGCCGGCGACCTCGCCGCCCTCGAGCGCGACCTCGCCGCCGCCCGCCGCGACGTCGACGTCGTCAACCTCGAGCGCCGCCGCCGCCAGGACGACGTCGGCGAGGAGCTCCGCGCCCTCGGCGACGCCTGGCGGCGCGGCGTCGGCCGCGTCCTCGAGACCGAGGTCGCCACCGAGGCCCTGAGGCGCCAGGTGCTGGAGAAGCAGCGGGGTGGCGCCTGAGAGGGAAAAAAAAAGGGAAGGGGGGGGGGGGGGGGCCGGGGGGGGCGGGGGTTTTTTTTAAACCGTTTAATTAAAATGGGGGGACGGGGATAACTAAGTGAAACACTGGCCAAACACATTGCCAAAATTTTGTTGTTGTTTGGACCCCCC
>MU281377.1:0-121169 GCA_022385595.1 Xylaria palmicola | reverse complement strand
CGGGCGGGCGCCCCCCCCCCCCCCCCCCCCCCCCCCCCCCCGGGGGGGGGGGCGCCCCCCCCCCCCCCCGGGAGGAGCTGAGGTTTTTGATAAACCCTGTATATTCAATGGGAGGATCGGTCTTACGAAAGTCAACTCGAGGCAATCATCTTAGCCAAATTTGTGTGTTGATTGGCTCCAGCCATGTTTAAATAATTTGATGGGCGGCGTTACGGATACTCATGATACCAATTCACGTTGATTACTTGGACAGAATGGCCTGTGGAAGTAGACAAGGATAATACGCAGCGTCTTGTAATGATATCAGTGGCTGCCGGCAACCCCCCAAGGCCCCGTCAGTACCGCAAAACCAAAGAATGAGGGTAATCCCATAGAACGCCATTTAACCCTCAGAATGGTATGGCCCTTTCATGATTTGACCATTTGCCTGCCGCCCCAGTCTTGGTCCAACCTCGAAAAAGTCTAAAATTTAAGTAGGTAAAGAAGAACATGTTTTTTTTTTAGGCGTGGAGGGGATCGACATCTTCAACACCCGACTCTACCCCGACGTACCTGGTCCGCCGCATAATCCCTTCAACGGGGCCTAGCAGCCGGGCGAATGCATTCTTTCCCATCGTGGCCACCCTGATCTCGGTCGCGCTAACGACACTCGCGGCTCGCGGAGCGTCGTTCAACAGCGCTAGTTCACCAAAGTAGTCGCCCTTCTCATAGTGCTTAACCGACTCGGACTGACCCTCTATGAACGCGTCCGCTTCTCCGCTTTCGACGAGGTAGAATGATTGTCCGATATCGCCCTGCTTAATGATTGTCGTGCCAGCCGGGTATTTTTGCGTCTCGAGAGCATCTGCGATCTTGGACCGCTCGTAGTCGGTAAGGTCTCTAAGAAGTGGAACTTCCCCTAGGAACTTCTCATACAGACGCCTACGAGCAAAAGTCGACTCCATGAGAATCCGGCGGAATGTGACGCGGTCCAGCGCCCATAGGGTGCATGCTGGTTCGGCAGAAACGACGGTTGCTGCGCGAGGGGCATTATACATGAGGGCCAGTTCACCAAAAGAGCCTCCTGCCTGGACGCTGCCGACCTTCTCGCCCATACCGTTCGGTCCCGGCTGCAAAGCTCCACTGGCGTTGACGTATACGTCAAAAGAACCCTTCTCTACAACATAGAAATAATCCCCCGCGTCTCCTTGTACAACGACCTAGACATGACAGAGTCATTAGCGGGTCGCAACAGACACATTGCACTTATATGGTGCCGTAGCCTACCTTGATGTCTTTTGCTGGGATGGGCTTTTCTTGTAAAGCGCCAAGAACCTGAGCAGTCTGTTCGTCGTCGAGATGACTGAACAAGAAGTTCCCCTCGATAGCTTTTTGTAGTCTCGCCAGCTGATCAGCGGATTTGGGGAAAGAAGGCGGAGACCAGTTGTCATTGGCGTCGGTAGAGGGCTTCAACGACTCTGCCGAGACGGAAGTGCGCCGACCAAAGTTGTATTGCGCCGGATAGCTATCTGGGTTGGGAGGGGTCCTCACGGAGGACGGGGGTGCATCCGAAAGACCATCGCCACCAAAAGGGCCACGGAAGGCACCGTTGACACCAAAGGAACCTGTTGTGGGGGATGTGACAGCATCGGTCTCGTCTTCCTCGACCACATTCAGCAATTGGCCGGCTGCCGTGGTCTGAAGCTTGGGCCCATCTGTGCCGAATGGGTTCGAATTCGTGAAAGGGCTTGTGAAGGTTGTCCCAGACATGGCGCCTGGAGAACGCAACTGTGGCGTATTAAGCACTCGGTGGACAGTTCGCTCTTCGGCGAGGCGTCGGAGAAAGTGGTCGGCACAGAATTGAAGGATATCAATAGGTCTTTCGCGGCGGATAAGATCCTCTAGGTCTTCTATTTCCCTCTCGTAAGTAGTGCGTTTAGGCATGGTGACTGAAGCTCATAATAAATACTGGTTATGGCAATAAAACGACTCGAGACTCAGTCCAAGGCCCTGCTATTGGACTCGACGATGGTGTGCAGAATGCAACAAAAACCAGGCAGGAGGAGTTGTCGGGATTCTGCAGATGAGACGAGGGACGAATAAAAAAGAGCATATAGCCCGAGCCTTCCAAAGGGGCGTCGAACTCACTCTATCTAGCCAAGTACGATGCTGTACACAGGCAGCCACGACCTGTAATAACGACTTTCTCCACCGGTTAGCCAGAGACGGGGTGCACGACTTGGCGGTAATGTAACGGGGGCTAAACCGGCGTCAAGAGGCAACCAGGGGCAGGGCGACGGGCGGTAAAGCGAGGCGTCGAGCAGATTAAGCTCGTAGAAGGGGGCGGGGCGCGTGATGGGAGCCTTGTCACCGAATACCACGGGTGCCACGCGAGAAGGAGATAATGGCAACAAATGGGCAGAAGAATGGAGTCCGGCAGGGTACAAGGCAATGTAGTTTAATTGTAGGTGGATCGCCAAATAAAGGATGTGGGAGATTGGGACTTCGGTGTAGGCAAGGTAGCGGAGGTACAATGGGCACTTGCGAACTGGCAGCGGGACGGGTGGGCCGAAGGGGGGGGGTAGATGAAATCACCTTGCGCTTACCTCGTCGTACCGTACCCGGGCTGGCAAGCTGCCCTGCCCCGAGAAGCCAAGCTAGGTAGGTAGTAGGTAGTAGGTAGTAGGTAGGTAGGTAGGCCGAAGAGGGGGAGCTTCGAGACCGAGTTGCACGTCAGCGACGGTGTGGTCGTCACAGGGCAGCACAAGAGATGATATCCCATGCAGCTCGTAGGATCGCGGCTGCAGGGGAAGAGTGAAGGCTGACTGGCGTGTGGGAGAAGGCGAGTCGATACTGGCCGAGCACAACGAGAGGTAGGGAGGTAGTAACAGACAGCACGGCGATAAGTAGGTGGTAGGGAGAAAGGAGGGGGGATCAGGTAAGGTTTATCGCTTCGGCGAGCTACCGCCCTAAATCGGTGTACCGATGTAATGAGCAGGCGGGGATGACGACGGGGGCCTTGGATACGGGGTGCGCAAGGGGAAAAGAGGAACTAGCAGCGGGCGAGATCAAACTCTCTTTTCTACTATCGATGTACAGGTAATCAATCACGAGAAGAAGCGTATTGGATTGTGCTCGAGATAGATACCAGCACAGGTTGCCCGTGGCAAAAGGGTGACGAGGGACAAGATACATATCGAGGGTCCCTATCTAAAGAGGGAGGGGATTCGACAATGCCTGTTCCTCTTTCGCACCATCCCTGGCCGCTACTGGCTTGGTCATGGCGTCTTAGACAGGCTACCTACAGCCCGCTAAGTCCCACTAAGTCCCACTAAGTCCCACTATTGGGGAGCTTACAGCGCTAACCGAGCCGAGCAGTGGTTCTGAAGTGGGTGCCGATTAAGCGTCACTCCCCTCCCCCCAGTACCGCCCCCAGCTCCGATGCTCGTTTCCAAGGCTTCTTCGCGCCTTCCAGAAGGGCGCACGGTCCAGACAGCTGTCTGAGCTGCCTGAGCTGCCTGCACCCAGGTACGGTACGTAGGTACCATCCCATGCCCGAGACAAAGTCGAGCATGGGTTCCGCTTCCGAGCGTACTTGGTACGGAGTACATTGGAAGTACAGTACTTGTAACTAACTTGAAGTTGTCTGTGCAGGCAGTCTTCGTCCCTCTCACCGGCGCTGATTCATGGTGTCAGCTGCAAATAATACGTAATAATACCCGCCAGGTTTGCCGCATCATCACGTTCAAGAAAAAATAGAGTCGTCTGCACGACTAGATAGCAGGGCTGCTACTGCATCGGCAACAGTCCTTGCAGAGAGAGCATTTCTCATCTCCTTTGTTGCCGTCTCTTCTGCTCTGATTAACACCACCCCCTCTCCTCCTTTCCCCCAATAGGCCCCCGAGAAGACAGGCAGAAAGAATCTCCAAGTCAAAGAGTGTCTCCAAAGACATGTGTCCTGCAGTGCTACCCCTCCAGCGCGTCCCACCAAGAATGACTGTGCTGGTGCCTGCAGTGTTGTCATAATCCGCGGCCTTCCTTGCCTGTTCCAGAAGCTCTGGCCCAAGCGTCGGGTGCTGACAGGGCCCTGAGCAGGGGAGGAGGCCCGCTCGCCCCTCCAAATCGACCAGGCTGGCCCGCCTGGTCAATGCTCTTCCGTCCATGTCGGTAGTCATACCGGTAGTGGTGCATTATTCGATCTTTAGTGTGGCTACTCAAGGCATCAAACGCAACACCCTATGGACTGAGCCCTGCCTGTGTTATCGGTAGCTCGTTTCTGGGAGGAACAGTGATTAGACGCTCAGAGAGAGAGAGAGAGAGAGAGAGACCAGCCGACAGTTGCGGGTTACCAGCTATGCCGTCATCTCGTCTGACTCAGAACCAAAGCTTCGACAAGGATATCGAAGATCTGCCATGCAACACCACCTCCACCCCGCCCAGGGCGTTGACCTACATGGCGGAATATTCGAAAGAACTGCACAAACCGCCACGCGAGTGATAGAGCGTCACTGGCCATAAATAGACGACGGCAGTGAAGGGGGCCAATTGATGAGGGAGGGGCGCGGGGTGGAACGAACGAGAGTGACGTGCTAGGGCCTCATTGGGGGCGCTGATGATTGACCGCAGAAAAACGCCATCAACATTCCCTTCATTGACGAATATAAACTCCGCACGGGCCGTTGTTCTCTGATACGCCTCATCATCGTGTCCGCGGCATCCGCTGCTGCCGCCGCCGGGCCAGATAGCCGCCAGCCTCGAAGCTCAAAATAGTTCATGGACTGACTCATTTCGAGATGTAACGCTTATGCCCTGCCTTGGCTTCATACCACCCAAGGCGAGGCTGTGCCAGCGCCATTCCAGTGGTTCCTGAATACAGATGCGGCGTACGTGTTCTGGTTGCTCACATGTCAACTACTGTTGCACGCCAGCCAGCCGGCGTTGCTATGGATCTGACTAAGCTAAGCGGTCGTGGTCTCGCCTCGCCCTGCCGACCTACAAGTAAGTAGCCGGAGTTAAGCAGATCCAGTACACCGAACCAGACTATGGCGTAAGTCTTTTCATGCTGCTATTTTAGAAGTTCTAGATACGAACGAGAATGTAGGAATAGTCGGGATGCCTCGGTCACGATGCGACCCCGAGGATGTTTTCAGAGTAGATGCCTCCTAGTAAAGGGTGCTGCACGCTTGTATGCAAATAAACTAATCTATGTCTACGGTCTATAGCCACTCCATCGCTGCTGTACCGTATTTTTCAAGTTGGACGCCCCACGTACTCGGCGCCGCCGTGATCACATAACGCTGTCCCCCCCCCCAAACAGCGCCGAAATTAAATTAGACGCCCATCTCGCACTCAGGGGCTATGACGAGCCCCTCTCCTCCTCCCGCTGGCGCTGCTCCTCCTCGAGTATCTCCCGCTGCCGGTGGGCGGCCTCGCCGGCGGCCTTGACGCCCTTCTTCCGCTGGCGCTCCTCGTAGAGGTCGCGGCTCCTCAGGATGCGCTGCACGATGGTCTCGGCGTTGACGTCCTGGAACTTGTGCACCGCGATCTCCCGGAAGATGCCCATCTCCTTGGGGGCCGTGTACGGGTCGTACGACAGCGGGATGAAGGCCGTCGGGCCGTGGTAGACGGCGTCGGGCGTGCCCCAGGGCAGCCCGCGGAGATACGACTTGGTGGGCGTGAACGGGGCGCCGAAGACAACCGCGTTGACGTACTGTATTGCTATATTAGTATCGAGCGCCCTTTTGACTAGCTGGTAGGATCTGTAGCAGGTGAGGTCGTGATACGTACCCGACACTGAAGGACGCATAGTCCGCGCTCGTAGATGTTCATGATGGGGTAGTTGATGCCCTTCCAATAGTTGATGACTCGGTCATCATGCACACCAGCCACCACGAAGACCGGGCCGTAGTCGGCGCCCTTCCCCAGCCGCTCGTCAACGGCCTGCTGCGAATACCAGCCCTCTTGCCGAGCCAGCTCTTCCTCCGCCAAGACGACCTGGCGCAGAAATTCGATGTGACCACTAGAGAAGAGATCGAAGCCCCCATCGACGTAGACCACTCGCTGGCCCGGTTTGACGCCCTTGCCTTTCAGGAGCTGGCGGAAGGTGCCCCTCTCCTCCTCCGAATCGTCGGCCTTGGCCGCATCGGAGGCAGTCCAGAAGTACACGTCGACGCCGGGTTCCTTGCCGCCCTCGTCGGTGGCGTACTGGCGGATGCGCGCCATCATGGCCTCCCCCTCGGCCCTCCTCTCGTCGTCGGTGCCGTGGCCCTCGCGGCCGGCGAGCGCCCTCTCCAGCGAGGTGATGAAGTGCGTCTTGGTGCACAGCAGCATGCGGCCGACGAGGTCCGTGGTAGAGATGCTCGGCGTCCGCCTGACGACCTTGAAGCGGCCGGCCTCCTTGACGAAGCGGTAGCAGTCCTCGCCGTTGCTGTCGGACGTGATGTCGTCGCCGTGCACCACGTACCGGCAGTGGTAGCGGCCGATGAAGGGCAGCTCCGTCACGTAGGGCGCGTCCGGCACCGACCTGGTGACCCAGCGGCAGGCATCCACGGCGGCGAGGCTTGAAAAAAAGTAGTATTAGCCAGGTGGTTTCCCCCCCTTCGTTCACAAAAGCTGTGGGGGGCGGTTTTTTTTTCTGTAACATCTTGCAAACGTCACTGTGTCATGTCTCCGTACCGTTCCGAGAGGTCCATGACCGTAGGCCCCTTGTTCTTCAGAATATCCTCATCCGAGTGCACGCCGACGAACAGCTCGCTGCCGAGTTGCCGGGCCTGCAGCATGGCGCCGGCGTGGCCGTGGTGGAAGAAGTCCCAGCATCCATCGAGCCAGATGCGCTCATCGTACAACACCGGTTCTTCGCTCATGTTTGCAGGGAATAAATGAGAACCGAAATGAACAGAATGGACAACAACCGAAACTACCTCCCAGCAACCATGGATATTGCAGCACTTCCACACCGTTGTTCGTAGCACAAAGTACGCGCCAATGATACGAGCCCCTGGTGGCTGCCGGCTAGATTGGTATTAGCTCCCGCCTGGCGGCTGTTTGTCAATAAATAACATGTGAAATAATTGAGGCCTACAGGCTACAAGTACATCGAGGTACGTTATCCCCTACCTGTACGTATCAACAGAGAGCTGCTGGTACGTACGTACGTACCCAAGTACTGTCACACTGTGTGCCCCTCATCTCCTCAACCCCCCGTGCCCCTCTTCCAACTACCTACCTCTCACTGCCCACAGGCCTATCAAGCCGTACCTCGTACCTGTTGAACTATTGAGTTAGTCTACAGTACACCATGGGTTAGATAAGTAAGTAGTGGGAGGTATGCAGCTACTTCTACTGCAGTTAGTAGCATGTACTATTCGCTCAATCATGCGTACATCGGATACGCATGTGGTCGACCCGCCACTATCGATCCGTCTATGCCTATCGGATATCTAGATCCATGAATCCATCGACGAAGCAGTAACGGCATTCACCGGTCTTCGTCGGCCACGAGAAATGCGACGGGGACCTTATGATAAGCATCGCGGCGTCTAATAGTATTAATTAATAGCTTCATCCGTCTGCCCTTCCGTTCCCTCTCAGCACATCACCTCAGTCGTCTCTCCCCATTCTCGAAGCCCCCGTTCATCGCAAGAGGAAAGAGATGTCGTCCGGACAAGCACTGACAGGCGGGCTCACGCCGTCGCAGCTCGCCGACTTCGAGCGCGACGGCTACCTCGTGATCCCCAACGCGCTGCCCCCGACCACCGTCGAGGCGCTGCTGGCCGAGACGCACCAGCTGCTCGAGGACTTCCCGCTCTCGGACCACCCGCTGACCCGCTTCAGCACCGGCGAGAAGTCGGACCACGTCGGCGACGACTACTTCCTGTCCTCGGGCGACCAGATCCGCTTCTTCTTCGAGGAGGACGCCTTCTCGCCCGCGGGCGAGCTGCTCAAGCCCAAGGCGCGCGCCATCAACAAGATCGGCCACGGCCTGCACGCCCTGTCGCCGCCCTTCGCCGCCCTGCTCGACCCGGCGCGCAACCCGGACCTGCTGGGCGCCGGCGCCAGCACCGGCAGCGTCGCCGCGGGCCGCAAGGAGTCGCACCCGGCCGCCGTCGCGCGCGCCCTCGGCTTCCGCGACCCCCGCTGCCTGCAGTCCATGGTCATCTGCAAGCAGCCCGAGATCGGCGGCGCCGTGCCCCCGCACCAGGACACCACCTTCCTGTACACCGACCCGCCCAGCGCCGTCGGCTTCTGGTACGCCCTCGAGGACGCCACCGCCGAGAACGGCTGCCTCAGCTTCCTGCCGGGCAGCCACCGCTGGGCCCCCGTGCGCCAGCGCTTCGTGCGCGCCGCCGGCGGCCGGTCCGGTACCGAGTTCGTCGACAACGCCGGGCCGCAGTTCCCCGTCGGCGACGAGTACGGCGAGGACAAGCGGGGTCCCGCGGGCGAGAAGGAGGACGGCGAGTACGTCATGGGCGAGGTCAAGGCCGGGTCACTCATCCTCATCCACGGAAACCTGCTGCACAAGAGCGAGCAGAACACGAGCCAGAAGGGCCGCATCATATACACCTTCCACGTCATCGAGGGAGAGGGCGCCACGTACGACGAGCGGAATTGGCTGCAGCCGTCGGCCGAGGGCCTCACGAAGCTGTACAGGGACTGAGGTCGTAGCCAATTCGACGAAATTCAGGGGCTGAATGGAGGGGGTTGGCTTGCTTGCTGTACTAGTAGGGCGGTATGCGTGATGAAGATGAGAGCGGTGTGGAGTTCGAGGCTTAGCGATAACTGCTGGTGCAATTCCAAGTCAAATAATCAGAGAAATCATACTATTCGAATAAGTACACATACCTGTGTCAACTTATTTCTCACGCACCTGGTCTACAAGCCTCTATCAGGGGTGCCGTGATTAGATCCCTCGAGCTGAGGATTTATGTCCGAGAGATGTGAGAAATCAAGAACCTAGTTCGCGTTGAGATGCAAAAGTCCTAGACAAACCATCTAACTTATCTGTTCTCTGTAAACACCTTTTCGCATAAAAATCAAAGCGAGATACAGAATCACGAAAACAAGCTAGTCACGGCAAATCTCAGCGGTGCTAAATTATACATTGCTTTCTTTCTTTATTTTTTCGTTCTTCTTATATATTGTGTCCTCAGTGCTAAACCAGCTACGTCACCGTAACCTAATTCCCGATTCGATCTAAGGAAAAAGAAAATCGCCTTCAGAGAATGCGATTCTTTTGCGCCAACGCGCGCAACCACCACCAGCACCACCAGCACCACCACCCATCTTTCTCTTTTTCATGGAAAAAACAGGCTGTCCGAGGCTTTTTTTTTCGCGACGGGAAAAAAAAGATGAGTCCGACAGAAAATAGGAGAAAAAGAGGAAGAAGTAAGAACAGGAAGAAGAAGAAGAAGCAGGAGGCCCGTTTTTCTCGAATCCTTCAATCGTTCGTCCCCCCCCCCCCCCCCATTGTTTCCCGTGTAAAGTTAGAAAAATCCTGGCGGGTTGCGGCCTTTGGCAAATATAATAAAAAGAGAAGAGATGATGATGATGATGATTGAGAGAAACTTCGTTTTGCCAAATTATGCACCAGAGCTGCAGGGAAGATGCTATAAGTACAAAGGGGTAAATGAGAGCGACAAGCCGCCGCCATTTGCGAAAGGGAGAATTAGAAGAAAAAAAAGGGTTCTTCTTGACGCAGCCGTAGGGGAATCATGATACCGAGGACTAGAGATTATGTTCGTTCACAGTCCATTTGTGAATCTCCCGGATGCCATTGTGAAATGCGTTGTATCCCCCCCTCCCCCTCCTTCTCTTCGTAGGGGATACAGGACACTGGGCTAGGGTAATAAAATCCACTAGCTTCCCACTATTCATTCAATAAGAAGCGGTACGGGCATCGAGGCGTGTCTAGCGACCGTAAGGATGAAAGCCGCGATTACCTCCTCGGCCGCCGCCGCGATAGTTGGCACCCGGCTTGCCAGCATTCTTGGGGCCCGTAGGCGCGTTGGCCGGGGGGGCGTGGTTGGGGTCCACGGGTGTCTGTGTTTGCTGATAGCCACCCCGGTTCCGTTGGAACCCACCACGTCCGCCTCCCTGGTTCAAACTCGGCTGAGGAACATCGTCATACATGCCCTCCCACGAGGTCGGGTCACCGCCACCGCCACCGCCGCCGCCTCCACTCATATTGCCATAGCCTTGGTTGTATCCAGCCCGGCCGCCGCGTCTACCACCACCGCCACGTTGACCGAATCCTTGCTGCTGATTGTAGTCATTATAGCTCTGTTGGTCGTCGCCACCCTGGCTCTGGCTTTGCCCCGGACTGGCGTTGCCCATCATCTGGCTTTGCATCTGTTGCATCATGGCTTGGTTCATCGCCGCCATGTTCTGCGCATTGGCGCCGCCACCTTGAGCCATCTGCTGTTGCATTTGCTGCATCTGCTGCATTTGAAGCATTTGCATCATGGCAGGGTTCATGCCCATCCCCCGATTCATAGCTGCCTGTTGTTGCATCATGGCCATATACTGCTGCATTCTCTGCATGTACTGAGCCATGATCTGTGGTGTCATGCCTCCTTGGTTCATCTGGCTTGCCATTTGATTCTGGTTACTGCCCTGATCGTCCATGCTGCCCTTCTTGAATTTACCACGTCTTGAGGCCTCCTCTTCCTCTCGCATGTTGCCTCGAGGTTGTGCCTTCTTCACTTCGATGGCTTTGCCGTGAATCTCTAGGTGCGTATTTAGGCATGCCTCGACGCCAACCTCATTTTCGAAAGTAACAAACCCAAACCCACGGGGGCGCCCGGTATCTTTGTCCATCATAAGGGTTGCGTCAACGACACGGCCAAATTGGGCAAAGTAGTCCTTGAATTCATTCTCTGTCGTGTCTTGGCTCACACCACCAACAAATATTTTCGATGTCTTCTCTTGCTCGTCGCGTGGGATAGCCCGCTTCGGATCGATCTACTATTGTGTTAGTGACCGCCTCTGTGTCCTTTGATTCCTTATACTATCACGTACTAGTTTACCGTCGAGGAAATGTTCTTTGACCATAACAATGTTGACCGTCTTCGGGTCTTTGAACGTGAGAAAACCAAAACCTCGAGAGCGTCCAGTTGCACCGTCTCTCATGACGGTACACTCGGTGACTTCGCCAAACTGCGAAAAGTAGTCCCGTAGTGATTCTACAGGGTTGCTGAGATTAGCCAGGAACCCGGGCGTGGGAAAATAGCACTTATGTGTGGTTTCTTACGGTCCGTAGTTTCCCAGTTAAGACCTCCAATAAACATCTTCCTATTCAGAGTTCCCGTTAGTCTAATACACATTAAAACTTTATGCAAGAATAAAGATGTAGCGTGGTGTAGAATCGATCGAGAACAAGTTTGGTAGTTTGGACGGCCATAATTGGTCAGTAGAGCGAATATGCTAGGTTTGTGGTATTTTTAAGGTCAAGGAGAATGCCATGACTCCAGTGGCACTTGTATCATGGCCGACTACGCGTTCAATCGCGAGGTGCTGACATTCTTATTCGACTGCGCCCAATGTCGTTACGAAGTGGGTTGATCCTGTGCCAATACCATAGTCGATACAGAGCACAACACCATCTGCCTAGCTCCAACTCTCAAGCGTTTCTTTTTAGACTGATTGTTGCCGCTAGAGACGATGGATGGTGACGATGGAGTGAAAAGTGTATGTAGGCGTGATTTTTGGGTTCAACTGCGTGAGGGGACGCGAACCAATAGCCAGATCCTGGTGGGTGGGCTAAAGCAGCACTGCTCAAGGGATCATGGGAAACAGCGAAAGATGACCGAAGGGATTGTCGATTTTTGCTCTCGTCTTTGCTATCGTCAAGCTAGGTCATCTAACTCGAGCGCTATTCGCTGCCAGTCTTCTTGCTACAGCTTTAGAGAGGTGTTCCATGTCGAGCTCTATGAGCCTATCTTGACGAATGGCTATAAAAAGCAGCAGAGTGCCCTAGCACCGGCTATGGTCGAATCATATCGTTTGTCCTTTTAGGTAGCAGTGCGAATCATTCCGTCCACTATTCCCTCTTGTCTTGTCTTTTGCGATGCCCCTTGAGCCAGGCAGCGGTAATGTCCCTTGACCAGCATTCGAATCCTGATTGATCTGGTAGAATTCTAATACCGCGAAAACCTCTTCGTGGCGCTAGCTGGATAATGCGACTCATCCCTTTATGCCCAACGCCATCTTCGGAATGATCCAAGGTACCGAACCATCCTTTCCTCGGCAGAGAACAGACTTGCTCGCCTGGAAGTCACACGTCCAGCCCCGAAGCTACTAGATGGACACGATCTGGTACTCATGCACCCTCCTCACCCGACTGCGCCGGTGATAATAGACACAACATACGAGATAGAAAAAAGGAAATAACTTACCCATCCTCCTTGGCACTAGGCCCGCGTGTGGTATGAAAAGCAGGACCAGGTGACTCTTCTTGTTTTGCTAGCGCTGCCGAGGTATTATTAGTTGGGCCGTTGCCAAGATCGAAGTCCACATCGTCCTCGTCCTCGTAAGCATCTTCATGGTAATCATCACCATAACCATTCTCTACAGCACTATGGTTTGCCTCATCGGATACACGCTCGGGCTGATAAGACGGTGCTTTTTCTGTTACAGGTGGCGTTATAGAAGCTGCAATAGGAGCTGCCGCTGCGGCTGGAGCGGAAGCGACATTTGGAACGGGAGCAGATGCAGCGGGAGCGGAAGCGTCGTTATCATCGTAGCTAGAAGAATGCTCGTCAGCCCACGTGTACAGGTAGCGCGACTCTCTGAATAGCGACGGCGCCAATGGTATGCTGGCCTGTGGGGGAAAATTGTAGGCATTGGTAACTTACAGATCGGCGAACAGGTCGTCCTCAAAGTTCTCGGGGTCCGCCATGATCAACGTCGGTTGCTTACTTCGTATCAAGACGAAGAAGAGACTCGCGTCCGAGAAAACGGACCACCCCGGGTTTTATAAGACCTGGGGAAGTTACTAGGAATGCACGTTCGCGCGAAGCTGACGAATGTAACCTGAAAGCGATCCGAAGTCCGAAGGGTTGCCGAAAGGGATACCTGTGATACTGGAAACGATGGGTGAGAAGAGACGCGGAAGAAGCAACGGGATGGAGACAGAAAATATAGGTAGCCTCCTGCAAGACGGGTCGTGCTGAGGCAAGAGTGAATGGACCAGTCGACAGAAACTTTAGCCAATGAGAAACGCGCTCGACTTGCCAAGTACCTAGGTAGGCAGGAACGTTGAATTCAGATAACGATAAGATACCTGAGGCAGGTACTTCGTATTACTTATAGTTATACCTTTATGATATACAGCTACGCACAACTTCCAACTAACTCATAGCGAACCCGAATATGAGGTGTTCTATTAACTACCATGGGCAATACAGGTTAATTTGATCTTTCCTTGTCCAAGACAAAATGAAATGTGATACCAGGCTGGTTTGCGGCTTCTTGGGTTGTAACAGCCTAAGGTAGGATAAGGTACCCACTAAAAGCGCCTTAGGTAATACGGAGCGGACATCAGACCGTAAGAGCGCCTAGTGGCCTAACCAGGTGGGTACTTACAGGTACTTAGGGTACCTAATCCTAGGCAAGGTTGCAGGTACCTAGGTAGGGGATTGGTTCGCATCAACAAGGAGGGGCAGGTGGGCTAGGCAGTGTAACACAGCAGCTCACAAGGGTCCGGCAACCCATCAGGGAGGTACCTACCCACTGACGGTACCTACTACCTACTGTTCAGGCTCAGCATCTGGCCGGCTCCAACCAGCTCACCAGCCTGGACGAACGAGCCGCCGCACCCAGCCAGGAGTGACATCGGCTCGAACCAAGGATGCCATCATAACCCAGGCTCTTCCTCCATCCTGCCGCCATGTTCTCGTCTTCGGGAGGCGGTAAGAAGCCGCCACCACAACAGGTACGCACCTTGTCCCCGGCTTCACGAGGCCCTCCAGACGAGCAGCAGCTGACGATGACGTATTTGGTCCAGGAGATGGTCCAAGTCGGTACGTCCAATGGCCCGGGAATCCCAGCACCAAACACCGCCGGAAACAACAACGGACATGATGTTCACACAGACGTTGGCGGGCTGCGGCCCTGGGCATTCATCATCCCTTGCTGCCACGGCCTGCCCACGTGTCCCCACGTGTCCCCTTGGGATCTCAGATGCGACGAGCTGCTAATTGGAACTCTGTTCGGTGTCCGCAGACAGATCCGAGTAAGTCGAGACAGCCCTCTCACCCTCACCTCTTGCATGTCCGCCGTTTTACGTCGTCCCGTTTGTCCTGCCTACTGGCTAAACTTGCCGTCCGTCTTCAGGTCCTCTTCACCTTTTTGGCGCGCCCCGCGAGACGGGACTCCGAAACGAACAGGCCGAGATCCGAATCTCGTCGTGGGCGCAGCATACTCCCATGCCGATATGCTCAAGTTTGATAACTCGTGCGTTCTATGACGTTCCGCTTGCTACCCTCTCGAAGAAAGCCTGGTTGTTGACGACCGGCCTCTCGTACACAGGTCCCGAAACGCACCAAGCTCGTCGCGGCCGAAGACGCCTCCTTCCTCCTCCTCTCAGAAGGCTAGAACCAGCGACGTGGGTTCAACGTCGCGCAAATCCAATTCCTCTCTCTCTTCCCCCCCTCTGAAGAGCTACTTTAGCTTCTTGTCGACGACGAATTCGGATTGGAATGTGGAGGACCCTGAAGGCGAAGACGAGTACGGATACGAAGACGACGATGGGGATGACTTTGGGCTGCCTAGCCTCTCCAACATGAAGCGGCGGTCTCGTCGTATGGCAGCGGCTACGCAAAGTAGCGGCCTTGCCTCCCAAAGCCAACCCGCGTTAGACACCTCACTCGGCTTCCCGAATCGGCGATATTCGAACAGTGCCGATATAGCTATTGAAAGGCCCACGCTCGTGTATCCCATGCCGAAGAAGAGCGAAGGGAAAATACTGAGGCCACAATACAAAGATATCTTGAAAGGTTGGGTGTTTTCCCGTCTATGAAGTACGCCGGTTATTGATAACGCCACAGACCCCGCCAATGCTTTGCATCTAATAGACCACCCACCCACACCACCGAATGCTACCCCGAAGGAGATTGATGCCATCAATTCTCGTGTGACGAAAATTAATAAATTTAAAAAGATTCTGCAAACTACGACGATTGCCTTGACAGACCTTAGAGCGTCGGCCTGGAGTGGCGTGCCCGAAGAAGTTCGCGCAATGACTTGGCAGTTGCTGCTTAGCTATCTGCCCACGAGTGGTGAAAGACGGGTTGCAACTCTGGAACGGAAGCGTAAGGAATACTTGGACGGGGTGCGCCAGGCCTTTGAACGTGCAGGCACTAGCCAAAACCCTACCGGTCGTTCAAGAGGTCTTGATGAAGCCATATGGCACCAGATCAGCATTGATGTGCCTAGGACCAACCCACATATTGAGTTGTACGGCTACGAGGCGACGCAGCGATCGCTGGAACGAATCCTCTACTTATGGGCTATTCGACATCCTGCAAGCGGCTATGTGCAGGGCATTAATGACCTAGTCACGCCATTTTGGCAGGTGTTTTTGGGAAGTTATATTACGGATAATAATATCGAGAGCGGCATGGACCCTGGTCAGCTGCCGAAGGCCGTGCTGGACGCGGTCGAGGCCGACTCGTACTGGTGCCTGACCAAATTACTCGACGGGATTCAGGACCATTACATTGTTGCACAACCTGGGATACAGAGGCAAGTTGCCGCACTTCGAGATCTGACCGCTAGGATCGACGAAGGACTTGCTAAACACCTCGAGAACGAGAATGTCGAGTTTATCCAATTCAGTTTTCGGTGGATGAATTGCCTTCTTATGAGGGAGATTAGCGTCCGAAACACGATTCGGATGTGGGACACCTATTTAGTGAGTCGCTGTGTCCATCCTCCAATAATCATTGCTTCTAACGAGGTCATATAGGCCGAAGAACAAGGCTTTTCGGAATTCCACTTATATGTCTGTGCTGCCTTTCTTGTCAAGTGGTCCTCCAAGTTGGTCAAGATGGACTTTCAGGAGATCATGATGTTCCTACAAGCTCTGCCCACCCGTGACTGGACCGAGAAGGACATTGAACTCCTGCTCAGTGAGGCCTACATATGGCAGAGCCTGTTCAAGAACTCGGCTGCCCATCTTCGGAGTGGACCGAGTCGAGCTCCCGCGACGAATCTACAGCTGTAAGATTAATTATTCGACTCGCGGCCTGGCCACCGTGCGTGTCCAAAGGTCCGTCCTCTACGAGGGAGAGAGGAGTAAGCCCGCGCGAGCCACTGTTTCTGCATGGGAAAAGGCATTGTAGCCAGCTGTTGTTTCCTGATGGCTAGGGATTAAATATCATGGGATACACCAAGTTCTCCCTGAGAAGCCGTCTCGAAAAAGACAATGGTAACACCAAGATCCACCCCAACCTGAGTCGGCTTTGCTATGTCTCTATATAGTCGGCGGAACTGGGATTAGCCGATGGATCGCAGACCGGGTACGCCTCAACGCAACCAGGAACCCATCACCCAAGGGGATACACCCGCTTCCCTTGGGAAATGCTTGTATAAAATGATATCCTCCTCTTTTCTCTCCCTGCCTACCTAACCTACTTAAAATCCTCAGGGGATTTTTTACTTTTTGATGAAAACCCTCGGTTTTGAATTAAGATCTTCATGAATACACAATGACAAAGCAAGCAAGCAAGCAAAGCATTTTGAGGGCCCACGCCAGCAACTGTCCTGCAGATACGAAAGCGATGCGATGCGATGATGGATAGTATAATATATAGTCGCAGCCTCGCTATATATCTCTACAAGAAAGTGTTTTTTTTTTTTTTGCATTGGCTGCCCTACGTGCTACTTTTTTAAGTTCTATAACAAGGACTCATCTCATATAAAGGGTTTGGAAGGGTAGTCCTCTATTTATACAATAGACGACTAAAGTTATGGAAACCTATATAAATATATTCTTCCAGCATTTCGCGAGGAGATTTAGCTGGGTTCTAATACTCTAAATCGAAGATCGGGGTGTAACCACATGACGTGCGGATGCGGCGGACAATCTTGCTATATCTGCGCCGGCGCCTGGGTAGCATGTCGAGAACATTAGTGGCGGCTTCTGCAAGATCATGGTGGGCGCTCTCAGTTGGACTTGGGCACAGGTATAACCATGTTATTGCTGTCACCGGGGAGTGCTCTGATAGAACTAGTAGGCTGAATGGCATACTTGATAGAGGAGTCGCAGACGTTGCACCCTGCCATTGGGCGTTTTTCTTAATATCTAGGTACTTAGTTCGACTTGTTATAAGATGAGCTGCAAAACGCTGGATGAACTGTACAGGAACGGCCAACTATGGATACAACTGAACGGACTAAATTATATAAGAGTCAGACACTAAAAACACAGGATACTAAAGTCGCTGGAGGGTGCTTCACGGTGTTATTGTTCTTTTCTTCACTAAAACAGAACTTATATGGCATAAGGTAAGCCCTTTAAAAACACCTTACCGAGGATTTGAAGCTACCTAATAATATGGCGGTCTTTATGTCTGACAGCACGCACCTTGGTGAGTTACGATGCAGTTCTTCGTGAGGTATCCATCGGCGGTCACGGTGCACGAGTCTGCCACGGGAGCCTTGAACAGACTGTTAGACCGAAATATTTGGCCGTCACCATGCAGTCGAAGTCCGTGGCGGAACAGCTGGATATCCACACTCGCTCGGTGAACATAGTCGATACGAGCCGGGGACGCTCGCGGCGCTTTCGAAGCCATTGGGTCAGGAATTGATATCTCTTTCTAATCATATCGCACGAGGCATCTCACCACCCTGCACGCCAATGCAGTCTCGCCGTTCAAGCTAGCGACTCCTACTTTCGTTTCCGCTCCATGTCGTCCACCGCCCATATCAACTGCAATATGATCGTCGACTGGATGGCAGATCCCACAAACAGCACCAGTTGGCTTGCGTCAGGACCGTGAAGAAAGTAGCCAATGGCTATAAAGGGGACTATGAAGCCCAGGCCAGCGAGCACCCAGCTCCAGCGGTGGTATGAGCTCTGCAGGTTCTTGTGCCGGAGAGCGGGCAGCAGCGTCACGTACAGACCCAGTAGCTGCATCAGGGCATTTTGCGCCGTGTTGTAGAACTCGGGGCTATCCCAGCTGGCGTCTGTGGGTGTCTGGATGGCCACACTATATCCGTATGCTGAGAGTATTGCCGAAGCAACTGTGAAGAGTGTTACGCATGTGATCAGGGTGCTGTTGCTCTGTCGGGCAGGTTATCAATACTGAGGGTGCTTTGGGTCTCACAAATGATGTAGTTAAACTTACAATAAGGCCGCTGAACAGTTTCCTAAACAATTTCCTACTTCGCCTCCTCTCTTCTACCTCTAGCTCAGACGAAGAAGGCTGCGTCTCATTAGATTCTTGTACCGATTCTGTCGTGTTACTTTTCGTTACCGGGCGTCTTTGCCGTAACGTGGGAAGGACATCTACGCAAGCTAGTCAGCGCAGGTCTTGACGGAGATCAACTGTACAATTCCCACACCTACTTCTCTTTTTATAATAAACCTCAAGCGCTACCTCGGCGCTGTAAAGGAACCCATTCAGCAGCGTCCGCCGCTTGTTGATGCCCTGGACGCGCCTCGTCGGCGCATTCCGCACCCCCGCGTACTCAGCCCCAAGGAGGGGCACGTAATGATCCAGCTGCGACGCCGGCGCGCTCAACCGCTCGATCAGGAAATTCAGCTCGGAGTTGCCCATGCGCTCGCCGTGCTCGTCGAGATTCCACTCGCGCAGCACGAAGGCGAAGTACTTCTCCCACAGCCGGATGGCGTCATAGTTGGCGAAGTGCGCCTCCGGGTCGGCATAGTCGAAGCTCACCGGCTCGAAGCCGAAGGGCTTGAGCCCGGAGTATGCGGTCGTGCCGCCGGGACCCTTCTTCAGCCCGAGGACTTCGTGCCGGATGTATTCCGAGCTGAGAACCTGCTCGTCGACGTCTTGGATTGCGCTGGATACTTCGCGCACGAGCTCGTTGAGGGAGAGGGTGGCTTGTGTCATTGGAGCGAATTACTGTAGAGTTTGATGCTAGGACTCTGTAGCCTTTGGTGCTGATTTTACAGTTTATTAAGGAGTCTTGGGTCGTTTTATTTGAACCGTGATGCCTACCGCCTAACCTAATTGCTGGCGGTGTGTTCTGGCGATGCACGGTGACGATCCTTGCAGTTGAGGGGTAGGGATTAACACTGCTATTCTTGTGGCTGGCGCGCGCTTGTTTAGCGCTGTTTAAGACGGGGATAGAGCACATAGACAAATGTAAAGTGGCAAAGCGAATGAGTGCATATGCAGAGAGTTCACTGTAGGTGAAGGTAGTAAATAATGGATAGAATGTTGAGAACTTGGAGTAAGCCGAAATAGGCGGTTTTTCCAGGATCCAGATCCTCCCGGAGGCTGCCTAAGGTCAGACCGCAGAACTATATCACTGACTCCTTGACCTATATCCTTAACTTATATCTTAGAAGTTAGTGACTGGTATCGCTTTTCTGGCAGAAGGCTTGAAGGGCTCTCTTATTATGTAAGTATTCTAGTTCTTATTTTAACGCTAATGGCAGCTGTACCGTCTCTCTGGGAAACTGTCACACTTACACCAGTTGAGGAAGCTGAATAGGCTGTGATACTCAATAGCTCGGGTAGTTGAAAACAGCCTCGAAAGCGAGGTAACGGGAGGTCCGAAACGAGGGTCTTGAACACTGGCTAGCGAGAGAAGTAAGGCTATTTATAATATTAGAACCTAGCTAAATCCTCCCTTAAAAGGCCAGGAGATAGATCTAGACAGGTCTTCTCAACTCTATAGTTGACTATAGTAGGAATAGAAGACCAACTTTTTAAACCCTCTATATGAGCCCTTGTCACACATATGAGATCAACATGTGGCGTTGTGAACAAACCTCTATATTTTAAGTTTCCTGCTGAGGTCCACGGGAGAGAGAGATTCGCCTCTTGCCGGTAGCTGCACCAATTCAATGTCAGCTGCAGACAGGGGCGAGAATTCCCTACACAGTCCAGGTTCAAAAAGACACTCGGCGCCCACACGGCAGTATTTCTTCTCGCTATCAGCGACGGAGTCTAGGAATAAGACGTCGTATATGGTCTGCATATGATAGGTGTTACCCATCTAATGGCGGTATTAGAGCTGCTGAAGTGATATCGTGCTTGGACAAGTAGGGCAAACACGCAGATTCCTGCGCTCGACCCCAGCACTCGCCCTGATACCCTCGCCCTCAAACGACCCCCGCCCAGCAATAAGCTCCGGCTTGCTAATAGAACACACTTCTCTAAGTTCGGATAGAAATCCGGAATCCGTTATGAGACAAAGGCCCCTTCGGACGCCCCTGGTAATATGAGTTTAGGATTCTTAGGTGGTGGCCAAAGCAAACCGCGGTGTATATCCCATATCCAAAGCCCGGCGACGTATCTCAGATCCGTCTTTTTCTGCGCAACGAGGATTCTGCAGTAACTCCGCTGCTATTCCCGCGATGGCTACGGCGGCGGTCCTCCTCTTTAGTCAGGGGCAAGCCCGAGCAACGAGTTATCGGGCGATGCCACGGCTCCCCGGCTAAGGGGTTTGGTTGTTGAAGAAAGGTTTTGAGGCGCTGCAAAGGAATTTTGAGATCCTGTCACTATGTTCTCAATCCGCCCCTCTATCGCCCACCTGTAGAATTCAAAGTGAATCGATCCAGATATACTAGATACCCTGACAGAGCGAGATTTCCATAGCCTCGAGAAAGAGGTCCGGAAGAAAGCCAAAGTTGCCATTCGAGTCGCTTATTCTAATTGCTAGTAGTCGTCTGAGTGAGTTCCACCTGTGTAGACGTCGAATTGCGTGCCCGATACTGACTGTCTCTCTACAACTTAAGATGCTGCAGACAGTTCGCCAACCTCAGCACGTACTTTATCCTTCGTCAAGCTCTCGAAAGCGTCGTCTCTCGTGAATTCGTGATTCGGACTTGTAAACAACTTTTAAACCCCCAGAAACAAATACACAAATCCGGGTTCGTGGCTAGCTCTCTGAAATCAAGGTCAGATATTACTCCATCACCTCGATTAAATTCTCAATTAGACTCAACGATGTTTTAATTATACAGCCAGACGAGAATAACTCGCCCATTTAATCCAAACCCTTCATCCCACCAAATCATCCAGATAATTTACTCATTCACCTTAATCGTAAAGGCCCGCGTCAAATCCTCATCGACATCGACAGAGACGACGTCCTTCTCGACATCCGTATCCGCCTGTACAATCTTACCGGCGACATCGACCGTCTTGACGGCGCGCTTGTGGCCGTGTGCCTTGCCCAGGCCGAGGAACGTGACCTTGGACAGCCGCAGGTCTTTCGTGTAGCCGAAGGTCCCCGAGACCCTCAGCAGGCCCCTGGCGTACGTGAACTCGATGTCCGTGGTGCCGCTCTGCGTGACGCTGATGCCGTCGTCGACGTACAGCGAGCCGGCCGCCGTGCCGTCGCGGCCGACGGCGACGATGAGCTCGAAGGGCCGGGTGCGCAGCTCCGCCGTCGTCATGGCGGACGCGGCGCGCACGGGGAAGACGACGCCGCCGCGCATGAAGAGCGGGATGTCGGTCCACCCCTGGTCGGTCACGGTGACGGCCGCGCCGGCGCCCTCGACGCGCGCGTGCGTGTACCAGTCGTAGAAGGTGTCGTCGGGCAGGTAGACGTCGACGCTCGTGGCGTCCTCCTCCGTCACGGGCGCCACGAGCAGGCCCGGGCCGAAGAAGTACTGCAGGTCCAGCGCCGCCGCGTTCTTGTCCCCCGGGTACAGGAACACCATGGGGCTGACGGCGGGCGTGCCGTCCACGCTCTGCCGGCGCATCGCCGTGTAGAGGTAGTCGAGCAGGCGGTAGCGGGTGGCGATGTTCCTGCGCGCCGAGGCTGCCGTCGCCGGCCACCGGTACAGCTCCTGCGGGATGTTGCCGATCTCGTTGTGCACGCGGTAGAAGGTCCCGAAGGCGCCGAGCGCGGTCCAGCGGGCGCACAGCTGCTCCGTCGTGTTCTGGCCGAAGCCGCAGACGTCGGTGCCTACCATGGGCACCTGGTACACGGCCGCAAAGGTCATCATGCTGCGGACGGCGAGTCGGTATTGGTCCCAGGTCGAGAGGTTGTCGCCTAGCCAGTGGCCGACCTTTCTGCCGGCACCGCTGAATGTCGAGCGCGTGATGACCAAGGGACGGTCGTTCGGGCGTCGCGCCAACATGGCATCATATGACGTCTCGGACATCATGCTGCCATACAGATTGTGGACGTCGTATTCGGCCAGACCGTTCTGGTGGATCACATCCGTGTTGACCGTCTTGTTGGAAATTCCGCCTTCAGCCGCATTCCAACTATCGAGGTAGGCTGCCTTACTATGGATTGCATACTTGGGGTACAGGAGGTCACGGCCCGGTAAGCCCTTCTGGTGACCCTTTGGATGCTGCGCTGCAAGGGCCAAGTGAGGGAAAACGTTCGCCGGCGTGCTGTCAGTGATAACATTTAGGGACCGGGTCTCGGCACCTTCACAGCCCTCAGGTTGGAATTGACAGGGAAAGCCAGGAAGAGGTCTTGGGGGTGTGCGAACCGCAGGTGGTTCTGGCGTGAAGCCGTCAGCAACCACATCGGGGTTGTCGCAGGGGAAGAAGCAGGGGAAATTAGAGGGTTCGTTCAGGTCAATCCAGAGCCCATCAATGTCGACGCCAGTATCCTTGTCGAAGAACATCGCGACTTCATCGGTCTATGAAAAGCGTATCAGCACTCTATCCAACATGTGCCTTAAAGCGCGAAGGTCCGAATCGAGGCCAAAGTGGGATTCTTCCTTACCCAGAACTTGGTTGTGTTTTCAGCAAACCAATCAGGGAATGCAACTACACCGGGCCAGACAACACCTTTCCACACGGAGCCATTCTCCCGTAGTAAGAAGACATTATCGTCGATACCGCGTTGTAGACTTCCGGGATAATCTTGGTATGCGATGTCCGGGTCTACCATCAGTATATAATGTTGATCATGCGAGTGGAGATACTGCAGATCGAAGAATTGGTTAGCTTGACATGATGATTCTCTCCTGTTGGAGCGTTGAAATATTTTGCTGGTTCTAGGAAGGGCTTTTCTCCAGGAAAAGAGGAACTTGTAAAATACTCACGTCAACAAGACCTCGCATCATCGGAAGAGAGAACCTTTCAGGGTCCAGACTAAAAGTCTATGAAAAGTCAGCGTCAGAACTACCAATACGTTTGGCTGCCTTGTTAAGTATCGAGGCCCTGGGGCCACTGACTCTTCGTTTATACATGTAGTCAATATCCGTCCACATGGTTTCTAGCGGAATGGCAGCTTGGCTGTAATTATAGACGACTTCAGCGACCTCGTAGGCATCTTGATAGCCATACCGACAATTATGGAAACCCAGGCCCCAATAGGGCATTTCCGTGGGAAGGCCCACGATGCCAGCGTACTGCCGCGCGACATCGATCATGCTAGGACCGGCGACGAAGTAGAAGTCTAAGACGCCGCCGAGCGTGTTGTATTCGAGATACTGGCCGTCCTCGGGGGTGTTGTCGATCTTGATGTCCATGCCGTTCGAGTTTAAAAAGAAGACGCCGTGGGCCCCCGAGTCGCGCAGCTCGTAATACACGGGGTGAGACCCGTACAGGTTGGCACCCGTGGGCACGCTATACGAGTCCTGGGCCCAGAGCGTGCGGACATAGTTGGTCGTGTTCAGTCTGAAAGGGTCGGAGTGCTCTCCGAGCCCGTACAGGTTGGGGTCCTCGGGCAACTTCGTCCGCAGGCGGAGATACTGGGACTCGAAGACAAGACTGGCGGCCGAAGTATCAAACAAGACCTCGTCCGAGTCGGAGCGGGAGATGGTGAAGCTGAAGGGCTTCTTAACGTAGTCGAACTTAAGAGCGGACTTGCGCCTGTTGCTCTGGCCGCTCTTGGGACGGGTCAAGTAGGATTCGGGGACCTGGTAGACGTCGTTCGCAGCATCTTGGATCTTGACATGCAGCCTCGAGTCTATCTACGAGTGAGCTGGCGTTACACGTGATCTTTCTCTCAAGAGACGGGCTTACCAGTGTCGTACGACACCTCCAAGACCAGATCCTTCAGATCGGTACCGTACACATCGCAGGCGTCTCCAGCAAGGGTCAAGGCTGCGGTGAGACCCGAGCTTGTGGTCTTGACGTGGGATGCAGTGTAGCCAGGGCAGGCCGACAGAGGGTCGCCTGTCGGGTAGTCTCTTCCGGCGAGGGCGGCAGCCGAAGCGGCGGCAGCCATGAACAAGAGGCTCGCCATGGTGCGGATCGGATCCACGAACACCGGGGTTTCTTGACAGCCTGTGTTACGGTTCTCGAGTGGACGCCACCTGTAGGTGTGGGCGTGAACGAAGAGAAGATGAAAGAGAGAAACATTCGTCGCCGTGGTTCGTGCGACGCGAGCCCCGACTTATACGGAACGCAATCTCAAATCGCCCTCTCGGCAATCGCCGCCCATCGTACTATGAATTCTCGGATCCATGCCTGTCGCTGTTCCCTGTCAAACTCGTGCTGTGCTTCCCATGTGGAAAACGGTCGTGAGCCCCGCTTGAGGCATGTATGTTTAGACACCACCCATTCAGTTAGGTATTGCCTCCTCGCTACAGACTGAAGTGATGCCTATGACATCCACGCTGCCTCCTCGGCTATACTAAAGGTGGCAGTATCCATGTCGGTCGACGTTGGCTGCATCCGCCCCTCCACCGAGAAACTGCGCCAGTGGCATCACTAACTTGTTTTGTTATTTTGTTTTGTGTTCTCAGCGGAGGTTCTTAGTCGAAGAGGAATGGCAAGATGCCTCCCTGGCCGAGACGCAGCCTGCCAACGGATCTCCGACCACCTACTCTTACGAGAGATCGAGAGATGCCCCGGCGAGCCAGCTGTTCGGTCTCGATCCATGACACGCGAACAGCCCGTTCTGGTTACGCCGATCACCTCTTCACCTACCGGAACGTGCGTAGTCTCCCGGGGCCCGATGAGCACTTGTCCGTAGCGGACGGCAAGGGCGCAGACCGCCTTGTACAAATACGGCGTAAGGTGAGTTTCTACCGGCACTATCGCGGTCTTTCCACGGAGCTATTCTCCTTCCTTGCTGGTGCTGGCGGGCGATTTGCGCGCGTGGCCATGAGGCTGGACGGACGCCAGCCGGGAAACCCGCGATCTTAAATTGAGGGGAATTCTGGGGTTGGAGATGGGCTTTGCCCTCTTCCGGACTTCTCTTCCCCGCAATATGGCTTGGCGGTTCATCTAATTGATCGAGAGAAATTGCAATTGAGGATATTACATAGTACGACAGGGGGTCGTTCGACAAGGGGATGAGGAGACTGAGGAGAAGCTTCTCCCCCGCACGCCATCAGAGTCGGTGCCTTGGCCGGGGTTGGCGCTCTTCTCCAGACGCAACAGAAAATTTCCATCTTACCACCCTGGGGCATCATCATGGCCTTATACTCGGAATTATCGCCGTCGCTTGGCTTGGTGCCTTGGTGCCTGGGAATTGATTCCGCGCTCCCACCCTCGACCTTGGAAGTTAACTGCCTCGGCGAATAAAAACCAAGAGACAGCATGGAAGCCTACTTAGTTACTGAATGAACTACGGATGTTCAACAGCGACCTTCCATGGCAAAAACATCTCGCTATTTACATCGAAAGCGAGCGTGGAATTTCCTTATAACTTTTTACTGTCGCTCGCTTGCTTGCACGAGGCGACACACACGACATATAATCTACGCTCTCCAAGAGTTCGAGCAGGGATTCCTGCTTATCCACGGTTCACGATCGTCGCGCCGAGAGAGTAAAGCAGAGCTAGGTTAAAAACAACAAAACTCATACTACCTAGTCTGCAGGTCTCCTTAAAAATCGGTCCGAATAATGGTATAAACTTGCTTTACTGTGTTGAGAGCTGAGTCGACTCCGACTGACTTTGGCAACTTCCATCAGCGGTTGGTCCTGGCTCGGTACGGTCAAGCTTGCATCGGCTACATTTACTAACTATTCAAGAGTTTTCACGTGAGTAGTTCACCCAATATACGAGTAGGATCACGGCGGAATACGGATCAAAGACCACTGTTATTTCTGTTTGACTATGGGTTATCCACTCGCGTGAAACTAGCCACCAGCTTCTTCATATCCGACGCAAGTGTATGCTCGCTCCCCTCAGTTGTTTGGTACCATGATACGGTCTATGTCCGGGCCCCAGGTGCCATCCGTCGTGGTGATGGCGATGGTATTGGCGGCGCCGCTCTTGAGGTCCACGTTCAGCACGCTGGTCCCGGGATCGCTCCCGGCGGTCGGCAGGAACGCGAGCTTGTGGCCGGCGCCGTTGACCGTCACGGTGGCGAAGCGCTGGCTGCTGTCGCCGTTGAGGTACTTGACGCGGATGGAGCTCCGCGTCGCGGCGCCGCTGCTGACGCCGGCGAACGTCACCGAGCCCGCCGAGCTGCCGCCGACGTAGCCCACGCTGGTGCCGCCGCTGCACCCGGCGCACGAGAGCGTCTTGGCCCCGTTGGCGAGGGTCGCCGCCTCGGCCTCGGGCGTCGTCTCCCCCGGCCCCGCGGCCCAGGTGCCGGCGCCCGCGTCGGGGGCCCAGTTGACGTAGTTCTTCATCGAGACGGTGGTGCCCGAGAAGGTGAGGGGCAGCCACACGTAGGTGCTGCGCATGAGGTTGCTCGAGACCCAGCGGTCGCCCATGTAGATGGCCCCGTCGCCGAACGGCAGGACGTAGTTGGTCTGCGACGAGTACGTCTTGGAGCCCGCGTCGGCAAAGGTCTTCCAGGCCGACCACGGCCCCGCCATCGACTTGGCCGTGCTGTATACGTTGTCGTTGGGATCCCAGCCCGTGAGCTTGGAGCCGAACATGTAGTACGTCCCCTGGCGCTTCAGAACTGCTGGTGCCTCTATCGAGTCCTTCCAGAGATACGTGGACTTGGACACCGAGAGATAATCGGCGCTGAGCTGATCAATGCGAAGTCCGTTGGTTCGCTGCGTTGAAGGTCTTGTTAGCTTGGCGCAGCTCTCGCTGCATAAATGTAGGCAGGGTCTCAAAGTAACCTAGGGCGAGGAGATGAGAGCAAATGACTTACATCCTCAGTCAATAGGTACGCGGTTCCGTCATCATCCTTGAAGAGTCCTGAATCTCGACTCTGGAACCCCAGGGGCTGGAAGCTTCCCTTGTACGAATACGATCCACAGACGGAGTCGCCGGTCGCGACGCCCACCTTCGCCTCGCCGTAGCTGCTGCTGTCGATGTGCATGTACAGGACGTACTTCTTGGTCGAGTCATTGTAGATGACCTTGGGCCGCTCGACGACGCGGTTGGGCCCCAGGTCGCCCGAGCTGGTCTGCGAGAGCAGCGCGCCGACATACGTCCATTCGACCAGGTTCGTGGACGAGTAGCAGTTGACGTTCTGAAAGGCCGAGCCCTTCGTCTTGTCCTCTCCAATCAGATAGTACGTCGATCCGACCTTGATGACGCCTGCGCCGTGGGCCTGGACGTGGGCGCCCGTGTTCGTCTGTTCAATGCGATCATCATCAGTTCAGCGGTACTTTTTTTATGCCAAGTGGAGAGTTGTGACGCCTTTGAGTTGAATTGAAAACGTCATCTGGGTATTGGTGACATAAATAGCAAGATGAAACTGACCGCGGTCCATGTCGCGCCCGGGACAATCTGGAGCGTGGCGCTCGCCGTAGTCGCAGCGAGCAAGAGCAAGCTTGCCCTGAGGGCCCTCATCTTGGACAGCATCGCGAGGAGTTTTTGTTTCGTCCTCCGCGATCACAAAGGCTAATATAACCCAGCGGTCACACTATGCAGGAATCACAGGGCAGACTCCGTCAGATGCGAAAACCCGGGAACAGGACACGAGCGCCCCTATTTATTTCTATCCCGCTCCGCCAAGGGGCAGCATGACTTGGATGGACACGGCGCATTACATCGCGTGTATTTTCCATCTCCCCGTGTAGATTCCTATAAGGTGGATATACTCCGCGAGATCTATAACTTGTAATGACGGCTGTTTTGACGGCGAATGCTACACTACCGCTGTATATATGCGCGACCTTTTATATTCTCAATTGCCAACCCCCCCTCATGCGCTCCAATAGCCTCGCAGCCCGCTCCAATTCATTTTACCCACCACGAGGACTCAACATCCCCCTTCCCACTTCGAGATCGCGAAACGGACGAAGTGGGCTACCTGTCTCACTTATTATCCGAGAAGCCAACTAAGTTAGCAGGATCTTCACGCTCTCAACAGTAAATATTTTTGCGATGTATTAGTAATCTTTACAGTCATGTCTTGGGAGCAATTGCGTTTAAACGTGTTCAACGTCGGTGAGTAAGGTAAGTAGTAAATAAGGCTAGCATTTAGCAAAGCCGGACCGACATCCTATCTAAGTTATGCAAACCCCGGACGCCCCGGCTCCGAGTTTCGTTTCCCAGTCCCACGCCCCCATTCATTCGTGGAGAATAAAGACATAAAAACCTAAGAGATGAACTGCCCAGACGAAAAAGGGACCGAGAGACAAACGGTCACCCCACCGCTCGCGTACGTGGGGTCCGCTTAACAACTGTTATATACCTACATATATGTCTTGCTTATTTGGTTAAAATAAGTAAATAATGAAACTGAGAATGAGAATAAACTCCGTTTCAAAAACCACAAAAGGTAAAAAAAAAGCAACACCAGGCGCCTACAGGTATAGAAAAGCTCAAAAAAAAAAAACTACTTCTAAGTGACTTATAATGTATAAATACGTGACTTTAAACCCGAAATCCTGCCCATAAGCAAGGGATGCATAGAAGCTTCTTACACCAACGAACCACGAAGATGAGTGAGCCTGCAATACATAGACTCACCCACATAACTCGGACCCTGAAAATATCATAAATTTAAAAAAAGCGTTCAACGACCTAATGAATATATATATCCCCGGGAATAACTCTGTCACCCTTAGGCCAAAGTAGGTGCATAGCTTAAGCTTTCACATCTTGCTTCTGTAGCAAAGGGGAAAAACGCCTGCTTATATATGGGAATTCATTCCATGTCGCTAAGAGAACATTGTATCTAGATCAAATATCTAGTAGCCATGCTTCCAAAGTCCATGGACAGACAGAGTGCAAGCGGCGTTGGCGACCATATATCGCGCTGATAGATAGTATCTACCAAAACCATGCGTGCGAGCCCTCGTCGGCGAGATGTGACGATCTCGCCTGTGGATGAGTGAGCTATATATAGGCCTGGCCCTCATTCGGCGGCCAGCTCGTATGACCCAAGTACTTCTGACTCTGAACCTATCCTTTCTATGCTTCTCCTTGATATATACGTGTCAGTCCACGTCCATCTTATCCACAATCGTACTCGCCGCGATAATGGTCCTCTCTTCGGGATCTCGCTTGTTACCGTCCGAATGGTACTCTGCGTGGTGGTTGCTTTCCTTTTCAGCATTGCTGCCATTGCCACTACACAATCGATATTCCCCATCTTCCTTGCGTTCAATTATACCTTCCTCTAAAGCCCACTTGGCTAGGAGACGGTCGACGCCAAGCCGATCCGCCTCGCCTTTCTCCATATGCCGACCGACATGCTCTGTCCACTCGTCCCAGGATGTGGGCCCTTCGAATATGCTGGCGCAATCAGGTTTGGGGCAGGCTGAGCTTTGCGGTGGCCGCCGCCGGGTTACTAGGCACGATTGTTGCATGTCCTTGACGTGGGTCTCCCATTCCACTTGCAACTTACTATCACCTTTGGCAAGAGCCTTTTTAATTGCGAAAGGAGCATGCATACGCCGCAAGTGTTGTGTAAATAGATCTTTGCGGTTAAATTCGTTTCCTTTCCCCTCGACCGACGACTGCGGACATGACGAACACCTGTAATACTGCAAACAGAGATGCTGTGATGCAATGTGCCTCTTCCACTCGTTCTTCGACCCGAACGTGCTGGGACAACCGGCAAAGGAGAAGGCACAGGGAAAGGGGCGGGTGTGAGCTGCTGCAATATGCTTTCGTAGAGAGGAAGAATCTTTGAATGGGGCATGGCTGCAATGGCCACATCGAGTCTCTTGCTTCGGAATGGGTTTTTGTATGGAACGGCGTCCTGGCTTAGGCCGTGATGATGGCGTGGCCGCCTCGGTATGATAACGTGAGTCGTCTATGGTGTTCGGATTAACTTCATTTAAACACCTTTCTTCAGTCTTCAGATTCGTGGCACGTATCCCGGGGGAGGGCTGAAGCCGTGTAGACGAAATGTCATCGCTCACGTGGCGGACGTGGCTTAGTGCCTTGAGCTGCTCTGCCGCCTCCTGCATCTCCGCAGAATCTTCCACATCATCTTTTCGAGAAGCGGCCGTGCCAGGCGTAGGGGTGGGATAAGGTACGGCAGAAGTAGCAGCAGATTGAGAAATACTTGCTGGGTCTATTCTCCCAATACTGTCGGGTCGGACGGGAGTTTCGGGAAGTAGGTGTCGATGAACTGCGGGCGTCGTGGCAGCTACTTCTCGGGCTTCCAGCAACATCCTGCCGTCCTCCATGTCTTTAGCCGACGCCTTGTTCACAGATAATGACCCAACCAATCGTTTGTACAGATGAGTCATGTTGTGTGAGTTGACATATCCCAGAAAACAGCAAACTTTGTCATGCTGTACAACATTCCAGACAACTACAGGCATAGATATAAGCAACATTGTGGGTGGCCCAAGGAACATTCCCTCGACAGCAATTTTGGAACCTATGGCAGGTGTATTATGAAGCCAATGATGAAATGATGACATGTCAGGGCTTGCTTCACCAACAAAGGTCGTACAGACCAGTACTCTTGGTTCGTCAAACGTCAGATCTGCCACCGCGCTGGGATGGATGGCATTATCTTCCAGTGATACCTTGGAGCTTGCGTCGGCTGTCGCCCTTGGAGACTGCAATTGATGACCCAGATTCGGCGTTAAAGGACACAGGCTCAGAGTTTGGCCGCTGCTAGAAGTGATGGTATACAATAGCGGTAGCCTGTCGCGTATTGATATGCTCTTGCCAGCCATTCCATTTGTAAGCCCCGGGCTTTGCGCAAGTTCATGTTGTCTCAACCGGGCAGCTTCTTGGTATAGATGCTCCGCGGTAAAGGGCCGCCCGGTGCCTAGTTGCAGGAACGCCTCTATTAAATTAGCCGTGAAGGATCGGGCCCCGGGTTCTCTTGAATAGTGGTCGGGCGTGCCAGCGGCAATGATTCGTTTTGTACTGTTCCCGCCCTTCGCCGTAGGCTCCTGCACAACAGCACTGTCCAATAGTAGGAGCATATCGGACTGGCTCTCCTCGAAAAGGCACCGAAACCCACTCCATCTAAGCTTGGAAGCATCTCTCTTTGCATTGCTAGCATCTTATTAGAGGAGCACGGCAAATCGGCTGACAGTCAACCTACCTCGCCCAGTAAAGCTGCTTGTCTGAACCGACGAAGCTATGCCCCGCATAATGTATGATCAAGAGGTGCTCTGGGCCGGCGGACTCGAGGAAAGAAGCCATACGCACGCCCAGCTTCATGCTAGGATTGGCTATCGCTGGTATCACCCATCGATCGGTGCGGTAACTATATCGCTCGCGAAGAACTTGTTCCAGTGCGACTAGATCCAACTCGGCAGCCGTGTCGTCTTCCCACCGGAGCAGCAGCACCGACACCTTACTATAATGGGATCGTTGGCTTTGGCGGTATATGAGCATTGTGGCATCCTGGAGATGCCTCGCAAAGGACTCGAACTCATGGCGTTCGGGAGGTGGGGGGATATCCTGTTGGTAATGCTGGGGGGGCTGTGTCTGAGGCTGTCAGCATCGGGTGTCTAGGATGAAGCAATGACTGCGCGCTCGCGTACCGTTGACTCGTGGGCGTAGGAGGCGGTGGAGGGCTGGTGCTGCTGTTGCTGTTGCTGTTGTTGTTGTTGCTGTTGCTGTTGCTGTTGCTGCGGCGGCGGCGGCGGCTGCGCTGGATGCGCGGGACTAGGCTGCGGCTCGACCTTGGGTGCCAGCCTGCGCTTCTTCGCGGCGGGCTGATCCATCGTGTCGGGCAAGGTGAATGCAGAAGAAGAGGCAGGTTGGAAGGGGATCAGAGGCGGAGAGGAGACGTGGGTGCAATTGATACCAGCAGGGGTCCCCCGGGAGCGCAGCTGAGACGATACCATCTAGAGATGGTGCAGCAATTGGACAAGGCTAGGCATTCTGGAGTGGGAATTGGCGAGCGCAAAAAAAGAGGACGGGACTGGGTGATCAGGCTGGGAAGAAAGGCTACAGACAAGGCTGGATTCAGGGCGCTTTTTGGCCGTGGACCAACTTTATGGTGCTGGGCTGGAGCGGGCGGGCGCGTGGAGTGGATGGGGGGAGACTGGGCTCTGGGCTGGCCGGGTTTCCCTGGCCGGCTGGCGGGCTGGCTGGCTTCCCGTTCTCAGGTTGTGTTTTTGGCACGGACGCACGCGGGGACTCGGGGAGGCGGCAGATGCCCAGGCAGGCAGGCAGGCAGGTTACTCAGTAGGTACTGGTTGCCACAGTTGGCCCGTACAAGCAATTGAGACTCTATTTGGTGATTGGGGAGCTGGCTAGATAGTCTGTACGCTAGATGAGCTAGATGAGAGAGAAAATACAACCGGGCGGTACGAGGTAAATTGACGCGGATCGAGAGCAGACAGAGAGGTACGGATAGGTGATAAGGTGGTAGGCAGAGATGGATGGACCCTGGGCTCTGCTTCCCTTGCCTCTGGCCTGCCCCAGAGGTATTAGTGTAGGTACCTTACCTACCCACTGCCCACCCGTGCCTACCTACTTGGTGCCTACCCACCTCTGCTCTTGCACCACTGCACGTTGCTCCCTCGCTTGGCATCGCGGACTCGGCTGCCAGACATGCTGGGGCGCCCTCGTGCCCGCTCGCTCGCTCGCTCCCTCCTTGGCTGTGGTTTTGTTTGTTTTGTTTGCTTATCGGACAGAGCGAGGGAGCAACAGCGTGGACGACAGAGGGCAGGCCGGGAGACTTTGCTCCTTGCGTCTGCTCCTGTGTCCTGTGTCCTGTGCTGCGCGGCACCTCCGTGCCGGGCCGCACCGCGACACCGCACAGCACATACCAAGGACCAAGCAAGGTCCAAGGTCGATGGCGGTTGCTCGTTAAGCGACTGGGTTTCGGGCAAGAGAATCCAGGATGGCGAGACGATCTCGGATGGGGGGGCTGTGGATGGCAACAACGGCCCCGTCAGCCCTGTCCATTGGTCAGCAGCCCAGCCTAGCCTAGCCCGCCCCGCTTCGACAGCGAGTGCAGGCGCATGGCTCATGCAACGGAGGACGGCCGACCTGAGTCGGGGCAGGATGGATCGAGGCACAGACAGACGGGACTGGCAGACGGGACTGGCAGCCTTTTGGCCCAGGGCAGGGCTGCGGGCGGGAGGGGACTCGGCCAGCCAATCGCACGCGCCCGCCCCTCTCGGCCACCAGCCCTCCACAGAGCTTCCCGCTCTGACGCTGTATGTACATCCCTTAGGTAAATAGGTAGTAGCGACGCTGTATCGACGCTGTAGCCGTGCAAGCCGTGCCGTCTGTGATTGGCCGGCGCCTGGCGACTGGGGGGGGAGGGGCCCTTCCAAATTATTCAGCCGGCCGCAGCGGATTGGCCCAGTCTCGCGCCGCCGTGCTGCTCCGTGCTTGCTCCGTGCTGCTCTAGCCGATGCTGCCATGGTCTAGACTCGTCGGCCCAACCAGTCACCAGTCGTGTGAGCCCGCGCTGCATTCGACTTCGACAGCGCATCCTGAGCAGCCTTTACCTCTCCTACCTCTCCTACCTCTATGCTGTCGGCCATCGGCCATGTACACAGGTAGGTAAGCTGGCGAGGTACCGGCCTTGGCGGCCTGCACATCCATGATTGCATCCATGGATCCCATGGCTCGCTCCGCTCTGCTGCCACTCAGCTGCCCGCCCGCCGCGCGCTGCCCTCTGTCACGCTGCCGTGCTTCTTATCTCTGCACGTCGACAGGTGGTCCAACTCAAATCTTTTTTTATCTTCCCGACACTTTTGACTGCCCGAGCATGGGATCCTATCCTACCCTGCCCGCCCGTGCTGGGCTCGCATTGCATCGACGCTGCCTCGCATACGTGAAGCCAATGTCGGTGGAATGGTGAGAAAGGCCCGTTTCGATGCGCAGATGCGATCTGCGCAATTGCACGCTGCGGTCCACGTCGTCCAACCCCGCCAGGCTGCGTACAAGTACGGCTCAACCTATCGCCTCCTCGCCCACCCTCGCCCTCGCGACCGCTGTCCAATGCCACACCCGGAGGGGCAAGGCCGCACCGTGGCCCCCAGAGTTGATTAGCGGGGTGTCGACCGTCGTGCCAGTCTTCCATTGATTGGGTATGGCGACAGCGAGCCGTGTCAGCTTTGGACGTTTCAGAAGATCTGTTCCCCCACCCCCAACGGTCATATGCCGTACCGAGCAATACTACGTACTACCGGTCCACTATGCTATCGTCTGCGTGCTCGAACCCTGACCTGGCCCTGGTGTGAGACGCGTGGCAGATACGAATTGAGGTGTGAGACGAATCAAGGGCAATAACTTTATAAGGCAGTATCTAGACACCGTTTGAGCCGCCCGCGATTTGTAGGCCTTATTCTACGTCCCGATTTACGTAGTATTACGTGTCTAACCCGGGGTAATACACCTTAACTTCGGTGGGTACGTATGCATTGAGTAGGTAAAAACCTTGCCCTCTTATCCCCCCCAATAAACAAGTATTTATCATATATACATATATGTGTGTGTATGCATGGGTTGATGCTCACATAGGTACACCATACCTCCGCCCCGATAGGCAACTGAAATGTTGCGCTGGTGATCATGGCGTGTACCTGGTGTACCAAGATAATTGATCGGCCTTGAGCCGTTGTCTTCGAAAATATCCTGAACCGTCTCTATCATTGGAATGCAGTATTCAGGAACAGAAGGAAACAACAGTCAACATAGCCGCGCAGCAGGCGGCAAACGCCATACACCATCTTAAAGTTGATAGCTGCGAATATAACCGCCGCGAACAAACTAAATAGAAATACGTTGGTAGAATATATCGCCATGAGCTACATTCCGGACTCACGCATGAGCAAAGTTAGAAGGCGCTGCTGCCTTGCTACGCACATAGTTGGGATAAAGCTCTGTAGGATATGTCTAACGCGTGTTTTGACCTACAAATAGATATGTTGACTCAACAGTAGTCTCTGAATGCGCCTCTGCAACCACTGCGGCTATCGCAGCAGTAGCACAATAGTGTTCAGCCGACGCAGGTCGTGAGTATATTGCAAACAGTACCGCGCCGAGGGACATGAAGAGAAATATGTGCCCTGCACCTGCTAAACAGGAGGACGTCAACCCCATCTGTCCTGCCGAGTCAAGGCAGAGTCTGTCAGGACTACACTGACGAGGCGAGAGAGACCCCGTACGCCTGAATAATTCAGTAGCTGCAGTGGGTAGACAGCCAACGTTAAGAACACCATCGTGCCATTGTTTTCGTTGATCTATACTTCACTTACTCGATTCTCATGAGCCTCACAGGCACAGCATCTCGTATAGAAACGACCCCTTTTCTAAAGTCTTGTAATCATCCCCCCTTCGACTGGCAAAAGGACGCCAATTATTATTCGGCATAAACAGCTCTCCGCCCGTGTCTTCGAGCCAGTTATCTCATCAAAGAACATGTCGGACACCTCGTCTTCGGGAGATTTTCCCGATTCGGACGACTCGTCTTGGGAAGACGATGTTCTCGATCTGTATGAAGGGGGCGAACCGCTATGGAGCAGATGGATCCTTTGCCACGCGCATTTTCAGATTGAACGGAACGTAAAGACCTTTGTAATGTATCCCCTCGCCGGCAAGAAGATAAAATCAATCAATCGAAGGGCAGAGGAGAGGGAAGACCACTGGTCAGTTACCACACCTAACCTATGATCGAGCCAGTAACTCTAGATCGACATAAACAACAGTGCTAAAGACAATAACAGGCGTGCCGAGATGGTGTTCCTAGGCTATCGCTATCAATTATTTCTACATGCAGTATCACCAGTTATCGGACCCTGGCCTCTAAAGAATGCCTCGTATTGCATCCGCCAGGTCAAGGTTCCCCGCGACATCTACGACGCCGCCCCCGACCGTACCAAGATTACTGGTAGATTGCAGAAGCTGAGGGCGTGGTGGCCGCACCCCAAACGCAAGATCCTCGAGAACGCTCTGAAGCGCCAGAATCTACCGCCGACGATCAACAAGATGGTCTGCTTCGGCGTCGGCGCCGGCGTTGACTCGCGCTCGGCTGACTGGACGGAGCACGAGGGGGCCGCGACTATCCACATGACGATCCAGGGCCAGCTGCCCCGACCAGTGAGGCTGTTGTCGCACTACATCAACGACACCGAGCCCCCTCCCGACACGTTGACATTCCTCGAGAAGATGGGCTTCGAGACGGTCGGCCGGGACGGTGTAGGCGGGTTCCTGGAGGTCGACCGGAACACCGTCGTCTTCTCCGTCAACCCCCACCAGCCCGTGAAGCAAGTCTTGGCCGAGCTCACGCGGCCGGCCGTCATCATCACGCATACCTTCCGCCGCTCTGATCTGGAATGGTCGCCGCCGATTAAGGACATAGGAGACTTCCATGGAAACGGGTAAGGACATCTCTTTCTCTCTGTCTGTCCCCCCCCCCTCCCCAACAACAACAACAACAACAACAACCACAGCACTTTTCCCTCCTTGCCGGCGCCCATAGTCCCTTCGTAAATGTCTGTTGTGTCGAAAATAACCCGGCGCGCCCCTTTGGTTACAAAATATAGAAGTATAAAGTTCTACGACCGTTCCGACCCGGACACGCCGCGGACCAAGGACCTGTTCGACGACTACCACGAGATCCGGCTCTGGCCCGAGGTTATCAGCCATCTCGCCAAGAACACCGCCCCGTGGACCATGTACGCCATGAGCATGTACGTCCGCAAGGACTCGGTGACCCTGACCGGTTTCGAGAACAGGGGCCATAACCTAGATACCATGGAAGGACTGTATGATTAAAGAGGACAGACGGCTATAAAAACACCGCGGGGTTGGGGATTAAAGATGCTTAAGCTGCTACCCTACGTACTAGATAGTTATAGCTAGAATGTTAAATGAAAGGAATAGGGAGGGGGTTATGAATGGTAGACAGGCGCAATTAGGAAGGCGAGATTGGAAAGGAGGGATTAGAAAAGGAGGGATTAGAAAAGGAGGGATTAGAAAAGGAGGGATTAGAAAAGGAGGGATTAGAAAGGAGGGATTGGAGAAGGAGGGATTGGAAAAGGAGGGATCGGAAAAGGCGATATGGGCACTCGATGCATTCGATGCATGGGAATGAATCCCCGGCGAGTAAGGTCCTCGAACCGACATGCCGAGCTAGTAACAGTAAAAGTAAATCCAACAAACTGTATTAACTATCATCATTTGAAGCTGTGATGTTAAAACCTGCCAACTTGCCGCATTTGGTACAGCCAGCCAATCAGACGCAATTCTGTTTCTCCAACCACGCGTACTAACCACATCCCGGCACGTTCTTCGTTCTGTATTCTTGTGAGCGTCATTCCAGATTCTAAGCAGAGAAAAAAATATATAGATCCTCTAGGTAATGCCAAGAGAAATTATTGATAAATTTTAATCTTCTTGTCTCAAGGTCTCGTATTTAACTTTTTTTTAATCTTGCCTTTCAAGATTGCACCTTTTCCCGGACCGGGCCCCTATACTAGTATATATAGTACGGTAGTTATAAATCCACACACACACACATATACAACATATACACCATCCTGAGCAAATCTATCTCGTAGTTAATCCAGACACGAATAGTGTTGATCCCATCCTTTTTTTATGTTTTAATTCGCTTATTCCGTCTCCTGGTATTTCTGTTGGTGGGTAGAGATAGCCCTGGATTCAGTATTAGCATCCCATCCGTTTCACATCTGGATAGTGATTAATCTGAAGGGTTTGAAAACGTACCTGCCGCTGGGATCAGTCTGGTTAGACCACGTCGGCGTCCACCGCATCACCGTCGAGGCGCAGTGAGGGGGGAAGTGCTCGTCGAACATCGTGCGGTACCAGTATCTAAAAAAGCCCACAGAGTCAGTCAAGTGAAAAAACGGGCCGATGAAAGGAATCCGGGCAACGGGAAAAAAAAAAGGGGGGGGAGGAAAGCTTACGCTTCCTTGGTGTCGGGGACATCGCTGCCCCACTCGGGCTTGGGGTTCTTCATCATCTCGTCGGTGACGTGGCGCTCGGCGTTGTCCTTGAGCGCGTCGATCCAGCCGTAGCCCACGCCATCCGAGAACTGCTCCTTCTGCCGCCACAGGATCTCGTCGGGCAGGTAGGGCTCGGCGCCGGGCTCGTCCGAGGTGTCGAAGGCCTTGCGCAGGAGCCACTTCTCGATGCGCTCCTTGGTGATCATCTTCTCCTGCGGGTCGATGTTCATGCAGGCCTCCAAGAACTGCACAGCGAATTGTCAGCATCGCATGCGCATAAAGATGTAGAATTAACAAAAATTGGAGTTTTTTTTTAACTTACCTCCTTGTCGAGGAAGGGCACGCGAGCCTCGAGACCCCAAGCGGATGTGGACTTGTTGGCGCGCAGGCAGTCTGCCAGGTGCAGGTTCTTGACTCTTCGGACGGTCTCCTCGTGGAAAGCCTTCTTATCGGGGGCGGCGTGGAAGTAGAGGTAGCCACCAAAGATCTCGTCACTGCCCTCACCACTGAGCACCATCTTGACGCCCATGGCCTTGATTTTCCGCGAGAGCAGGTACATGGGCGTGGAGGCGCGGATGGTGGTGACATCGTAGGTCTCGAGGTGGTAGATGACGTCGGACAAGGCGTTCAGCCCGTCGTCGATGGTGAAGGTCATGACGTGGTGCTTTGTGCCCAGGAACTTGGCGACCTTGAGGGCAGCCTCGTTGTCTGGCGAGCCGGGCAGGCCGATGGAGAAAGAGTTGAGTTGCGGCAGATAGGTAACGGTCGACAGCTTGTTGTCGTCGTCGATACCGACCATGCCCTCGCCGGTGTCCGCGTCCTCGACGACATCCGCGGCTTGCTCGCTAGCAGCCAAGGTGGCCTTCTTCAGTCTCAGAGTCTCTCTCTGGGCGATGGACGCAACTAAGCTCGAGTCTAAGCCGCCGGAGAGCAAGACTCCGTAAGGGACCTCAGCCATCAGACGCTTCCGGACGGATTTCTCGAGAGTCTCGCGGACTAGCTTCAAGTCTAGGGGCGTGTCGGGAATCCTCGAGTTCTCCCACCATGTGGGCTCGAAATAGCGGGTGGTCTTTTTCGTCTGGGTGTCGTATACATGTCCGGGTGGGAACGAGCGGATGTTGTCGCAGACGCTGTGGAGACACTTCAGCTCCGAAGCGAAGTATGTAGTGTCGGGCTCCTTGGAGTCCCATCCCTGGTAAAAGGTGGTGATGCCGATGGGATCCCGAGCAGCAATTGTCCGGTTGAGTTTCTTATCGTACAGAACGAAGGAGAACATGCCGTCGAGGTACTTGGGTGCGTCGAGGCCGTGTTCTAGATACTAGGAGGCAAGTTAGTAACCGAGATCCCCTGCCAAGAGCGTGCCGGTTGTCCTTACTAAGGGAATGATGACCTCGCAATCTGAGGTGGTCTTGAAGTGGTATGGCGTCTTCAGGTGCTTTCGGATCAGCCTGTGGTTGTAGATTTCGCCGTTGACGGCGAGGACGATGGTCTCATCCTCGTTAGTGAGCGGCTGGGCGCCAGACTCTGCGGTGCCCGTTAGCGAAAGCCATCCTCGGGGGGCACGCCGTGCTCGCAGGCTTGCAAGGATTGTACGTACCGACGCCGACGATACTCAATCTCTCATGGCACAGGACTGTGTTCTGCGTCAGCAACCCAACACCCAGGCCATCCGTCTATGGGACTCACTTGTGTTGTTGCAGATGACACTGCCACCTAGCACGCTGCGAGTTAGCGACGATATCCGCGGGCATCGCCGGCCGTGGTTTGCAACTCACTCCAATCGGGGCCTCTATGGCGGACTCTGCGAATAACCAGTCAATTGACGAGCCACGGACAGAGATGGGGCTGCACTTACTGTCTCGCAAGTTTGAGAGCCGTCGGCTTGAACTTTTGCACGTCGGGGTGACTGCGCGCGCATCCGTGTTAGCCAGTGTCGTGTCGACAGTCGGGTGCCGTGCCGGGCCAGCAATGCGGCGATGCAGCAGAGCGGGGTGCATCCAGCGCCATCCCACGCTCAATGAACCCCCTCCTTCGCTTGCATACATGATGTACGTATTGTATACATGACAATGATGCATCACGAGGGGTGCGCACACCGCTGGAATGCCTGTCTCATCGCGGATGAAGGGGGAGGAGGGGACGGGCACTGACCTGTGACAAGCAAATATGCCACACATTTTGCTTTCGTTCGTCTGGAGCGCTTCTGCAACGGGTGAAGAGTAGAAAAGTAAGTACCCAGGATGGGTCGGCGCAATCTAGAAAAGTCTAGTGTAGAGAGAGAGAACGGATGCGGCCGTACGAGCGAGAGCGTGGGAGCAGCCGAAAAGCGAACCGGACAACGCAGTCGCAAGGAGGATGACGACGGGACTAAAGAGTGTCGAGCGACGAATATTGCAAAAATGGTCCCAGGCCAAAATTCGAGACGACTCGCTTCTACTATTAAGCTAAATCAGTGGTGACTGGAATCCGTCTCGCGATAACAGGCCGGTGCCGATCTCGGCGGGGCCGGTGACTTGACTTGCAAACAAAGTAGCCGCGAGCCCGCGTATGACTTGCCAGCTCTGCCTCTGCCCGCGCGCCACTAGTCAGGATGCGTCGATAAGTCGGGATAAGTCATGACCTTAGGTGCACCGAACATGGCACCTCTCAATCTTTACCCGGCAGATAAGGGAATTCGCCAATCACTAAGTCCCCATTGCCACTCGGGACCTGAGCGACTAGAGGTAGGTCCAAAACTTATTAATAAAATTCTCTACCAGCTCGCCACTGCACCAGACCGCCCAGCCTGGCTGCATTCCAGTGCGTCACTTGGCCCTCTGGCCCTCTGGCCCTCTAGCCCTTGGCACGGGGGACCGAGGGCCCATGGGGCGAGCCACTTTTTGCGCCATCTGCCTCGAGCCGGGAGCGCGAGGTCAGCGTGTGGCATATACGGATGTCATCTGAATTTCAAAAACATTTAGGTATTTTGATTACGTCCATCAGAAGCCCGTCACTCGTGGCATCGCGCACATGTGTAAACAGTATGACATGATGTATCAACTAACTAGTAGAGAGTACGTGAGCAAATTCTCTACATTTACTCCATTTAATCCATGCATCTCCCTTCAGGTCTACTCGCCGAAATGTGTTTCGTCGTCTCCCTTCTTCCGTGTCTTAGTCTACCACAGCGGCACCGGTATCAGACGCTCAACTCAAACTCGCAAAATAACGCCGCATTTGTGGTATCCCTTAGAACCTAAACTCCGTGCCCAAAGCCTGATGAGCGTGCTGCTCGCAACCCCCCAAGACTGCCCCCACGCCTAACGTGGATAGATGTGTTCTCTCTCTCAGGTGGCGGGGTTCTGTCGGACCTCGCGTTTCACGCGCTTCTCGTATTCAGCACGATCCTTCTTGAAGAGATTGTATGCCTCAGCCTGCGCTGGCGAGTCGGGATTGGGGTTGTCGAGTAGGTCCTGGACACCGAGGGCGATCTGCTTGATAGTGATCGCAGGTCGCCAGCCCTCGTCTTCGTTCAAGATCGAGAGGCAGACCGTTCCGGAGGGGTACACGTTCGGGTGAAACAACGGCGGCGTGAACTTGCCTGTGACAAGACACTCGAGTTAGGCTGGCGGCTCTTTGTGGTTCCGGGAAGGGGCATATGAGTACTCACATTTAGGTGGTTTCGTAGGGTACTCTGTGGATAGGCCAGCAAGGTTAGACAAGACAGTAACAGTGGTAGCTAAGTAGGTTTCCGGGGCATACCGTCAGGGAAAGTCATGGTCATCTTGAAAAGACCACCTTCCCAGATTGTCTTCTCCTTGCCTGGGATGCCGCACTCCCAGGTCTTGAGATCGAGGACGCCCTGAGCATTCTTGACAGGCCGCGCCCAGAAGCCGAAAGGGTGGTCCTTTCGCCAGTGCTTCCTGCGGTCGTTACGTCAGCCCCGTGCCACGGATCTCCGCTCGACGGGAGCAACAGTGTTTGACGAACCTCTCCTCCCCCAAACGCAAGGTGCAGAGCGACATATTGATAGGCGTCAGATGCTGGGGTGACGGTTCGATTTGTCAAGTCAGGGTGGGTTAGCTTGGTCCGAGTAGGGTACCAACTTGCGTGGTGTGCTGCCTTGCTGTGGTGGTGCCACACGCAAGGCTAAAGCTGTACTGGATCCAGTTGAGCTGAGCCTGTACTTGTAGTCTGCAGGCTGCGGCGGCAGAACGATCCACCGCGATACCAGGAGTTAGTTCCGAAACGTGGTGGCTCAGTACCTTGGAGAGCGAGCTTGGAGGAGGGAGAGTGCTGTCATGCGCGTCGATAGGGAGTTATTTGTGAGGGTGCGTGAAGAACGAGATGTAACCTCGTAGATTAAAGCCTGAACTGCCAGCTACCAGGTAGGAAGTACGGACTTGTCTTGGGGCAGATGAAGTAATAAATGTCCATGTACCTAACCTACAGAGGGAGGTATCCCAGCCACCCAACAGCGCCACAGTGAGACGTTCTGACAAGTTCTAGGTACCTTGTTACAGGGTCGACTCAACAAGGAAGGTGGGGGTTTATGTAAGCACTGGCCTTTCTGTTACTCCGTGCCTACTCTTCTTGAGCGTACAGTATTCGCTCAACTGACTCTGATAGAAGACACTGTGTACCTGGCTACTCAACCTTACTATGGTAGGTGGGTAAGGTACAGAGGCAAGTAAGTCCGTCCTCAATCAGCCTCCCTGCATCCCTGCAGTGTAACGGCCCACAACTTCTCAGTAACGGTAACTTGTTAAGTGGTACATTCCCGACTGCCAAGACCCAGCGCCTCGGCAACTTGTACTCACATCTCATCGCACTTCATCATTCTCAGCCTGACCGTCCTCTTTACCAGTCTGCATGCATGATATTGCATAGACACGCACCATAAGAGCTCTGATACACCAACTTTTGCGGCCTCATAAGCCATTTTACTTACGTGGGCTATAAACGAACCTTCCCCATACTCGAAGTCCATCCCGCGCGGGGCTCGTGGGGTTACTGATTTGACCCCGGCTGTCACAACGATTGCTATACCGGCCTCCTTCACCATCTAACCAATCATTCGCCTCGAGACCGTGCGAGCGCTGCGATCGCAATGGAAACAGACAAAGCTGGCATAGCTGGCGATGAGTTGAAGAAGACAGACGAGGCGCGTAGCGAGGAGACAAAGACTGCTATCAACGTGGACGACATCGGCGATGCGCCCGACCCGGATGAGGATGATTTAGATGATTTGGATGATTTGGATGACATGCTCGATGAATTTTCTTCTGTGAAGTTGAATTCAAAGACGGACGTCCCGAAAAACACTGCCACTGCCTCTAGCGGTCCTACTTCTGCCGATACGGCTACTAGTGAGAGGGGTTTGCCCATAGAAGACTCTCTACCGGGCTTAGATGATGACTTGTCGGAAGAGGAGTTTCAGAAGCAGCTGCAGGCTGGAATGGCGGAATTAATGGGCGACTTGGAGGGCTCGGTAAGTCGTCCCCTCGCCCTCCTGTAGGTGCCCTGCTAACAGTACTACAGCCAGATTTGCAAGCCCAGTTTGAGAACATATTCAAGGGACTGGCAGCTTCAGAAACGGGGGACTCAAGTAATGAGCCCACTTCAATACCAAAATCGACTGAGGCGATGGCTGCGGATCTTAGCCAAGACGCCTCTTTTCAGGAGACTATCCGGCAGACGATGGCCAGGATGCAAGCGTCGGGTGACCAAGCAACAGCTGCCGCGACAGCCGAGGGATCGGAGGATGATTTTATCGCCGAGATGATGAAGGCCATGAAAGACATCCCCGGAGGTGATGGTAACGAAGAAGACTTTTCTAAGTTGTTGATGGGTATGATGGAACAGCTCACTAATAAGGAGATTCTATACGAACCTATGAAAGAGCTTAATGACAAGTTCCCTGGATGGATGGAGAAGAACAAGGACACGCTGGCGGCGGACGACCTGAAGCGGTACCAGGAGCAGCAAGTTCTCGTTGGTGAAATGGTCGCCAAGTTTGAAGAGGGCACGTATTCCGACTCGAACCCAGCCGATCGGGAGTACGTTGTGGACAGGATGCAAAAGGTATGGCACCCTTATTCTCCACTGATAATGAGGTGCTAACAGTGCGTGTAGATGCAAGCGGCGGGATCGCCACCCCACGATCTAGTTGGAGACATGCCTTCAGCTAAAGAAGTCCTCGATGCACCAGAGGATTCCTGCGCGCCACAGTAAGGTGGTATATTATGGACTTTGGGTTGAGAATCATTTATACATTAGGATTTGCGGCTCCAATTGCCGCGACACCATATACGCAATATACACCGGTAATCCGACTCAGTCCAGACAATAAGAACACAGAACAGAAGCCCAGAATGCCCATCAACGCCAAATGGTGACCAGTATCCTCCTATAACGCCAATGCGATGCCAACAAACGTATCCTTCATAAGCAGGCATTATTCATGACATGTCCATTTGACCTGACAATATGAACTGATCATTATCGCCGTTTTCCTCGGACAATATGTCGATGAACAAGGCATCGTAGTCTTCGTCATCGGATAATGATGACGTCTGGGATGGTCCTGGCGCTTGCGAAGGGGGGCTGGTATCGAGTAATGACAGCATGGCGTCCAGCTCGGCTTCCTCTTCCCGGGCAATGGCATCGACCATCATGTCGTCGGCGTCCTGCATTTCATGCGCGCTCTCGAGTATATCCTCAAGTTCATTGTCGTACACAATTCCGTCCAAGTCCATGTCCTGCTCCTGCTTCCGGCGCCTATTCAAGACGGTCCATTCTAGCTTTAGCGCCTATGAGACTTTGTTAACCGAGTGTTCTCTCGAGAATGTGCCCATGTAGAAAGACATACTTCCTGGTCGCCGCCCCTCTGGTCCCACTTTCTGTCGTCTGCCCGCTGCCGCACATTCTTCAGGAAGAGCGTCCTCCTGCTCTCTTGCGCCTGCTCGCGACCCAATCGTAATGGGTTTGGCTTGAAGCTGCGGGACGCATACTTGAACTTTGACGGGGGCCCTTGAATGGGAGAAGACTGGGTGTCGCGCCGCGGAAGGGTATTTGGATCGCGGGGGGAGAGCGGCGACGAAGCTTGCGATGGACGCAGTGGGGAGGAAGAAAGAGGTGACGGGACTGCCGGCCGATGCGGCGAGGAGAAATCGAGATTGAATATCGGCGAGGGCATAGTCGCTAACATTTCGTCATTGGTGTTCCCCTACTGGGTTTTGCGCAGAAAAGCCGGTGAAACGGAAGTAGAATTGGGTGATGAGTGGTGGTATAATGGCTCGTTTTCTTGTTGTGTCGTTGATGTGATGGTGTATACCTCCAGGTCGCGGACAGGGGACCCGCGTCAGGACGCGGTCGCACATGGTACGTACTGGTGGGTTCACGCGTAGAGAGATCCGCCCCGCAATACTCCGTGCGCACCTTCCCGAAAATGAAGAATGACCCAATTATAACACTATTACCTAATCGGTGGCCCCATAACTAGTGCCTCAGGCCGGAAAGGCGCCATTTTCTAGTGCGCGGGAGTACTTGGTGACATCAAGGTACCGATCCCCAGAGGAAAAAAAAAATTAAAAGGTACCTGGACCGGCTCAACAAATTCGGTCCAACCTTCAACGACCCATCTCTTGATCCACTCCTCAAGACGCCCCTGGACTCCGACACGTGCAAGCGCTGGCAGAAACAGAATGCCTCGAGGTCGGTGTTGCTTGTCCGCCGCCGATTCCTAAAATTTCTATTGCACATACCAGTCTGCTGTCTCCAATGCACCGCCCCATGCCGCCAATATGAAGCCTCTCTCTTTTGCCTCGTTGAGCCGCCTCGCTAGCAACACGCCCTGGACCTGCACCAGTTGTCGCACGCAGCTCCTTAGACACGCCAAGTCCCAGCGACCATCCTCCCACCGGTACTCCACCGGTTCTTCGGGCTCTTCGAGGCACGGTCCAAGGACGAGGGTGAGAGTTGCGGTCCTCACCGCCACTGCCACCGCTGCAACTGGTGCTGGCGTGTTGGCCTTCACCGACGACATCAAATATGGCTACGACGTGACCGAGCGCACGGGCAGAGTTGCCACGGCCCTAGCTCTATGTATTAATGAGTGAGTTCCAACTCAGCGCGGCCGGATGAATCAAGATCACTGATGCAATGCATCCTTCAGCTACCGAACTTCGCTAAATTCACGAGAGAACACGGACAACCCCGCCGAGCAGGATACCATTTTGAAGAAATGCCACAAGAGGTGCGCCGAGCGGACATTGAAGGTCCTCGAAAAGAATGGTGGCATATTCATCAAGCTAGGGCAACATCTGGTATTATTGCGCCCCGTTGTCCCACCGATTGGAAGAGACGCTGACAGTCTGAATAGAGTGCCATGACATATCTGCTCCCATACGAATGGACGAGTACCTTCATTCCGCTGCAAGACAAATGCCCCGTATCCTCGTACGAGTCGATCGAGGAGATGTTTAGGCGAGATACCGGCGAAGAACTACGAGACTACTTTTCCGACTTCGCGCAGGAGCCGATAGGAGCGGCTTCGCTCGCCCAGGTTCATCTTGCCACTGTAAAGGAGACTGGACAGCGTGTCGCTGTCAAAGTCCAACATCCCACCTTAGCTCAATGGGCACCCCTCGATATGGCATTGACAAAGTTCACCTTTACTACACTGAAACGATTCTTTCCCGAATACGACCTTGAGTGGCTCTCGTCCGAGATGGAGGCTTCGTTACCGCAAGAGCTGGATTTCCAACTTGAAGCAAACAATGCTATCCGAACGAAGCAGCACTTCCAGAAGTTTCCCGAGCTTCCCTTAGTGATACCCGAAGTACTCTGGGCGAAGAAAAGGATTTTGGTCATGGCGAATGAATCTGGCAAGCGCCTGGACGATCTCGGCTATCTGGATTCGAATGGCATAGATCGCGACGAAGTCTCTGCCACCTTGGCGCATATTTTCAACGAGATGATCTTTGGAAAGAATGCGCCTCTGCATTGTGATCCGCATGGAGGAAATATTGCGATTCGGAAGACTGAGAAGAAGCGAGGCGGCAAAAACTTCGAAATTGTCATGTATGACCACGGGCTCTATCGAGACATCCCCGAGCATCTCCAGCGTTCGTATGCGAAAATGTGGCTAGCCGTCATCGACGGAGACATGGACGGAATGAAACAGCACGCCCACGACGTAGCCGGCGTGACGGAAGAGCAATTTCCCCTCTTTGCAAGCGCCATCACCGGCCGCGATTACAAGGTGGTCAGCTCGTCGATCCTGGCGTCGCGGTCCGAGGAGGAGAAGCAGACGATGGGCGACGCGCTGCAGGAGGGTCTGCTCTCGGACCTCGTCACAATGCTGGGGCAGGTGCCTCGCATCATCCTGCTCATCCTCAAGACCAACGACCTGACGCGCAGCCTCGACGAGAACCTGCACACGCGGCAGGGACCCATGCGCACGTTCCTAATCCTCGCGCACTACTGCGCGCGCACGGTGCTGCGCGAGCAGGTGGACGAGATCCGGCGGCGGCCCGGCAGTCTGCTGTCCCCCGGCAACGCCGTCCGCCTCGTCGCGGCCTGGATGGGCTACCTGCGCGTCGAGCTGAAGCTCGGCGTCTTCGAGCTCTGGCTCAGCGTCCGGCGGATCGTGGGCCTCAACACCGCGGAGTATAGCGCCGGCGCGTCTCTGCTGTGATGAGGAGGGGAAACTTGCTCTACTCTGCTCTGCTCAGCCATCCCGCGCTTTACTAGTCCGCCGCATATATATATATATATATATTTCGCGCGCTGGTTGATGTTTGTTCCAATCGGTTGAGGAGGCCCGCTGAGTAACATTGGTATCGACAATCCCACGACAAAACTCGGGCATGCAATGTAACATATCAGACCTTTGTATATATACTATTCTGGCATGCTTTCTGATAGAGCGGATGACCCCCGCGAGGGGATGGTAGTCCTGTCGATTAGACTATTTAATATCCATAGAAGGCCTTATAACGCGGTTATTTTTTTTCGATTAAATTACAGGACGTCGGACATATCTTACTTTGTTGTGTATGGATACTAAGGACGTTGAATTGGTTTTAGCACCTTCGGTAAGTGAGTACCTACTTATATCTACCTACTTTACGGATTACAGGATGTTTTTGCTTGTTCGCTTGCAACTTGCCATTCTTGTCGGATTTGTGTTCCCTCGTTTTTGGGGTTGACTGGCCCTTATGACCAAGACGGACGGCAGCTGGACTCTATTTTTCTCTCTCTTACCTACTGGGGAGAGTTGTGGCCACTCAATTGGCACTTCATGTGACCTCCAACTAGGTACTCTAGTATGTCTAATATTCTTAATACAAATGTACGACGTCTACTAAGTAGATAGGCTGGTATGTACGTAACTATATAGTCGTTACACAGGCAGGTAGGTAGGTAGTTGGAGATTTCTGAGCTGCCCACCAAGAGAAGATCTTAGGCACCTACTGTATCGGGTATCCCCGACCATCTCAGCCACTAAGGTAGAGGTAGGTAAGGAAGGACCAGGATGGTGAGCATCGGGAGTCAATGGCTTTATTTGCCTGCAGGCTTCCATGCGGTCTTGTGGTTCGGGATCAATTTTATTCTTTTAAGGTTATTGTTCACGCCCTCATGTCATATGTTGTTCACGTGCATACGTACCTAGTTAGGCAACTCACAACATGTTCACAGAACATCGCGCCATAGTCAATAGTCACGCTAGTTTCAATGGGTGAGAGTGGGTTTTGTCCTTAATATAGTCCCCTATCTAGACCTAGACTGGACAAGAACACACACAACACACATCCACACCCACATCCCGTCATGGTGGTGTGTTTTGCGTCATTGTCGGGGCGTATCGCGCAAAATACCAAAAAAAATGGCAACCAACCACGGGTCCCCATTCGTGTATTTTTCTTTTCTGCGTTTCTCAGCTTGCCTGCACATCATTCCACCCTCTTTTCGGGGATCACCGGCGGAATCGAATTAGGCATGTCGATGGGATCTGGCGAACCGGGTTTCCCCCTTTCTCCACAGATTTAGGGAATCGAGTACCTAGGGGTAGGTCGTTACGTCTAGGTAGGGGGTAGGTGAAGTGTGCCGCAGTTGCGCCCCGGGTTGACTCCTCGCCCCCCCTGCCTCAGATCATGATCGTGATGCAGACATAAGAGAGAAGAAGAAGAAGAAAGAAAGAAGAAGAAAAAATGTTCAAGTGTGTAGATCGTGCATCCAAAGGGTATTTCCGTTTCCGTTATAACGCCGATTCCGAGATCCAGTCAGTCCCCCCCCATCCCCAGTCCCCCGTTCCTCAAGTTGTGCACCGGTATAAAAAAGAAGTGGGTTGGGTTTAGGTTGGTAACAGAGCAACGCCAGGTAGGTACTTGAGGTAGGTAGGTATCTCAGGCAGCCAGCTCAAGTGTGTCTGTTGTTGTCCATGTTGTTATTGTTGTTGTCTGTTGACCGACTTTAACGACCACTCCAAGTCCAGCTGGAATTCGAGGACGATCGGGACATGGCGGCGCTCGATGTCGTCGACGATGATGAGTCGCTGCGGTCACTGTCCACCGAGGTGCGCTTGTCGGGCGACGGAGACCGGCGGGGAACGGCCCTGGACAAAGATGACTGTGGGTGTGGGCCGTTGGCGTTGGCATTGGCGCTCTGCTCGGGCGATGTCTGGCGGTGCTGGAAAGACTTGTAGATCTCCTTGCACAGATGTGCAGACATTGTGTAAGTGGGCGACATTGTTAATGCTTTGTTTGGCAGCGTTCGTCTATGCTAAGTAGCCGGTGGACCGTAGATTGTTGATGGTAGATCCTGATGGTGGGTTGTGGAGGGCAGGTCTGGGATGGAGAAGAAGACTTGGTGGTGCGTGTGTTTATATAGTGCTGTGTGTGTGCTTGTTGAGGGCGGGAGGAGAATAGAGAAGTATAGAGAGGTCTCGTGAAACAAACAGGGAACCCTTACAATATAAGTAGCACCTCGAACGGTTCGTTCCCTACTGAATTTATAATGTGCATTCACCTCGAAATGGTGTAATGCTTGGTCAGGCTGCCTGGTAGGTAACACCTACTATTACCTGCACACCCACTTGAGACGGTGCCCGGAACAGGGGACATTGATGGCGTGGACCATTCACTATATCCACCACGAGTCACTGGGGAGTTACTGGGGAGTTACTGGGAACCGTAGCGGGCAGGGTGGCTCCCCACCAATGAGAACCTCTGCATTTCCCATTACGCAGCAGGCTGTGGCCGGCTGACAAGCCATTTGTGGGCTGATCCGGTCCCCATCATACGAGCACTGGAGCAGAATGGGAAGACGTGGAAGAGTTCAGTCCGAAACGTCTACAGGGTCTACGTAGCACGTATTCGTACTATTCCCCTAGTAGTTCTTTAATACCTACTATGTACTTGGGTAAATGTTGGGCGAAAGACCCCGCCATCCATCCATCCATTTCGACCCCTCGATTGTAACTTCAGCTGTTGCTGTGTCTGTGTCTGCAAGATTCTATAGGTACAGCTGAAGCTTACATATGCATAGGTATATTACCTATTACCCCAATTCGGCCTCATGTGGGTAAGCACACCTACACATTCCTACATCCTTGAGGTCTTCGATTACGAGTGTCGTCGCGCATTGGCGCCACGCATTGGCGCCAACTAGGGCATACCGAACAGTACCTTTGAGAGGTAACCAGAAGTGGCTTACAGATGCGAGAAGGCAGCATAACAAGTAAGAATGCCAAGCCATCTACTTAGTAGTCAGGTAACTTAATGATGTAAGCTAGATGACAACCCGGAGTACCGGTACCCACACGCCCGGCCTCTACCGGTCCAGGGGGTGTATGAACAATGATCCCAGCTGATGAATGGGTAAGAAGTGATGAATAACTTTTATTGATTACTTACAAGATACGCCAACGCCGTGTTCCAACAAAAGGCAACAGCCTCAATGCTAATTCTCTCCATCCCTCATGGCAAGAACGGCGAAATATATACTTCGAGAGCAACATCTACCACAGCGGATGAGGCCACAAGGTATCTCGGCGGGCCATCCATCGAACAGAGCCGCTCGCACACCGGATTCCCCTTCCCTGTACATGTGTCAGCAGCCACCCGCCTGGGCATCTGCCTCCTGGCCCAGGTATCTGCTACGCCACAGCCGTGGAACTAGGCTGTTGACAAACGCCTGGGCCAAAAAAAAAAAAAAAAAAAAAAAAAAAAGCCTCCACTAGAATTTTTGATGCAATCGTATCTTGAGAGCCATTGTCAATTTAGAGCGAGAGCGTAATAGAAGTTAACCGAACGGCAAATAGTCTCAGCTGCCTCCCAGATGTGATATTCGGCGAATTGGGATATTTACAGAAATACACCCTGGTAAATTGAGGCTGGTTCGGCGGGGAACCTGCACGAAGATGCAAATCCTGGGCAGTTTACGGTAGGCTGAGGTGGTATCGGGCCAGCAAATGATGATCTATCTAGCCGAACCAACCGGTTCCCGACAGGGAAGACGATACACGCGTACGCAGGCCATCAGAAACAGGCGATGGTACGTATTTGCAGAAGCACTCCCATCTACCGCAAAGTCCAGTAACTGGGAGTCCAACCACGGGTATCGGGATCGATAATGACTTTCCCGTTTGAGATTATAGAACACACGATCCCGTCCCAGCACATCCGCGAGTGGCCCCGGGCAACGTCCGTCTCACAGGAAGATGTCCTGCAGATCCGCATCAAGCAATACCGGCCCGTGGACAATCCCCATCCGCAGCCCGGGGACGTCACGGTCATCGGGGCGCACGCCAACGGGTTTCCGAAGGAGGTCTACGAGCCGCTGTGGGCGGACCTGCACGCCGCGTCCCAGGAGCACGGGTTCCGCATCCGGGGCATCTGGGTCGCCGACATGGCGCACCAGGGGCAGAGCGGCCTGCTGAACGGAGACAGGCTCGGCGACGACCCCAGCCTGTACGATCACGCCCGCGACCTGCTGCACATGACCAACGTGTTCTGTGCCGAGATGCCGCAGCCCCTCGTCGGCATCGGCCACTCGTTCGGCGGCAACGCCCTCGCGTCCCTGGCGCTGATGCACCCCCGTCTGCTCTCCGCCTTGGTCCTGCTGGATCCCGTGATACACAAGTCGCTGCCCACGCTGGCCACCGCCGTCGAGATGACCCGCCTATCCGCCTCGCGACGCGACACCTGGCCCTCGCGGGAGGCCGCCGCCGCCTCGTTCCGGCGCGCCCGCCACTACTCGACATGGGACCCGCGGGCCCTCGACGCCTGGATTGAGCACGGCATCCGCGAGGTGCCGGAGGAGGGGCCCGCCGGCGGCGTCCGCGGGGCGGCGCTCGTGACGTCGCGGCACCAGGAGGTCTTCACCTACTTCCGGCCGCTGTACCCGCACGTGCGAGCCGACGGCACGGTCGACCGGGACGGTGCGCCCGACTTCGACCCGGCCGCGGACGGCCCGCACCGCACGTTCCCCTTCTACCGCGCCGAGGGGCCCGCGATGCTGGCGCGGCTGCCGCACGTGCGGCCCGCGGTGCTCTGGGTGTACGGCGGCGCGAGCGGCGTCTGGTGGGGGGAGACGACGAGGACGTGCGGGACCGGCGTCGACGGCAGCGGCGGGGTCGCGGCCGGCCGGGTCGCCGAGGTGGTGCTCGGGGGCCGCGGCCACCTGTTCCCCATGGAGGTCCCGGGCCTCTGCGCGGAGCACGCCGCGGCGTGGGTCGGGCGGGCGGCGCGCCGCCATCGCGAGGGCGAGCGCCGGTACCGCGCGTGGGCCGCCCTGCCCACGCGCGAGAAGACGACGCTGAGCACGCAATACCTGCAGTCCCTGGGACGCCCCGCTGGTCAGGTGAAGAAGGGGCCTGGTGCCCCCGCGTCGCCCAAGTTGTGAGGGGGTCCGATTCCCTGAGGGGGCTTGGGTCATCAATGTTACTTGCAAAACTACCTACTCTAATCTGCCTGGCTAAGATACCGTCACACGGCCGTGCCGCCTTATCAAGTATATATCTGATCAGTTTTACTTACCTTATCGTTAATGTGGATCGGTAAGAGGACGCCTTCCAAGGTATTCCCGGGCATGTATCTGATTACCGGTATTCCTGTATGCATAGAAAGCGGCAAGTAGGCCGCCGAACACCAATAGTAGCAATGTTTGAGACCAAACCGTTCAAAATTGGTGAATCGCCTAAAAGTCAACAATCAAGAGTCAAGAGGAGAAACGACACCATTCGGGTCTCTGGTGTCCATAACATTTGGTGTTTTGTGGGGGGGTATTGGAGCAGCCTCTACACCTTCTTCTTAGAGTTGGTGTCCCGATGCAGATGCATACGTAGACGGGAATGTCAAGACACCCGCCCACGGTATCACTGTGCATATTCATGTAGGGATGTTTTCCGTTTACCCAGCTGGGTAGTCCCCATCTTTTCTATCCATCATTTCCTGGTTTCCATCAGTCTGGTTATCTTGAATTTGATGTATTATAGAGGTCAATCACATGATTAATGAAGATGCTTAACGAAACATTGTAGATGAAAGAAAACGAGTCTACCTATTGGCACTCACTCGAGACTATTACCGCACCAAATAACGGCTAGTTAACTAATATATCGAAGTCAATTGAGTGTCTCGGAGAGATTCGAAGTGGTCGGGCAGTTGTTTAAACTGGGAGGTCTAGATAGAGCCTCTCGCGAGAGCAACGGACTCCTGATCGCAGTCTATCGCATATTATACCTACGGGAGTGACCACCTGACAATAGTCGACATCAATAAAGGTGAATTACTTCGCCGGATAACGAGGGCTTCCCCATTTTCCCTATAAAATGCTTTCCCACCGCGTCCAGGAGAGCTTGCACTGGCTCGACGAGTCGTCACCGGCTCAGCCCCCCTACCCGGAGGACGTGGTGCAGATGAGCTCGGCCGAGAACTGGCTGGTCCGGCCGCACGTCCTGCCCATTATCAAAGAGGCGATAAGCGCCGACTTCGCGGCCGAGGACCTGTGCTACGAGAACCACCCGGGCGGCGACCCGGCGCTCCTGCGGGCCGCCGCGGCCATGCTCAACCGCTTCTTCGCCCCCCGCACGCCGGTCGAGCCGGCGCACATGGTCGCGGGCGCCGGCGTCGCCGCCCTCCTCGACGGCCTCCTCTTCGCCCTCGCCGACGCGGGCGACGGCTTCCTCGTCGACAGCCCGCTGTGGCCGGGCTTCGGGCTCGCGGGCCACCTGCGCAACGGCAACCGCCTCGTCCCCGTAGCGCCGCCGCCGTCCGCGTACGCGAGCCGGGAGCAGGCCGCGCGGCACTACGCCAAGGCGATGGAGGCGGCGCCGTGCCGCATCCGCGGCGTCGTCGTGTGCAGCCCGCGCAACCCGCACGGCCACGTGTACCCGCGCTTCTGGCTCGAGGGCATCCTGCAGTTCTGCGAGGCCTGGGACGTCAGCTACATCTCCGACGAGATCTACGCCCTGTCGACGTTTGGCCCGCTGCCGCCGTCCCCCGGAACCCCGCCCGCGGAGGAGACGGAGACGGAGAGACAGCCGGTCTTCGAATCCCCCGAGACGACCTTCACCTCCGTCCTCGCGCTCGACCTGGCGCGGCTGGGCGTCGACCCCGCGCGGGTCCATTGCATATACGGGCTGAGCAAGGACCTGGGCAGCAGCGGGCTCCGTCTGGTAAGCAGATTCCCCCTTTCCCCCTTTCCCCCTTTCCCCCTTTCCCCCTTTCCCCCTTTCCCCCTTTCCCCCTTTTCCCTATGTCCGCCACCAACGAATCGACCCGTTCGTCTTCATCCATCCTGAGACATCTCGCCCGACCCAGGCGTCCCTGGCTAACTCTGACCCCAACAAATTTTTATCTTTCTAAACAAAAACAGGGCTTCCTCACCACACAGCAGAACCCGGCCCTGCGCCACGCCCTGTGGATCCTGACCCGTCTGCGCGTGTCCGCCGCGTCGTCGCTGATGGCGCGGGCCCTGCTGTCGGACCTGGGGCGCCTCGAGGCCGTGCTCGCCTCGGGCCGGACCGCGCTACGGACCGCGGCCGCCCATATCTGCGACTTCCTGGCCCGCCACGGCGACAGCGTTGCCTTCTACCGGCCGGTCGCGGGCTGCTTCGTGTGGGCGCGCCTGGGCGGGCCCCGGGCCACCGCCGCCTCGGACGCCGCGCTGCACCGCCGGCTCGCCGCCGCCGGCGTCGCGCTGGCGCCCGGCGCCCTGTTCGGCGAGGCGGAGCACGGCTGGTTCAGGATCACGTTCGCGCTGCCGCCCGAGGAGCTGCACGAGGGCCTGCGGCGCATCGAGAGCGTGATTGGTGGCGGCGAGAAGGGGGTGCGGCCGGGCGGGGAGCAGGGTGTGAGGGGGGAGGAGTCGCTTCGGTTGCGGGCTGGTAAGAAGGGTCTTAGCAGGATTGGGCTTGCGTTGAGGTGGATTACGGGGTGGTGGTCATGATTCAGGATGAGCGCTGGGAGGCTTTCTCTACTGAACTTTTGGTGATAGGCATTGACATTCCTTCGTGATGATTCGACCGAGGGGTGACATCTTATGAGTCAGTATTTATTGGCCTAATGCTTAGGATTTACATATAATAAGACGCTTTTAATAAGCGTTGCCCGGATCGAAATTGCCCGCCTATCTTCCTAGGTAGTCTCAAACAACTACGAAGTCGGATACATTTCATTATACCGCAAGCGACCTTGACTTTTTACTTAGTAGTCTGTAGCTAGGGCGGCTGTACACCGCTCGCCCGCTCTTGGACTATAGTTATACGCTTGACACACACTTCCAGCCTCATCACAGCAATATCGAGCCCCTAGTCTGACCACAAGCGTGGATCGCGGTTTAATCCACATCTATAGCACCCCGTCTTGCTGACCGCCCGACGAGAGAATACTCTCCAACCTAGTCAGGGTATCTACGCGCGGCGGATGTGCCGCCAGGTCACACTCCGCGCCCTCGGCGAAGTAGACGCAGAAGATGCCCTCGGCCATGGCCGGCACCATGTCTCGGGCCTCGCTGTCGCCGACGTAGGCCATCTCCGCGGGCGCGATGCCCAGCGTCTCCAGCACCCGGGCGAACAGGCCGTCGACCTTGCTGACGCGGAAGCGGCCCGCCGTGGCGAGGAAGTCGACGTGCGGCGCGAGCCCGAGGCGCTCGAGCGTCCACGCCTGGGCGCCCTGCGGCCCCTCGGTGACGACGGCCATCCGCTTGCCCAGGCGCCGGGCGGTCCGCAGCAGGTCCCGCGCGCCGCGCTTCGGCGCGAGGGCCGCCTCCAGGGCATCCTCGTAGAGGCGCAGGAGCCGCGACACGAGGGCGCCGTCGCCCGCCAGTGGCAGGGCGAGGCGGTCGGCGACGGCGAGGAAGCGCGCCCGTCGGTATTCGGACGAGGACTTGCCCTCCGCGAACCCCGCGCGCGTGCCCGCGCGGAGCACCTCGGCGTAGTGGCTCTCCAGCGTGGCGAGGGGCACCCCGTAGGCCTCGTGCAGGGCTGCGAGGACCCGGCCCGCGGCGGCTGAGGCGGCGCGGCGGAACTCGTGCAGGGTGTCGTCGAGGTCGAAGCCGATCCACTGCCTCTCCGCGAGCGCCTTGCTGAGCCGTTGGCAATGCTCTTGCTGGTGGGCGGGATCTGGGCGGCCCATGTCCTCCTCCATCATCATGGCTGTTTCGATATCACATACAGGGAGACGAGTTCTCCCCTAACGGTTCGAAGAGCAAACCACCACCGGAGGACTCATCGCCTGCGGTGTATATCCTTGGGCGGCCCCACAGCCCGGGCCCTTGCTAGGATCATGCGACCTGCTACCTACGGCGGTCTCCGAACTTGGAGTTCTTTGTGGGTGGTCTTCAGCACCCCGATGTTTAAGCAATAGTAGTACTTTTCTGTGTGAGTAGGACGATGCCTATTATACCCGAGACACAAAAGTCGTCAGGCGTCTGAGAGGCTGTTGTGCATGGCACAGAGACGGCAGAAAAGCGCTGTCGGGGGCAGCGAAAACTGCGGCACCCGCGCAGCCCGTAAGCATAACGAAAACGGTCGAACGTATTCCGTATAGAGTAACGGAACAGGGCTTCGTAGGCAGCAAATACCCATGTCCGTCATGGTACAGCGCATAGCTTCCTCCCCTACTGACGAATGAAGTTGCGGGTGGCTGACTGCATCAGCGGCTCAGAAGCGCTCATGTAGCTGATGGCTATTAGCTGTGTGGCAATGCTGGCATGTTCGATGGTCGTAACGATCTCCCGAGCGCCTGCACAGCGCCTGTTCAATGGGCCAGCAGTATGTGGGATTTGCGGTAGTGATGGCTTCTTGTTTTTCTCTTCATCACCATTACTTGTCATTCACGAGAAGCCGTCCACTATCATGACTAACATCGACATCGTTGGGCGCCTGTATCCAGGCGTAGGAACCGAGGGATTCGATGCAGCAGCATTCGCCATTGGCCTGGACAGGAACGAGCAGCGCTATGTCGCAAGGCGACGCGAGAAGCCCCAGTTGGTTGTTGCACAGCCTCAGGTTGCCTACAGCAGTCAAGATCGAGAGGCAACCCAAGACCCGGAAAAGCATGACAGCCTCGACTATACAGCCTACCTTAAGATCGACCTCAGTCAAATACCCAAGACCTCCCTTGGTCTGGTTGCTGGCTGGGACCCCAGATCTGATATCGTTCTTCCCCAAGTACCTGGAGTCAGCTTCCACCACTTCTCCCTGACCTTCAACGACGCCTACTGCCTTGTTGTGCGAGACCTCGGATCCAGGATAGGTACATCTGTCATCTACGGCGATAAGGATGAAGGCCCGCGGAGCAACTACCCATGGATTGTCGGGGGGGATGAGAACCTGAAGGGCCGAGGCCCCATCACCATCAGAGTCGTTCTGGACCTCCAGTTTCGCATCGTCGTCAACGCGTACGACATCAATTCGGAAGCCTTCCAGGCGAAGGTCAACGCATTTCGTGCGGGTACAGCCGGTCTGGAAGACACCTTTGGTAACCTCGACATACGCCCCCCAACACAACTCCCAACGGGGATCCACACACCGGTGGATAAGGACATCGTCTTAAAGAAGAAGTTGGGTGAGGGAGGTTTCGCAATCGTCCACCACACATGGAATGTCAGAACGGGGGAGTCGTACGCTCTCAAAGAGCCTCGGGAAGAGTTCCAAAAGACTCATTTGAAAGTGTGGGAGAATGAGGCTCTCCTCATGGGCCGAATCTCTCATGTTAGTTTCCACTTCTCGCATTTGTTTGCAGCACTTTCGGTATTTATTAATAATTCATCAGGACCATATAGTCAAGCTCCTCGGTTTCGAAGTCGGGCCTCCACCGTCGCTACGCTTTGAATACCTCCCTGGCGGATCACTCAGGCAACATCTGCTCGACAGTAGATACTTTTCGCCACTCGAGTGTGTCCACATTACGAGGCAGGCCTCATCAGCACTAGCATATCTCCACAAGCTTAAACCATCGATCACCCACCGAGATATAACGGATGGGAATATTCTCATCGATCATCGCAGCATTAACAGGATCTATATTAAGCTAGGGGATTTCGGCATCTCCAAAGAAGGGCCAGAGCTGAATACCATTATTGGTACACCTGTCTTCTTGCCACCTGAGTTCTTTAGCAAGACAGTTTCTAATAAATCCAGGACCGGGCAAAACTACACCACAGCCATTGACATCTGGGGGCTTGGGGCCGTAATTGCCAAGCTGCTGTGCGGGCACCCGAGGCGCAAGGGCGAGCATAAGGACGGCAAGCTTTGGTGCGAAGACATCCGCCGTCGGGTCGAGGCATACTTCAAGAGGAAGGGAGATGCGTTAGCCCAGCTTTTGCTGGAGACAATGCTATGCATGGAGCCAGAGACGCGCATGGAAGCCTGGGAGTGTCACGATAGGTCGCTGCTGTTGCCTGAGGGCAGCCGAGATACGTGGAAGGCCAAAGCCCCAGTGCTCACGCCCTGCGAGAGAGATGACAGGGGAACGGAGGAAGACGAGGATGAGATGACGACGATCTGCTTGCAAGATCGAAACCACACAGCCAAGCCACCGCGCATCATTGTCGACCGTGGCACGGAAGGGGTGACGACGGACCCTGGGATGAACGACGGCAACTTCTCCAATCCGCCCAGCTCCGCATCTTTCGAAAACTTGGGCGTGACTGCGTCCGTACGAGAGCCCTGCCTGCCGGGTGCAACAGAGAATTTGAGCATGACGGCGTCTGTTCAAAAGTTCTACAGGTCAGATGCACCACCTCCATCAACACGGCACCACACGGAACTGTACGAGATCCTCGACAAGATGTCTGACCCTGAGGGCTCTCTGTTCGTCAAGTCAGATATTGGCGGTGATTCTCAATTTTCTGAAGACGCCGAGTCGGATCCAGGCACCCTAACTCCCAGGAATCCCAGCCCGGCTCACGGTCTGGTGCCGCCGACATCAGTGCTGATGCCGCCTGACGAGAAGCAGAAATGCTCGGCAATAGTGCCACAGAAGAGAAAATTGTAAGTTCCACAGACTGCCATTTAATACATTTCTCAAGCTGACCTAGACCTAAGGATTCCAGATGGACACACCGAAGAAGCCATTTTACAATTGAAAAGGTTTCTGGACGAGCAAGCAGCCTCAGAGCCGTTGCACCAAGACACCCCGCCAGCGGCTATGTGAGAGCCACTAAGCCCTCAGCTGGCGTCTATTGAGGGATGATGGATGGGATTGAATCTGGTCTAGGCGAATGCCAGCGAGCATCTTTGTGAATATGTGCGGGGAGTTGATGCACTCGTCATCGTTTGTCACATATGCACAGTGTTACGTGGCTCCCGTTCCGTGGTTGCCACCCGTCATTTGTTGTACAGATATGGCTGTAGAAACTGTAGATTGGCGTAATACGATCTGATCAAACCCACCTCGAAAACCAAGAGAGAAAATCATGTGCGTATGTGATAATGTGATAGGTTCCCGAAGAGCATCAAAACAGCAGAGCCGGGGGGTGCAGTGGCAAGGTTTCGAGCCTGTGCGTAGGGTGCGTTGCTGCTGACAGGGGCTATGCGCGAAGTGCAGTGCTGAAGATAAATACCCCAATCTCGCCCCACGCGCCGTCCTACTTTTTTCTTTTTTTGCTCTCCCACCACCCCAACTGCTCCAATCGTCGAAACCACGCGATTGCGGCCTCAACATCCATGACGAAATATGTTCTTATAGAGCCGCGGCATTCCGTGCAGCAAATGCTGGCCCTCGACGATCACGCGCTTGTTCAATTCATGACGGAGAGCCGCGATGCACGAGGCATGTTTGATATTTCCAACATAACGGACTGGGACCACGCACTCGAGACTGAGCGGAGGAAGCTTCAGGAGAGACTAGCGTGAGGAGGCCCTATCCCAATTGCCGCGGCGTGTTTCTTTGCTAAAGAAATATGCAGTGCCGTCGGTCCTCAGGCCAAAGCACTCCAGTCCTTCGATTTCTCCCAGCTCGTGGCGAAACTCGGCGGAATCCCCCCTGAGAGAGATATCTCATCGCGAGAATTCGCATTCGTGCCATCACCATCCCCAGCTGCAAGATCTGCAACGCTATCTCCGCAGCATGGGGTGGGCAAGGAGCACCAGATTCGGTGTTACCACTGGCTCGTCAGCGAGGGTGGCCGTCCCGTGTGCTCGCTGGAGATTCTGGACGAGATATACGAGAACCCGGAACCGCATATGGAAATGCTGCGACCATGGCTGGGAGATGCGCATGCTTCGACTCCAGATGACTTAGGAGTGTTCTCGCGATCGCTGGAGCGCTGGAGGGAGTTCAGACGGTGGCAGGCCGACAACCGAGGGTACGCCACCATGGACGAAGAGGGCTTTGCCGCGTTCTTAGACGAGAAGCGGCGCTATATGGAATCCAAAGGGCTCGACAAGATCACAACCAGGCCAGACTTCGAGAAGACCATGCGGAAGAGGTGGCTGCAGGAACAAGGAGCGCGTCAAGAGCAGCGGGAGTGCCCGATGGAGGTCCCGAACGGTGGCTTCAAAGAATACGCCGAGGCCGCACGGCGCCGCTTGGAAAGCCACAGCTTTGTCCAGCAATTTGAACTTCTGGAAGACAGAGAGCGTCAAGATGAACGAGTGACGTGGATTGAGTACCTCGAATTCGAGTACTGGTGGTTGGACAAGTACATGGCGTCTGTTCAGCACACAGAGAAGCGACTAGGAGATGGTACCACAGAGGAATGTGTGCAGTACGAGAGATCGAAGAAACGGGAATCCAGCCAGCGGCTCCGGGTAAAATGGGTTCTGAGCAAGATGCCTGCAGCTGCGGAAGCATTGCAGTCGACCACGGCTGCGCCAGATGGGAAGACTAGGGGGGTTAGGGAGAGAAGGGCGACCCAAAAGCGAAAACGTGGAGATGAGAATGAGGTTACAGATTGGGCCACGGATGAGACAGTGAAGCAGCCAGCCAAAAGGCAGGAGAAGGGCAAACAGGGCACCACACGACAGGCGGATGGCCGCAAGGGATTATCACGGATGCTCTTGGGGCTTGAGACACCAGTACCCCAGACGCGGGTGCGGAACATAGATGGAACTCGACGCAGCACTCGTATCAAAGGGAAGAAGGTCAAGTCTAGAGGGTGAGGGAGTAGACATTTCGGAGGAGATCACATAGCTTCATGCCTTTATATTGTACATATTTCCAGATGCCGGGCCGATAGAGCTATGTGCTCTAGCCTGTAATGACTAACCGTTCACACCAGCTCCACGGGGCTTCTTTACCGATTACACACGCCTTTGAAGTGCCGATGCGCTTACTTTGCACATAGGAGCGTGGCAAACTATCGACCAGCAGGGTCTCTCCATTATTTGCAACTTCTTTGGCAGCCCACGCATATCCCAAATCCTTCTTGGCGGCGGAGACCAGGGCTGTCACGGGAGGCCTAGACAAACGGCCCGTGCCGAAGGAACCGTTGCAAGGTGCAAAAGCATGGGTGCGGGGTTGCGGAACAGGCATGAACTAGGCAAGCTATGGGTATTTGGGGGGAGCTAATGATCGACGGAATATATACAGCAGCACCATGAATCATGGAACAGAGGACAAGGCACAACGAGATTCCTCCGAAAGTGAGTATATTTCATCAGCCATCCTATTTACTGACTGGCTAACTAGGCAATTTGGTGTTGCTGCAACGGTCAAACCAGATCTGAACGATCGGAGGAAATAAAGGCAGGACGTGAACAACGACTGTCATGATCCCCACGCACCATCACTGCCAGCTTTCAGAGAGAGAGAGTTGCAGGCCAAAAGAGAGGTGACGTGCATTCATGTGTCGATACAAGACCGTTAGCTTTCGCAATATGGATGCCACCAACGCAGACGGGGACCCTATGCTCAGCAGACGGTGACGAGACCCTGCTCTATGAGCTTCTTAGACACCAGCTGGGGGGTGGGGTCGTCGGTGCTGTCGACGAAGGCTTTGTGGGTGTCCTTAGGCGTCGTGACTTTAGCCCGGTGAGTACCGGGGTCCGGCTCACCATCCGGGTCAGATGGGGCCGCAGGGTTGACGTTCCAGCCAGTGAGGACCAACGCGGTGGTGGACTTATTCAGGAAGGAGACGGGCACGACGACGGTGACGGGTACGAGTATGCCCCAGTGGAATCTCGAACTCAGCCGTAGGTCCCACGGCACCACTGTTGGTAAACTCCCCAACCTCAAGGGCAATCAGGTTGTGAAGCTCATTTTTGACGAGATACATCCCATACTCGATGATGAACCCGGCGGGAATGTCGACTTCGGCAACTGGCGAAGGGCCTTCGGCAAACTGCTGAGATGCCCTGTAGAAGTACGGTAATGGCGACAGGAAAAGAAACCAACTTCGCCCTAGACTATTCACATGCTGCTGGCCTTCTGCCTACTCTGGATCGCCGCGTTGCCAGGCACAGGAACGAAAACGGAGGCTGCGAAGGAGAAAAAAAGGGTAGAAAGCAAGGTTGAGAGACAGCGCAGTGCTGGACTTGTTCACATGCCAACCCTTCACGCCTCAACGTGTGAGGGCAATATGCCTCTGCACTAACTCCTCTTCTGCCTAAAAGATATTTTTTGCTCGACCTATCGAGCTTCCATACTTGCGTCTCCTCGGTAGAATCCCTAGTCCCTCGAAATCAACCAAGACAGCCACCTGAAATATCTACGTGGGCAGTAGCATGTGCTCTGGTCCAAGGTCGTGCAGCACAAAGACAAACTCATTCATATCCAACACCTACACCTCTCAGCACTCCATCTTATCCATCTCCAGCACCACCACAGTGGGATGACCAAGCCCTTGAGGCCTATCTTCCAGCTCCGAGGCATCAATAGCTTGGGCAACACCATCCTATAGAAGAAATTGTCGGCGTTTTCCCGGATGGTGTCTGCACAGTGACTGCACGGCGCGTTGGGTTCTTTGGGGTCTGCGAGGCCTTGTCGTTGGACCACCCAGCACCGTTTGATGGGCCTCATCACCGCATACCATCCCTTCTATCTTCTAAGTCTCTATGAACAGGAGACTGGTATCGACGGAGATGTTCTTGAGAACTGTGATGACGCTCCACCTATCTAAGAGCTAGTATGATCTCTCCCCATGAACGAAGTGCTCTTGCATAGACGGTAGTATGGTAGGTTGGTCCGCCTCCCAGCTTCTTGGGCGTTCGTCATGGTAAGCTCGGACTTGGTGAATGTGATCTCAGTCCAGACGTAAAACCTGTCGTCGGTCTTGTAGTGGCATATATTGCCGGGGAGCCAAAACGCTTCAGCCTCCTCTCTTTCCAACCTACACTCAAGCCCGAGGCTGACTAGACGTGGGGGTTACAGGAGGCACCAGGCTGAGATTTGAGGTTGATAATCCTTGCCCTTTTTTTTTTTTTGCGCCCACTGAGGTATTCTGCATGCACCCCAGAAGCGCCACTGATATATCTACCCTGTTAATTATTCGTTATCTTCGTGATCCAATTCCTACTCCTGACCAGCTGTCATTCCCTTCGCCGAACACCCCATCCTGCCTAATCTACATCATCACAAGTCTCAAAGCCTGGGCAAACACCATCGTCTGCATAACATAGCAAGACAGGGTGGATCGGAACGGCCTCGTAGCTGGAGGCACTGGGAACCGAGGTGGAGTGCTGATGTCCTCGAGTGAAGCCATAGAAAAGCCGCCACGACCATTGTTGTTCACTAAGCTGGCATTGCTAAGGTCACTATAGTTGCCCTAACGGCCTTTCCAAAGAGTCGAAGAGTGGACCGCGGGCGACGAGTTCGAAGATGGGCTGGTCATCGAAGGACGATCGACCAGCATGCACTTTCGGAGCGTCATCACATCGGAACGAGGTAACAAGAGCTATACAGAGAGAGAAGTTAGGGAATTAAGACCCAAGAAAACCTACGCAAAGCAGCCGAAAACGCAACTAGACTGCCTCGCATGTCCTCAAGTCGCGAAGGCGACGGCGACGGCGCAGCGATGTCTCGAAACCCACGCTTCTCGACGATAGCAATATCTCTCGTCGAAATATCCATGATGAAGACATGCTCGACTCTGGCATGGCCTCTTCTGCATCTATATACCCGAGCGGATACGTGTTTAACGTCACAACAAATAGAATTTTGTTGCCAGCTCAACAGTCAATGAGGCTAAGCCCTCGCCAGAAGAAGGTACGAGCCACGAACTGAGTCCCTTTCCCTCCCGATTAGCCTAGGAGCCGAAGCAGCCGCCGGGAAAGCGAAGACACGGGTGGATGCTGTGCGGATAGGGGATTGGCATCTTTGCTGAGGGATCAGGGGTCAGAGTTCACGCTGCACCCTGGCATCATCACCCCACATCGATCCGCAAACTCTATTTCAACATCCCACTGTTGAAGGCTTTGCGTAGGTGCGCCGTTGTGCAGTGCCTTGTGAGTGACGACAGTGCCTTGAACGTCTTCAAACATAGGAAACATGTTGGTGACTCCAATGGTATCTTTGGCACCGCGTCGTGCTTGCGGTTGCTGGCGAGAGAGCTCCGTGCCTTGGATAGTTTCCTCCATGAAATGTCCATGTAGTGCACCAACCAGTCCATTGTTTTCTCCCAACGACCCTCGATTAGCATGTCAGGGGTAAGATCTTCGGTCCAAGAACGCACCGCAGCTTCCATGTCCAATTCGTCGTGCTCTCGCGAGCCGGCCGGTGTAGGCCTCCGGATGTGGGCCGTCGACTTGCCGTTCGCTCTGAGTTCGTTTGCCTCAGCGAAGTATTTTGTGCGACTATCTATGAGAAGAAGCTCGTGAAGCTTGGCCTTGTGTTAGTCGAGCGCCACTTTCTTCTTCCGAATTCCGTGTCCGTTCCCTCAACCTTGGCGGCGTCGAGTGCTGCTGTGAGCTTCTTGATGTCCTGTCGGCTTTCGATGTATTGTAGCTGATCTTTGGTGAGGTCTATGGGGGCTCCTGAATCCGTATAGATGGTGAGGTCGCGAAGCATGTCAAAGGGAAGCTCATTTAACCCAGCGGATACTCCGAAGCGAAGCTTAGCAAGGTCCTGACGGAAGCGCCTGGTCGTGTAATTGTTCTCGTAGACATCTGTCGAGTGGCTCAAGATGAAGTTGCGCAGAGCAGCTGTAAGGCAGCCTGTGAGGAGAACTCTGTGTCAGCACCACTCATTGGCTCCAGGTTAGAGAGGGACTTACCGTCAAGATCAGCACTAGCGCCAACCCGAAAAGCGTACACCCGGGGGATCAATAAGCATCCCATCACAAGAAGCACCCAGCGAAAGATTCAGATGAAGGTCGACCAAGCCATGGGGAAGATCTCCTTGTCAAGCATGTCGTCTCTCCAGTCAAGAGGGATGCAGTCAACATCCTCGAGGTCAGGTCGTCTGAGCAACTCTTCCACGGATCTAAATTCTGTCTTGAAAGCACCAGTCTAGACGCCGCGTGCGGCGATTTAGCGTGTGAGGCAGAGGAATGGCGTGGGTATGTTCCTTTCTTGTGCTCCAGCGCATTGCGTTTGAGCTTGTTTCGCCTGATTATGGGTGTAGCAACGAGCCTTCTGGTCTTCCCATCCTCTGGGTCGCGCACAATAGCCATGGAGATATCACGGTATCTCAAGCTCCCTTCACCCATAATCATGCCTTGGCGGAAGCCGCCGTAGCTGAAAAAGAGCACGAGGGCATGGAAAATGACGCGCTGAGCGGGGTTTTGGACGGGTATATCGTCGGCGCACACCCACAACGTCTTTGGGAGCTTTGCGATATCTCGAGCTGTCAACTCCACTGTCTCGTGCTCCGGCTCATCGGACAGGCTCGTGAGCTCTGCACCCTTATTGTAGATCCACTACACGAATGTTAGCTCCAAATTTAATTGTAGCCATTAGCGAATGAGGACACTGACCAGGCTGATTTCGGAAACGACGCCCTTGTCCAGCCATCCTGGCTGGTTCTTGGGGCGGACCAAGGTCATCCAATGTGCCTCCTTATCCTTCTGCCTCTTCCTAAGCAGGTACTCGGCATCTGCCGCAGCAATCAGAGACTTCCAGAATGTGTTGACAGTCCGACAAGACTTGATGCCCTGTTCGATGACGGATTCTTCCGGACCAAGAGTAAGGCGCCTTCGTCTCGAAGCTTTGACATAGAGGCGAAGAAAGGCCTGGCAATGAACCTTGGCTGTGAAGTCTCCCTTGCACAAGTCAATCCAGAACTCGGTAGGCTCCGGCTCCTTGTGGAATTTCGTGCGATACCTAGGATTGTTAGCCAGAGAATGGGCGAATTAGCGGGACCAAACGTTCTCACCTCTTCCACGCCCCCAGAGCCCGATCTCGTTTCTTTTCGGTCACCTTAGCGATCACAGGCTTGCCACTATCGTCAGAACTGGCTTCTGCGTTCTCGATAACATCCTTGAACACCTCTGCGGCCTCGTCCTCGGAAATGTGGTCGAAGCGGCATGTCGGCGACGTGTCCCCATCGTCTGGGTTCTTCAACATTCTCGACAGCTGGATCTGCTAGCACAAGTCGAGCGGTGCCTGCCAAATATCCGAAGCCAGGAAAGAGCAGAGAACAATGCCCTCAATAACAAGAACACGCTCATCAGCAAGAAAGTCCTAGATCAGGAGAAGGCCATGTCGAGGGACCACGAGGAAGTTATATACCACCGGCCCCATGAGTACCGCCTCTTCTTAAAGCCATCCCCTGCACCTAGCTGCCCATGGAGCACTCATCGCCACGTACATCTTTCAATGTGCGGTGGCCGGTCATCACAGGGTGGTGGTCGCCTTCGTCCAACGGGCTGACGTACCTTGCACGGGAAAACACAGAAGTCTTAGAGGTGAAGTCCTCCTCCAGCTGGGGGAATACAACAGCGGGTCAGGGAAGCTGCTAGAGCCTTGACGAAAGAAATAAAATAAAAATTGCCACGTACCAGAACGAAGCGAATTGTCATGGCTTCCATACTGGCAGCAGGTCTACCTACTCTACTCGGGTGAAAACGAAGAAGTCTACAAGTATGTATAACACAATAACCCCCAGTCTGGATTAGAATGCTGAATACAGTCCCTCGGCTCCTATTGGCTAGCCAGTCTCCACCTTGATAGGAGAATATTTACCTAAGGCACTACCTATATACAGCTGCAGGGCATGGGTGTCGGCTGTTGTATAATTGCACGTCAAGCTCTGGTAGGTATTCTACGTGCCTAGCAAGGACAAGACTTATACCTGCACCACAGCCGAGAGCACAGGTTACTACTTAGCGTCACACAACTCGCGTTTGATAGTACATTGGTACCTTACATACCCAGGGTAGTTACGTAAAGGAACAATGACTAGGTACCTACCTCCTTATGTACTCGTACCTTGTGCCGGGATGGCCCGTGCGGCCGTGCCTGCTTGTGCTTGAACTGGTGGTCCTGCATTTCCCGGCGCGGGCCAATGGCCAGTGCAACCTTGTGCCGACCCAGCAGGCGGTGATTGGCCTGGCGAAGCTGCTGCCCGGCAGCAACCAAACAAATTTCCAGCTCGTTCGCAGCTGATCCACGATACCTATCGTCCTACCTATCGTCGACGTGCCATTCCTCCTTTTCGTCCTTTTTGCCCTTTTTGCCCCAACAACTTCATCACCGCTTCACGCTCTGCATCCGCCTTCTGCATCCGCCACCACCGCCAGCTCTCCCCATAACCACATCCGCCCATCATGTCTGTCCCGGCCTTCTCTGACATTTCCAAGTCCGCCAACGACGTAGGTCCCCCACCCATCCCTGCGCGCTGCGTCGAGGCGAGCTATTGCGCCATCTCACCGCGCGGGTTGCTGCTGAATTTCCTTCATCGCCAATCCAGTCCACTCCCATTTGCATTGAACGGGCAATTGATGATTGACGCATCACGGCTAACCGTCCCTGCTTGTAGTTGTTGAACAAGGACTTCTACCACCTCTCTGCCGGCACCATCGAGGTCAAGAGCAACACCCCCAACAATGTCGCCTTCAAGGTCACCGGCAAGAGCAGCCACGACAAGGCCACCAGCGGCGCTGTATGTCTACCTCCGACTGCGAGTCCACGGCTCAACGCAGAGAACTCAGCCGAGAACTCTGGCGAGAACAGCTGCCCCCTGGTAACCCGCCTGCTGACTGCTAACCATGACCCATGGAATCTAGCTCGAGGGCAAATACTCCGATAAGTCGCTTGGTAAATTATCCTCGACCTCCTCTTCGGCCCCCAATGGCCTTCGAAAAGTTTCGAAGCGGCCCTCGACAAGCGTCTCGGTCTTTATGGGTCCGATTGCTCTGCTGCCTCGGTCCAGCCGTCACCGCCTTGATATTTTCGTCTTTAAGGAGCAGGATATGGCGATTCAGTTCAGCATGCTAACGGATATCCGCCGTCCAGGCCTTACCTTGACCCAGACCTGGAACACCGCCAATGCCCTCGATACCAAGATTGAGTTGGCCGACTCTCTAGCTAAGGGCCTGAAGGCCGAGACCATCTTCCAGTTTCTGCCTGCCACCAACAGCACCGGTGCCAAGCTCAACCTCACCTTCAAGCAGTCCGCCTTCCACGGCCGCGCCTTCTTCGATCTCCTAAAGGGCCCCACTGCCAACGTGGATGCCGTCATCGGCCATGAGGGCTTCCTCGCCGGTGCCTCCGCCGGCTACAACGTCCAGAAGGCCGCTGTTACCGGTTACAGCGCTGCCGTTGGCTACGTCGCCCCCCAGTACAGTGCCGCCGTCACTGCCACCGACAACCTGAGCGTCTTCGCTGCCAGCTACTACCACAAGGTCAACAGCCAGGTCGAGGCTTCCGCCAAGGCCGTCTGGAACTCCAAGAGCGGTAACGCCGTTGGCCTCGAGGTTGCCAGCAAGTACCGTCTGGACCCCGTCTCTTTCGCCAAGGTTTGTTTTGCCTCGCTGCACATATGACGTGTTGCTAACGAACAAAACAGGCCAAGATCAACGACCGTGGTGTTGCTGCCGTTGCTTACAACGTCCTCCTCCGCCCCGGTGTCACCGTCGGCATTGGTGCCTCTTTCGACACCCAGAAGATTGACCAGGCTACCCACAAGGTTTGTCGATGCACGATCAATTTAAGAAGGGAGACCCTCTAACAACTGGTGAAAATAGGTTGGCGCTAGCTTCACTTTCGAGAGCTAAACGATTCGTAGGCGTGGATAGAAAAGTGGTTTTAGAGTCGGAACATGAAATAAAATGCGAACTCCTATGGATAAAAATCGCTAATGCCCTGTCTCCCACCATGTGTATCTTATATAACTCGGACAAATCCTGTTGCATTCCGGCTGGCGACTTCTCTTAATGTAGACTAGAGCGCAAAATAAGGAAGACGATTAACGCACATAGCGCAGGAACCCGTTCAATCGTGATTCTAGTTAAATTGTCTGCCTCTCGCTCAATGCAGTCTAACTCATAAGATAAACAATAAAAAATATGTACGGTAATTCTTCCCCTGCGGTAACATTTGCGATCCCCATACACAGCTGCCTTGGTATATGCCCATACACCAGGTAAATGGAATGTTATACACTCAAAGATCTTGACTGGGGAGCATCAAGCCTTCCCTTTATTGCCGGCCTTCTCCGACGGTCTCTGAGGGCTACCGAGCCAGACGCGGCTGATGACGAAGGGCGCCATGATGCTCAGCAGCAGCACGCCGCCAATGGCGAAGAACATGCTCGCGACGCCGCGCTCGGGCTCGACGGCGACGCGCTGCGGGCCCTGGCCGCCGCCGGCGAACCCCTCGGAGGCGGCGGCCGCGCGGCGCGCCTCGCGGCGCCGGTCGCTGTGCCGGCCGGTGCGCTGGTGGCCCTCCTTGTCGAAGTGCGGGACGTCGTCGGCGTGGCCGAAGGGGTCCTGGCCGAGCCCCATGCCGCCCGGGCGCGCGCCTCCCGTCCCCGCTCCCGCTCCCTCCGCTCCCGCTCCAGCCCCGGCGCCGCCGGTGCTCTCCTCGTGCGCGGCGCGGCGCTTCTCGGCCTGCGCGCCCCAGCCCCCCGAGCGGAAGAAGCTCGGCGGCGGCCCGCAGAAGGTGCCGCGGCGACGACTGAGGCCCGAGGCCGGGCGGCCGCCGGCGGGGCCGGTGGACGCATAGGAGCCCGCGTGCGAGGGTGTGTGTGCTGATGCCGATGCTGTGGCCAGTTCCATGTGCTCGCGGTCGTACTTGGCGCGCTTGGCCGGCGAGGAGAGCACCGAGTAGGCCTCGCTGATGCGCATGAAGCGCCGCGCGGCCGCGCGGCGCCCGGCCGTCTCGTGGAGGTCCGGGTGGTGCGTCTTGGAGAGCTTGTAGAAGGACCTGTGTGGGGTGGGGAGTCAGGGTGTTAGCTTAAGTCTAGTTGGGGCTGTTTTTAAGGGTGAGAGCGCGGTTGTCGAAAGAGAGGGAGAGAGAGGGGGGGAGGGGGGGCAGAGAGGTGGTGTAGTACTCACTTCTTGATCTCGGGTGCGCTGGCCGTGGGCGCTATCTTCAACGTCTCGTAGTGGTTGCGCGCATTGTCGATCGCGTCGTCCCGGCGGACGGGGGTGCCGTGGAACGCGCGACGGCCCTCTGCGATGGCGGTTTTATGGAGGCCATGGCCGGGCAGTGGCGCGCTCGTCCGAGAGAGCAATGCCGGTCTGCGGAGCGTCGGGGTCGCGGGCGAAGGATACGGGAAGGGGGAGGAGGCGCAGAGCCATCGGAGCCGGGGCGGAGCTGGAGCTGCCAGGAGGAGGGACACGGCTGAGCGAGCGGGCATTACCTCATCCCGGGTTTCCGCCTCATTGAAAGATATTTTTACTGTCTGTTCTGGCGGCGAGGTGAAGAATTGGCGAGAGTTGCGTGGTTGTGAGAGATCAATGTCGTATGTGACATGTATCATACCTACGGAGTGACGACATTGGTGGAGTACCGGTAGAGCTCGATGTTTCCCATTGCGCGTTATTGCATGTTGCGTAGTTATCCACTCGTCATCGTATTGGCAAGGAATATTTGACTAATGAGTCTCGTCCGTCTTAAGGTACGTGGCCGAGGAGCTCCTCTCCCTTACAGCCCTCCTCAAAGATGGTATAACGTATCTCACTGCAACCAATTATGCTCAAACTACCTATATAATGACTATAGGTTGTCTTGCTACTTAAGCCCTGCTCATTTACGCGTGACCGGACTCAGTACTACGGCAGAAACAGAGCTGTTAATTGTACCCCTGACACCGGGCGAATATTCCCGCCTAGATGAAGACGACGACAACCCGGTCGAATTTTGTGCGATGTGTTACTGCTTGATCCTAAGGCCTGCCCTGTTCTTCTGCTTTTAAAATAACGCCAATCTTTCAAATAATCGGCTTTGGAGTGGGCTAGAGTAGCCATGGGAATCTCGGGACATACTAGCATGACGGACGTGGCGATTATATCAGATTGAGGGCTTGGAAAGTAGTGCTTCTATTGATTCAATACTCTAGTATGACGTCAAGGCAGCCTGTAGAGATCTACTCTTCCTGCCTCCGCGAGAGGACTTCGCTAGGTTCCAATACTCTGAATAGCCTCACTTCTCTCGCTAGGTATTTCCTCTTCGGGCCAGTTTCTGAGATCCTCACTTCAGGCCTCCGACCTCCGGTTTTACCTCGCTTAGAGCCGTATTCAATTATCCGAGATGTCGAGTATCAGGGCCTATTCAGATCCTCAACCGGTTTGCGTGAGATAGAATATGGGCTGGCTCGGTGTCACACGCACACCGGTTACAGAAGCTGAAGGCCGTGACACTCGATATTTCGGGTAGTTGAATAAAGGAAACCGGAGGTCTTAGGCAAGGTAGCCGGAGAACGGAGGTCCGAAGCAAAGGTCTTAGATACAGGCCTAGAAAGGTAATACTTAGCGAAGGAAGTAAGGCTATTAGAACGAGCCGATCCCTCTCGCGAGAAGCCAGGAGAACAGATCTAGCAGGACACTCTAACTCCATAGAAAACTATCGTATGAATGAAGACACCCTTCTAAGCCCTCCAAACGAGCCCTTGTTACACTCGGGGCCCCTCCTGTAGTAGGCCCTGCCTCTCTCACCATATCACAAAGTCTAGAAAATGGAAGTGAACTATGAGTGCGTGTAGCAAGAGACCTATGTGGATGACTAAAGGAGAAGCTATCTCAAAGTAGGAGGTAGATCACTCCATAGATATGTGTGTCAGGTAGTTTGGTCTCCGGAGTGAAGTAGTTACGCAAGTAGGTCACCGTTAGGTAGAATGTAGAGGGAAGGACTCAAGGTATTGATTCCTGAACCTCCTTACACACATTGGAGGGGGAGTCCATTCCTTTACATACACAGTTGTCGCGTATAGTCGTTGATACCAACACGGTATTAACGGCGTCGTTTTTCCGTGACAACAGTCTTCCACGCTATCCTTAGCTAGTGGGTCGCTTCGTCCTCTCTGTGATCTAAGACCCTGACAATGTGGCATGGAGTTGCCATCGTGATTGTCGTCGTTATTGCCGTCCCCAGACAGGCAAAAATTACTGGTAATCGAAAAATATCTGATGGCTCGTGAAGTGTCGTGTCCGCCGAGGCAAATAACGTTCCGGCATCTCCTAGCCCCGGTCAGATAGCAGATCATTCTCAAACTAGACACGCCGGTTAGGTTAGAGCTTTATGTAGGATCGGAGATGAAACATACGCCATGACCGTGTTTGTCGGATTCCTTGATAATATTGATCCGCCAGACGAAATTGAGGTCCTCAATTTTTTCCCCAAGTTTTCGGGACGCTTTGATGAGTGTCCACGTCATCGCATCGGACCAATGTGGCTTGATTTCGTCGGGCGTTTCGTCCATCGTTCTAAAGTTCCACCAGCAAAGGTGATCTTGAAAATCAATAGCTATATAGTTTTCGAATAGTAGGTAATAAGTAGTTAGTATGTAAGGTAGAATGTTGATCTCGCGCCATCATGCACTACCGGTCATCGGTCGCCCACGGCTAGCTAGCTCTTCGGCTGGGCCTACGTGGGTTCTCTTGGTGACCCGTGGCTTCCCTGGCCTTTCCGTCCCTAGTAAGTAGTTAGCATCGAGACTCGAAGTCTTTGAACACGGTGGTTTGGTCACGGAGTGGGAAGATAGACCTACCTACAGCCGGGGAGGTAGAAGGAGAGCTTATTAAGGTGAACAGGTTGACTCCTGAACCCCCCAATCCAAGGGGCTTGGGGGGTTCTACTCCTATATATATCCAATGGGCCACTATTCCGACCCTATAGGGCAGCCGGGGTCCAGCTCATTACTATATCCCCTAATAATGCATCCAGCTCACGTCTGCGATAAACGTGCATTTTTCTTACCGAGGACTTGATCGCAGTACTCTCTTCTGTTAATACAGACTCGGCTCTCTGTAGCGTGTGCTGTTACACGCACACCGGCCGAGGAGGCTGAAAAGGCTGTGGCACTCAATATCGCGGGTAGTTGAATATGGCCTCAGGCGAGGTAACCTAAGGTCAGAGGTCAGAAACGAGGGTTTAGGACACCGGCCCGAAGAGGGAATACCTAGCGAGAGAAGTGAGGCTATTCAGAGTATTAGAACCCAGCCAAACGCCCGGCCGAAGGGCAGGGAGAATAGACCTACCCAGGTCAGCTTGACTCCATAGTTGACTATCGTATGAATAGAAGACTACCCTTCCAAGCCCTCCATACGAGCCCTTGTTACATAGGGTTGGTGAAAAAATGGGTTGTCGATTTCTTCCAGTGCTTCTATACGTCCGCGTAATCGGTACCGCGTTGAAGCCTGTCGAACTGTTCAGTACGGGTCAGAAGCCAACGGGATCTTGCTTACAGTTATCGGCACGAAATAATAATAGGGTTTCGATCTCTTATCGACGGTGACCGTCTTTGACTTGTTGGTAAAGAAGGTATTATCGAATAGCTAGTATCCAGATGGTTGAGCGTCTTGGCCTCGTAACGCGGTAGTCCGAAGAGTGGCGGATCGGATTATGATTACGTAGATCCCCCTGGTGACGCCTGGTCTCCCCGTCTCTAGGCAGTAGAGGGCCCCCAGATTTTGATAAAGGGGGGCTAGCGTCACGCAAGGACAAGCGATGTATTGAACCGGGCCACGCGCGGTCGGCCCCCCACGTCAGCTTGCCCTTGGAGGAGGGCCTTCACCCACGCGTTCCAAGGTGTCTCCTAGCACTAAGTAGAGTAACCCCTCATGGGGAGCCGATTGTTACCAATCAAAAAGGCAAGTGTTCCAGTTTTTTTTTTAGAGATACCATCCCTTGCCCGGGAAAATGTGACCAAGTACCTGGAAACTTCTGGCTATGGCGAATATAATCGTGTCGCGTATAGTCGTTGATACCAGCACGGTATTAACGGCGTCGTTTTTCCGTGACAGTTATGAGCCCGGCCTTTCCGTGACAAATCGACATACCTAGTCTGCGTCAAACTCTGCAAAAGTGCTTAGCCCTCTGACAAAGGGGCTTCGGCCTGCTAATATCGATCACGGGTGTGTCTGAGGCTATTATATCTCAATAAAAAACTGGGTAGTAAACTGTAATAACTGTGTGTATATATATGTGTATGTGTATGTGTGTGTGTATGTGTGTGTGTATGTGTGTTGTTGTTATTGTTGTTGTTGTCAAAAACAGCACAGGTAAACAGATCCGGGAGACGAGACGAGGTCCCCTCTCTATTACGTCTGCTGTCCCCCCTCCCTACTTCTCTGCTCGCAGCCTTTCCGGGCGGTCCTACCAGCAAACATACCACAACGAGAACATGACCTTCCGTTATCCTGGTTTGTCGCTTCCTGCTACTCGAACGTCGCTGCGATGAGGGGAACCATGCCCCTCCACCCCCCCTTTCTTTTCTTCAAATTATACCTGCCGCCTATTATCTGATGCTACTAGGGAGGGACCTAGGGAGTCCCGAATAGGGGTCACGGTAAGTTTTCGCGAATCGTAACTACCTAGCTTAGTTCTCAAGACATGTATCAGATACAGACAGGAACGCACAATGCTAGACAGAAGCCCCATTCTCGATGTTAGTGATGCCTCACGGAAAACGCCCCTGAATTCTACGTACAACTCGACAGACTTCTCGCCCGCCCTAAAGCCGTGAGAAAAAAAGTGATGAAAGAGCCAAGACTTTCAATACAAATATCAACAAATGCCCATTTATTTCCTAGACTGCGCAGGCCCCCCGCCCCCCCTTTTTGTTCCCACTGCCGACAATCTTCAAACCGTTGCATAAAAAGATACCCGGGGCGAGCAGGCGAGCATATGAAGCCCCGAAAGAAGCTACAGTTATACACAAATCACATCCGGCCAAGTTACATGTATATTAGTTACAATAAATTGATTCCGGATTGGGGGCCGATGTAGTCGCGACGATTGGGGGCAAAATACCTACCTAACCCCCGTCTAGGTCTTCGGTAAACCTAACCTGACGCGACGCGACGGCACGGCACGGGACATCACATCACATCCCCGCGCCCACGTGCGCGCGTACGTAGGCACAAATCTAATCCAATCCAATCCAATCATATCATATCATATCATGCACCTCAAACCCCTGCCGGGACAAAGACGTCCACTACGTCCACTACCTACCTACATATCCAAAAGTCTTTCAGCCCCCATATCCCAATAAACTCTGAATCCGCGACCAGGCAACCCTTTCCATGCCTTCTCGCCTCCGCCTAAGTAACTAACTAATATACCCCGAAAACTACCTACTTCCTACGTAGTACCGTACTTACTCGCAATATAGAAGATCAGTAAGTAATATAGGTAGGTAGGTGGGTTTATTATCAGACGTGATATACTACCACATCCCGAAATCATGAAACACCGAATAGCGCCCTTCATCCCTGCTATATACCTACTTACCTGACCACATACACACCAACTCGACCCGACGACTCGGTAGATTAAACACGGATAGTTCAAGTACCTAAGTCAGTCGACAGGCTAAATCTAAATTAAAATCATCGAGCCCATGCCATATAAGATGAACTCTATCCTCCCAACCCGAGCCGGGGCCGGGGGTCGGGAGACGAACTTAACCTTAAATAAACGTCTCCGTCCAACGTGGTAATTATAGCCTTGTGACTTGATTACCTACACTACACTACACTACACCACCTATTTCGACGACATCAAGGTGTGTCCCGCTCTACATCAAAAACGATGAACAAAGCGTCTTTCTTCCACCATCAGCCGAGCCGACATAAATGATGCGAAATAGATTTCCATTTGCAAAAAAAAAGAATAATTGCTATGCCATGCTATGTACTATGCCTGGCGTCCTGTCCTGTCTAATCCTAGGGGCCGTAAGCGTCTATTTCTTTTTTAATTCCGCAAAAAGTCCCTCGTTCCAGTCCAAATAAAAAACCTTCCGTGCCTCCTCTATCGACCCTCAAAAACGCCGTCCGTGGTATGAAAAACGCCAAGACATGCCAAGTCCAAGAGTCCGACCGAGTCTCTTCATCAGGACAATAGAAGACGAAAGCGCGCGAGAGAGGCTCGTCCCGAGCAAGCCTCCACACGATCCGCTTGATGTTGTTATTACATTCCGCAGGGGAGGACCTCGTCTCCTCGGTGCCATGGGATCCGATTGGTAGAAGGGGAGCTCGATGCCCGCTCATAGCTCCGGAATCTTCCAGGCCGGTTCCTTACATTCGCCCATCGCATCTATCCAGTCCTGGATGCCCTTCATATACCACCCGCTCGTCCATCTCGCCTTCTTATTGTCGTCGGCGGGTTTCGGTTTGGGTTCGCCCAACTTGAAGCTCCTCGATGTGCAGCACACCTCATCGTGCCAGCGATATTGGAAGCAGCTCCGCTTTTGATTCTTTTCCCTGTCGTCGGAGTCCTCCGGAATTTCAGTCTCACACACTCTGGCGCAGTTCTTCGGTGATTTCCATGCCACTTTCTCAATCTCGCTCATTTCTTCTTCCTTCTTTTGACGATCTCGAGCTTCGCTGTCAGCATGCTCTTGTGCTTCCGGCGCTGGATTGAGATAGCAGACATCATCTGACCCGTTGTCCCAGTTTTCACGGATCTCTTGCATTTTCGGGGCGATCAAGCTTTCGTATAAATCTTTTATCATTAAGATACGCTAAATAATCACGTCAGTCGCGTGTTTGAAAACGAAGATCATCAACACAGTATTGCTGGACGATTTTAACGGGATGGTGGTTTGACTGTGCGGATTTCCCATCTTAGATCTATTACTCACATCTGACTTGCGCGTTTGTTCAAACTGCCACACAGTACTTATCTCTTCGGGGTTCATATGATGCATGGTCAGGATCGGCTCACACCAGTGGTTCTGGCTGTAGGGTAGAGTGGACGGCTTTTCGCCGTTGATCATGGGCCACGTTTGTCGGATTGTGATGCCTTCGTGCTCATCCAGAGCTAGCGCCACCAGCAAGTCTCCGCAACACTCGTGGGTGGCCGTCTCGGTGTACTGGCTGGTCAGACCGGTGTGCTTCTCGACAAGGTGCTTCAAAACTGCGCCGCTGAGTATGTAACCCGAACCCCCATGCGCAAAAGGTCGGTTGGAGACAAAGGAGCGGCTGCCCAAGTAGATCTTTTCGCGAGGGTTTAAGCCGGATTTCTTCTTTAACCAATGCATCATGTTGGCCCAGAAAATGTACGTATCGGCTTCGGCGAAGATGTACCAGTCGCGTCCGGGGCGCATCCTCCACGTTTGCTCGAGCATGGGCAGAAACTTATATTTATCAAGGTTCCAGGCTTTTTGTCTCTCGGATTTAGCGTCTATGCATAGCGTCTGGGAGACTGGACACTCTTGTTGAGTGCGGTAAAGATCAAAATCGGCATTCTTAGCCTTGTCGGCGTCGTCTACCTCGGTAAGGGCATCATAGATGTGGTATCGGCCGATTTGCTGTTCCTATTGGGGCGTTAGCACACGTGGTCCGGCCACGTTCACGGCCGGGTGGCCCGGATGCCAAGGTACCGCACCATATCGGAGAAGATAAGAAAATTGTCAGGCAGACATGACATGGTTGTCAGAAGCTGGGTTGGCATCCGATCGAAAGCCTCTGTGGCACCGGTTTTCATGACGAGCAGTATGCCATCTGTGTCTGGAAAGCGAGCGCAGGGATCGCTTGAGTTATGTTGTTTGTGGGCCAGGGACTCGTTGCTGTGGTTGTAGGGCGTGGCATCGTACGCAGGGCGTGAGAGGTAGCTCGTGACGTCCTCGTAGTAGTCACGGTATTCATGCCATTGGGGGCGGAGATGGATATAGGTTGCGATGAGAGTCACGACGGTGACAGCCCCGAAGATGCGAAGACGGCGGGAGCTCGGCGACGCAATCATACTGGCGGCTCCTCGGGGATAGCAGATGTGAGGGCGAGGTCAAGACCGGCTTCCGCTCACGGTCGAAAACACCAAAAGGAACGGCAAGAGGGAAAGGTGCCAAGAGCCGAGAGAGGGTCACCAAGGGCGGGCAACATTAAAATGATATAGGGCAAAAATCAAGCTAGACAAGAATAAGGCGAGTCGACGGGAAGACCAACATGAGACGATTCAGTGAGCCATCATAGTCAGCCACGCAATGAAAGTCTGGAGCGAGAGAGAAAGGAGAGAGCCGACAGAGAGGGAAAGCAAGGTGGTCGAGCAGGGGAGGAGAGAGAGAGTGTGTGTGTGTGTGTGAGAAGGCCCCTAAGAGGAATTGAGGTCGGTAGGGCAAAGTTGCTAAAGTTGGTGAGTTGAGATGGGAGTTGAACGCAGGTAGGTACTCTGTAGATACCTGCACTACGGACGTACCAGCATATCCGCACCGGCATCTCTGTAGCGCAGTACATACCTACTCGGTAGCACCTTTCGCTCCGGGCATTGGGGCGTACGTAACATTGCGGGTCCTCCCTCTACATGTATGATGTAGGTACTTCTTTAGATAGGTACGTGTACCCATCCTTCTCCAGGCTGGTTGTGCTACCCACCGTTAGTACCTACTTGTACTTAACTGTTAGAAAGTAGGTACTTGCTCTTGCTTGTTCAGCACCTGCCATGATGCTGTCCCTCGGGGCAATCGCAAGTCCGCCAGTCCAGAGTCCGGACGCTCCCTACCACTGAGGATTAGATACTATGTAGATACGGGATTGGTGCCCCTTGCACTTGTGGTGGAATGACGCACATTTGTAGCAGCGGCGGTGGGCTGTCCATGGTGCTCGCTAGCTCCCAGTTGGTGGTTAGTGGTGTGCATCTGTACGTAAGACACACACTAGCGTGCCGTCATCTGCTCTAGTCTTCTCGTGTCGGCACCCGTCGACGTTGGCCTATGGACTTCTGAAACACTCCAATCCCTGCGTGTGCCCGGAATGAACCCGGTTTGTGGCGCAGTTGATCACCCAAGTTAACCGAAGTGGGTTGCATCTTTATCACTGGAAATGTCGTATAAAGTGCCTCCCTCTGGTAACTACCAAGACACCGTGATACATTAGTATGAATCGCAACGTAACCATCAGGCATGTTGCCCGAGATGGGTTTCGTTTGCGTGTCGCTCGACAGAGTATCACGGCTACCTACAGAACATAAGTACACTAATAGCTAAAGAACTGCAAATTGTGATCAGCCCAAACACGCAGAACGAGACCCTTCACGTCCTACCTGGCTTGGAACAATGCAATTCAACAATGTTGCAGGGGTATCACATCGCACGCCGTCCCATGTAAGATGTCAAGCGAAGAGATTATCTAACGTCAACACGAGCTTATATCCTGTCAGCGCCACTGGACTAGGTAGACTAGACTGGCTAATTTAGGTAGGTAACAGCCGGCGTATGTAAGATACCGAGTGCAGCCAAGGCCGGCAAAGCATAAAGTTACCGGGAGCCTGGTCGCCAAGTACCTACGGGTAACCTTGTCTTCAATTCTCACGAACACAAACACGAACTTGGCATTTATAAGCAAGGTGCTAAAGATGATGCTGATTTAAGTGCAAACGCACTTGCTTACCTAACTATATATAGCAAGACTATATAACACGCTCGCTATCATACAACAGCCACTATGATCTTCATGCCCTCGGGATCTAGTAAAGGACCCAACAATGCATCCCAGGGACGCTATTAGAACCTCTACTCTCTCTCGACCCTAGGGACATGTACCAAGAGACTGACGATAAATGCGATGTTCTCGCTAGGGCCACGCAGAACAAATATGATTAACAGGTAGGTAGGTAAACTAGACGACCCTATGCCTTCTCAGTGACATCAAAGTCAGTAGACAGGGCGATCGCCTTGGTAGCCTCAAAATCATGTTGCAAAGACGCCAGCTTCTGGTCCATCGCGACCACGCAGTCCGGCCCCAAGACCATGCGAAGGTAATCATAGCCGTCATCAACGGCCCTCACGATCTCGCGCCCGGCTTTATCCGGGTCCCCTCGCAGGAGATGGGGCGGGGGCACCTCGGTGATGCCCCTGGACATGCTCACCATCGCGTCGAGCACCGTGCCCCTGTACGGCTCGCTGACGCCCCCCGAGCCGTCGTGCGCGGCCGGCGTGACGAGGCGGGTGGCGAAGCGGGTGCGGAACGCGCCCGGCTCCACGATCAGGACCTTGACGCCCAGGGGCGCGACCTCGTGGCTGAGGGACTCGTGGATCGCCTCGATGGCGAACTTGCTGGCGGAATACACACCCCGCCCGGCACGCGCTATGAATCTGTTTTCACCACCAACCTGTCGATCAGCCCGGACCCGCAGTCGGCCACGGAGAGAGAGAGGAGTGAGTGAGTGACGAAAATGGGGGCGATTGTGAAAGCGATATATATACATACCCGGCGGCACTACTGATGATCACCACGTGGCCGAAACCCTTCTCGCGCATGACGGGGAGGCAGGCCCTGACGGCACGGAGCGGCCCGTAGAAGTTAACCTCCATCTGCGCCCGAACCTCCTCCTCGCTAACGCCACACCGCTTACATTAGCTAATTGCGTGCTCTCGACCCAATTACCCAAGCGCAAGGAGAGGAGGCCTGGACAGTGGCAACCAACCCACCTCGTATCCTCGACGCCGCCGACGTGGGCGTAGCCCGCGTTGTTGACGAGGACGTCGACGCCGTGCGCCCTGGCGACCTCGGCGAACCGATCGTGCGCGTCCGCCCGCGCGGGGTCCAGACGCACCCAGACGCCGCCCCGCGCCGCGAAACCGGGGTTCGTCCTCTCCGCCGCGGCGACGTCGCGCGTGGCCCCGACGACCCTGTGTCCGGCCTGCAGGGCTGCCAGGGCGATGGCCTGGCCCAGGCCCGACGAGGCGCCGGTGATCAGCCAGGAGGTGGACTTTATCGCCATCGGTTCGAAATTATGCGGTTGACTGGGCGGCTGTGGGTGGTGGTGGTGGTGGTGGTGTTGATCGACCATCGTACAGCTAGGCAGGCACCGCTAGAGCAAAAGAATCCATCGTCATCTTTTATGCTATTCGGCTTTGAGGAGGCCGCGATTACCATCAATAATAATATCAAAGCTATGATTCTCTTCGAACGATCTGGGCGCGGGGGTACGGATGGCTGGGCGGAGATAATGAATTAAGACCGTGGCCCCGGGACAGGAGTGATAGTAATTGCCGTAATCTCCTCACGCAACCCCTAGCGATTGATTAATGCTTGAGTTAACCGAGTTGATCACGGAGGGTGCTTCTTCTAATACTCTGGGAGGTCTCTATAGCTCATGGCTAAGTCCGTTAAATAATTCCGCCTGTTAGTGACGGGCTGGGGCTCCAAGCTGAAGTATGTCACAACGCAATACGGAACAGCTTTCAAATTAGTCGAGAAGAAGGGATAGCTTCTTCGAGGCTATTTAGAGGACCCCTGTATACTTCTGATTCTTCATGATAGCAGTGTTAATGTCTAACGTACTGGATGGGTGAGCTGCGCGGACGGGTGAGCTGCGCACTTTTTTGCATCTTTGTACGTAAAAACGAAATAACTTAACCAAAACATAAAAAATCAATTTAATTCAATCGGAATTATGTTTGCTAAATGCTTCTACATTATTTTAACACATATAAGCATTATGTCCAGGCTTGCTGCAAATTTTATAACACTATTTATATATAATATTTTTTTTGTACAACAATTACCTAACTGTATTTCTTTACTTATTTAGTTATTAATAGCCTTTTTAGTTTTTTAATTTTATACTTCTTATATAGTAAATAATCTTTTAACTTAAAAACGTTTATTTTTTATATAGTAATAGCGGCTTAGTTTATAATTTGCTTTTTAAAGTTTAATTACTTTTATTTCTAATAGTACAACTTAATGCCTTAATAATAAAGTACTTTTTATAATTAAGTTAATTGCATTTAAAATAGCTATTAGAAAGCTATTTTAATATTATACAACTTTTTTTTTAATATATTAAGTTTAAAAATGCGTATTTTTTTTATTATACGGCGTTTTTAACTTTTAAATTTAAGATTTATTAAATAACTTTAAAAGTATTTTAGTTAAAATTTTAAACAAAAGCTATAAAATAATATATATTAAATTATACAAAATAAAACTAAACCTTTTAAAGCTTATTTAAATATTTTATTTAATTATTAAAGCTTTATATACTTTATAAAATAATATAAGAAAATTTTCTTTTTTAATGTACATAATATAAACTTAAGCTAATTTATTAATTTTTTTACTGTACAACTATTTTAAAAAGCTAAAATATTTAACATTAAAAGGCTAAAAATAATATAATAAATAAAAAAGTATATAAAGTATAATAATGTTGTATTTTTTAATATATAATTTAAATATAATAAAATAATAGCTTTTATATTTATTAAAAATTAAAAAACAATAAATACTTTTTATATAATAAATAGTATGTTTATTAAAATACTTAATTTAATTTAGGCCTTTTTTATTTATAGTTTATTTATTTTTTATTATAGTAATTTTCTAAAAAAATAATAAATAATTATTTTAATACTAAAAAAATAAGTAAATTAGTTTTACTAAAATAATATATAATAAAATAATATAACTATATAAAAAAATAATTTGTAATATAAATAACTATTTATAATTTCTTTATTATATAGCTTTTGGTTTTCTTTAATAGTTAAACAAAGTAATAATTATTTTAAATAATATTTTTCTTATTATAAAGCTTATTTTATTAAAATTATAAATATTTTCTTTTAATATACTTTTAATTATAATTATATTTTATATAAAAGTAAACTATATTTAATATATATTAGGATTTTTATAAAGGACTTACTAGTAATTAATTTAGTAATTAAAACTTATATAAAAGGCAGGTTATTATTATATAAAAGTTAAAGCTTATTTAATTCTAATTAAAGGCATATTACGTATATAAAGTAGTAAATTAGCTATATTTTTTATATTATATAACTTTAGTGGAAATGCTTGTGTATTTAAGTTAAAAATATATTGTATAATTAATTTTTTTTTATATTTTAATAATTAGTACAATTTTAAACGTATCGCGTCGCGCGACGCGATTCTATTGCAGCAACTATAAAGCGTGGCCTTAGGAACATTATAGAGTTTTGCAGCACATTATATAGACATTTTTTAGTCTTGCTATAAAGCTTGTAATACAAACTGTATATTATTATTTTTGTATAATAAAGGTATGTTTGGTTGTTGAAATATATGCGAAATAAAAATGTATATGCAAAAATGTAGAAAAGTGCGCAGCTCACCCGTCTGTGCAGCTCACCCATCCAGTACGTTAACTGTTATTATCTGTCACAGGACGAAGACGAAAGCTGCAGACAGTCAGGTGCCCGATTTGACCCCATCTAGGTATCTCCAGTAGCGTTAATGTATGACTCCGTAGTTCCATCTCATAATTAGACTATATGTAGTGATAGTTGCCAACGAATTGTATCTCAGGCTATGCCAACCGGAATCACCACAGTTACTAAAACTCACAATTCAGGCCCATCATTGCACCTTAATCACACGGGATCACTCCCGAAATCACTTTGAATATATATAATACCCGTGTAGCGCGTAATCAGGACCTTGACAGTCGTCGGCACATTTTCGTCTCCGACCTGTTCTAGCAAGCAGAGCGGCGATACAAATGCGAACAGCGATGAGGACGAGCACACATCATATCTAACAGCATGCTAGCGCCTAAAGCTCGCAATAGATTCCATAGATAACGGTAGCCACCAAAAGCTTCAGTATTTCGTGGGGGACCGTTGCCAAACTGTAACCTTCTCCAATATCTGGTACTTGTTCATGACCACCTATTTACACAGGTTGCTGAAAATTCCTAGTTAATGAACAACATCTTGCCATATATCATGAATCGGCTGCAGTCAGGTAGACCGCAGCTTACCAGAATGCGTCTTGCAAGTCAAACTTATGACCTTATTATCTTGAACACTGCCCAAAACCCCGTATAAGTGGTAAGCCATCCCAGGCAACTACTCACTCACTAGTACTCAATAATAACACTGGCTACCTAGGTACTTACTTGAGACTCATAAGTACATTATTACCTTATGTTTAATTGAGCAACCTGGTCATGTCTCTTCATAGGCTTGGGTCCGGTCCTTATCATCACTACTCCTGCGACCTCCACTGTCGCCGCCACCACTACCTCCTTATTGTTGTATAGCCCCAGCTAGAACTACCTACGAATCTATGTTGAGTTATCCTGTCCTATAGCCGCCGATATTAGAATTACCCGGTCGGCGTTGTCGTGCTGGTGCATCGAGTACCGACCTGGTGGAATGAAATGCTAATAATAGCACCCCATGTAATGCCGTGGGGAAATGCTTGGCTAACCAGTACTGGCCTAAGCCCCTGAGGTTACCTGGTACTCGGATCTAGTCAGGATAGTGAGAATCGACGTCTGCTACTATCAAGCCCGCTTCTCATTTGTTCATCAATGCTTCTTGTCTTTCATTAAAATGCTAGAGTTTGATGACCTGAGACTCAATTGGGGCTAGCGCGATGCCTTCTTCTCGCCGTGGCACAGTAGCTGATCGGCCCCCCGGCCCAGCCACCAGGAGGAAGGTGAAGACAGGATGCCGCACATGCAAGTTGCGGCGTGTGAAATGCGACGAGGGGCGCCCATCTTGCCATCGCTGCGTCTCTACGGGCCGTGCGTGCGAGGGTTACGGCATATGGGGCGGCGGCGGCGGCGGCGGCGGCGGCGGCACCGGACACGCCGGACAAGCCCTCGCGCCGAGAACCTCGGCTGATGCCGTGAGGCACGCCGTATTGAGCCATTACGACAAGCTGAGCCCCGAGCAGGAGATCTGCTTCAGATGGCTCAGGTACCGGACTTTCACGAAACTGCCACTCCCGTTCGTCACCCCGTTCTGGCAGATGCTCGTCCTCCAAGCCATTGCCGGCGAACCCTCCATCCTCCACGCCGCCCTCGCGCTGGGCTCGGCCCACCAGAGGGAGAGTCTCGACGGGTGCAGGCCGACCAGGCCCCGTAGGACCCTGGATCCTCAGCAGGAGTTCATGCTGCGGGAATACGGCAGGGCCATCCGCGCCCTCCAGCCTCACTTCTCGAGTCACGGCGGGAAATCCGTCCATGTGACGCTCATTGCCTGCGTCCTGTTTACGTTCACGGAGAATCTGCTCGGTCGCTACGCCATCGCGAACGCTCATCTCCATTCCGGCCTCAGGCTTCTGGCAGAAAGCCACGGCCCGGCTGCCCGTTCGGTCGACGTGAACGTCAGTGCCAGAATGCGAGGATGTGTGGATGACTGGATCATCGAGACTTTCGCACGGTTGCATGTCCAGGCGGCTCTATTCGGCCAGGGTCTTCTTGAAATATACCCAAGATTACCGTTATTTCCAAGCACACCCATGCCGGGGATCTTTAAATCCAGCAACCAGGCTGCTACCCACATGGACAGATTACTGCTGGACATTCTGCACCTGCCGGAGGAGTTCTCTTCCCCAAATGATCTGGCGACGGACTCAGCCATCATTACTGCATTGCATGATCGCCGGAAACGCCTACGAGTAGAGCTCGGGTTATGGCTAGCAGCGTACGAAGCCACGAGTCCGGGCCTTGCCGACGGGTTTTCGCCAATCGATGAGTTTTACCTAAAAGTGCTGCGTGGCTATCATACCATGGCGACCATCACCCTCAACACCCTCGCCTGGCCCGCGTGTGAAAGCCGCTACGACCTGTACACGGCGGATTTCATCTCCCTGATCGCACAGCTAGTCGCCATATGGAGGGCCCACGTCGCCCGGCCGGTATGGCACCCCCGTCCGTGGGCGCCGGCCGAGACGCCGCGCCGTATATCCCACTCGGTCGGCGACAAGGGCTGGATCCCCCTGCTCTACTTCGTCGCCGTCAAGTGCCGCGTGCGCCGGATCCGGCTGCAGGCGCTCCGGCTGCTCGCGCAGACGGTGCACAAGGAGGGGATCTGGGATTCCGGGCTCGCGCTCTTGACCGCGACGGAGGTTGCGAGGATCGAAGAGGACGGGTTCTATCGCGCCACCCAGGAGGAGGACGATGGCTTCGATATCGTCAGTATACCCAGTGAAAAGGACGTGTCGCGACCGCCGCTGCCGGACCACCGACGATTATACAATCTCCGTGTGGAACTTCCTGAACATTCCACGGGGATACTAACGCTTGAGTACGATCGGGGGCGGGGGGATGGAAATGATGTAGAAAGGAGAAAGAGATGTTATGATCTTGAGACGAAGATTTGGGCTGATGTTGCCGAGTATGACTATCAGGAGAGTTCGTACAAGGCGTAGCGTGGTCCCAAGGAGGCCGCTTGAAAATAACCAGCCGATATGGCCGCCTCATCATTTTGCTCAGCGACAGTTTGAGTAATTCTTCTCAGCATGTACACTATCTGAACGTGACCCCTGAAGACGCAGGGTACTCAGGCACCTGTGAGGTCGAGCAATCTAGACTACTACAATGAAAGTTACACACTTCGAAGTCATTGAGAGACACTAACTTAAGAAATAGCAGGGCGCTTATGCTGTCCTACACAGGCATTCCACAAAAATACCTTCTTCGTGCCATCTACGTTTTACATCCAAACTATACATGTTCAGCGTCAGGCATCGACGTATAAGTTGTAGCCATGAGCATTGTAAATCATACTACACTAAGTATACTAGACTGAGATACAAGCCTAATCACATATTCAAGACAACGGCAAGAGTAGCCGCAAGGAATACCCAAGACCCCGCCGCACTCAGAGAAGACGCCGCGGCCGTGGGCGGCTTCGCGCCGTCGCCGCTGCTGCCCGCATCGTCATCGCCGCCGGACGACCCCGAGCTCGAGGTGGCGGGCCCCGTGCCGTTGCCGAGGGCGTCCGCGGCGGGCTGCGGGACGCCGCGCTCGAACGTGAAGGCCGCGGTGGAGCTCAGGCTGTCGACGCGGCCGAGCAGGAACTCGAGGTGGCGGAAGGCGGCGCTGGGCGCGTACTGCGGCACCATGTGGCCCGAGAGGTCGATGCCGACGTAGGTGAGGCCGCGCTCCGTGTGCGCGGTGCCCATGACGCCCGCGCCGGCGACGGCGCCGAGCGCCAGCGCGTCCGTCTCGGCGTAGATGTCGCTCGCCGTCGAGTCCTTGTGGAACGGCACGAAGAAGGGCTCGACGGGCGGCCCCTGGAACCCGAGCTGCCCGCCCCACGTCATGTTCTGGATGCTCAGCAGCGTGCCGTTGGGCAGCAGGATCATGTCGAGCGTGCCGTGGCCGACGATGACGTTGTTCGTCGCCTCGATGACGTGCGGCAGCACGCGCCACGTCGACGGGTCCGAGTTGTCCGTGTTGTTGACGAAGACGGCGTTGGAGGCGCACTCCTCCCACGTCGCGCTCACGTTGGCGTGGATCGCGCGCTTGACGTCCTCGCGGTCGAAGTAGAGCGGCCCGGCGCCCGCGGGGCTGTAGGTGATCGAGCCCGGGAAGCCCAGCACGTCCCAGAGGAGCGGGCACGTGGTGGCGACCTGGTACACGTCGAAGCAGGGGTTGATGCTGAGCACGTTGTCGAGGACGAGCTCCCAGAGACCGGCGCACTCCTCGCTCACCGTCTCGGTGTAGTTGGAAGGCTGCGGGCCGGGGGGCGGGTATGTGAGGTACTTGTCCTGATAGGCAGCGAAGCCGCAAGAGTCGTGCAGCTCGTGGATGTGCTGGCTGAAGCTGTCATTGAACGGCATCAGGTTGTGGTGATAGTCGACAAAGGGCACGGTGGTGAGGGCATCCTGCACGATATCATTGCCGAGCACCGGATCGTAGATCAACAGACCCGAGAGGTCATAGTGCGTTGTGTCGTTGGCGTCGAGCATTGCCGATGCAATGTACGGGCAGTACAGGCCAGCGTACGATTCGCCGGCAATATAGACCTTGTACCCTTGCAAGGAAAATGTCTCGATGAAGTTCTTCCAGAACCCAAGAAACTGCTTCGCCACATCTTCTTCGCCTGTCGCAGTCACCTCACCACGAGAGAAACCGGTTCCGATAGGCTGTTAATTAAAGACACAGCGTTAGTGACTTTTACAGGATATAAAATCAAATATCCGTGATGACTGTGAGGGTAGTTGAGGCATAATACCCCTGATTGGGCGACTTATGCTCTCGAAGCATATCGAGACCACTGTAAGAAGATGAAGGAGACTCTAGAATACTGACCTGCTCAACCCAGATAGTATTGATTAGCCGATTCCACGCCCAAGGGTTGGGCACGGGCTTCAGAGTGCCATACTGCCACGAAAACGGGCCATTTTCTTGGATCAACCCTTCGAACGAGGAGCAGCCGGGCTGTGCACAATTAATTAGTACATGTCAAATACGGCTTTCAACCGACGCCCATTTTGGCCAGCCGGATAGAGAGGAAGACTCACACCACCATTGAGCCACAGCAGGACCTCCTTGGCGTCCGACCCTTCGCTATTGGCGAAGAACCAGAAGAACAGCTCGTTCGTGTCATCCGGGTCGTCGCTAATGGGGAGGTACCCCGCGTAGGACTCGCCGACGTCGAAGTCCACATCCGGAACACCCGTGCCGTTGACAGCGAACTCTGCGAAGACTCTCGTCAGCTCAAGCCATGGTAGTGTAGTACGCAGCTAGCCGCCCGACACGGAGGGCGGCAACACAGCATGAAGACAAACGATGGGCCCTTACTAGTCGTGTTATCGTTCAAAAACCTGTGTTTAGGCACCTGCCTCGTGGCTAGGTAGTGGTCCAGGGGACTGATGCCCTCGCTGCTCCGCGCGGGCTTGTGCTGCTTCTTGCCCACATGTTGCCAGCTTCGCGCCTCGGCCACGGCGGCCGCGGACAGCAGTCCCGTCACGATCGCGGAGGCGCGCATCTCGAACCAGCAGCGGCAGAGAAACGAGTTCGCAAAATCGACCAAGCGCGCTCTCCCCCCCGGGACTCAATTTACCTACGTGTTCCTCGGTTGCGTACGTAGGTATTACGTAGGATGACACCCAGAACCGCGGAAACGAGCCACAAGTACAAGCTTTTGAGCCCAGACTCTGGGCAATGCAAGGCACCTCGCGAGGGGAATGGATGAACAAAGAGTTTGTGGGCTGACCCCTGGGTTTCTTTGTCGTTGCTAACTCTACCCCGGCCGAATATATATACCGCTATCAGCCCAGCCATCCGGTCAGTGGCTATGTGGCCGGCTGTGGGTAGAGTAGCTTCCTGCCCCTCACCCGGGGGGCGTGAGATAGACGCATCGTCTTGGCCAATACGACGTCTTGATTAAGAGCGGTCCTATCTGCAGTTTCCCGATTCTGTTCGTGATGCGCGCCCCAGCAGGTGAACCCTGGCCGATTGATGCTTCTAGCTTGCCAAGTGGACCTGCGACGATCCCAGCAGGGACCCAGAGGCTTACCGAGACAGGGAGCTCTTACGGTTAGTCAGGTTTTAGGTAGATAAGAGAGCTCGGGAGTCCTTACTCACAGACTCGGAGTTCGTATTTTTCCCAGTCACCCTGGGGAATTGAGAAAATGAGCTCAATAAAGAGTCGGATGAGGCGATTATACATGTGTTGTGTTGTATGGTGTTGTGTGGTGTTGTGGTGTGTCCAAGACATTGGCGATCAACCATCAAAGCTTGTTGGCAACCCCGGATCTTGGCTTGCAGCTAGCCAACAGCTCTTGGCATCGAACTACGTCCGTAAGCTTTGGATGGGACGGGGCAAAGTTTTCCACCTATGCCAGGTGGTATCTGGAGTTGGAATATATTCGGTTTGTTAAGATTTCGAGAAATAAACAATGCATCATCATAATCAAACTTGTGAACCTCATATTTCGGTTTCTAGATGTAAAAAGGCGGCTTAACACCACAGTTAAGCAAGAGTACGCTTCCTTTATAGATGAGATATATGCGGATGTGTATGTACGCGCGTGTTTTGGTCTAAATATTTACAGCTTCTAATCGGGTATTATGACAAGTCGGAGTACAGTAAAAGTACAGGGTCTATAAGAAGTTGCGCACGCGCAAATCGGTCTATCGCTTCGCTTTCTTGGAATCTTTGGATACGGCCGCAGACGCAGCAGCCTCTCCCTCGGCGATCATGGCCTGGATATCGCGCTGGATCAGCCATTCCTTTGCACTCTCCATGACTTTGTCGAGCATTTCTCCGCCCTCGAGGACGTCGGGGAGGTTGTGGACGTCCAACCCGCTCCTATGATCGGAGCAGCGGTCCTGGCTGTAATTATACGTCCGGATTTTATCCCCGCGCGTAATCCTATCTTTGCTGAGGACGCTGTTCCTCAGCGCCAGCGCCACCTCTTCCCTTTCTTCCCTCCGTTTCTGGGCGATGCGCGATCGGAGCAACGCCCACGCGGCTTTCCGATTGGCGTGCTGCGACCGCGAGTCCTGCATGGACACGGTGATACCCGTCGGGTCGTGAGTAAGCCGGATGGCGCTTTCTGTCTTATTGACGTGCTGTCCGCCTGCGCCGCTTGCGCGCATTTTCTCTTCGCGTACCTCCGATGGGTTTACGTAGAACAGGCTATCGGGGTCATCCACGTCCTCGGACGTACTGTGCTCGGGAAAGGACGGCAAAACCCACACAGCGACGGCGCTTGTGTGCGTGCGGCCGGTTTTCTCTGTCGAGGGGACGCGCTGGACCCTGTGCATGCCGGCCTCACCGCGGAATCTGTCATAGGCGCCCGGACTCTGGATTTCCAGGACGGCCTCTTGTAGCGGCGACTCGTTGGCGCTGCCCGTGGAATCGCCGCCATCTGTGACCTCATACTTCACTACTTGCGCTTGTAGCCCTACGCGCGAGCAGTATAGGCGATACATGCGGAAGACGGCGTCGGCAAAGTAGCGGCCCTCCATGCCACCCGGGCCGGGACGGACCTCAAGCATACAGGGCATGTCGGCGAAGGGATCGCGAGGCGTCAGCGAGACGGAGAGCGAGGTCGCAAGGGGTTCCAGGCTCGAATACGTTGACGCCAGCTCTTCGCGAGCTAGCTCCTGCAGCTCTTCATCTTTCGCGTCCTTGGACTCGAGGAGCGCGGTCAGCTCGGCGATGGAGGACTGCGCGGCATCCCACTCTTTCAGGGCCGCCGCGACACGCGATGTCTCGCCGACTCGTTTCGCCGTGTTCGTATCAAACTTGGATTCGAGTACCGCCGCGAGCTGATCGTGCTCTTTCGCGAGGAGTCGGGCGCGCTCGAGAAGGACGGGCGGAAGCGTGTTGGTAGTATCTAGTGGAAGGTCAGAATGCGGGATGCATGAATTGCGTGGGGACTGACAAACCTACTTGTGCTAGCGAAGCGGACAAGAGGCCGGTGTAAGGGCCGGGCCAGGGCCGTGAGACAGCGCCGGCACACCCATTGTGCTGGTAACATTATTGAGCATGGAAAGTCGAGATGTCGACACAGCCCGCCAATTGGTAGGGAAATACCATCCAAAGACGGCTCGAGAATATCCGCATCGAGCAGCCGATAACTGAGTCTGCCGGCTGTTGCCGCTCAACGCAGCCAAGCTGCACTATCAGCCTGCACAGACCACCTGCAAGCTGTATTCTGGGCATGTTCATGCTAGACTTGACCTCGACTCATTATTCTCATATAGAAGAGAGTAGTTTAACTCCAGGCAGTATTCGTGAAGCAGTGCGAAGTTTTGCATAGGAATGCTACCTATCTAGTAAAATATTTTCATTCTTGTATGTATCTGTTAATTGACCATTGGCTAAAGACTCAACCTTATTCGCCTCCAGCCTTTCACGAGATAAGATTCTTGGGTTTGAAGAGCTTAAGAAGGAAACGATGAGAATATCAAGAGTTTACCAATCTGTATCAAGTCAATTGGACTGAGACTGGGCATAGAGAGAAAAGTAAGTTGCTTTTTTCAGTATCATCCTCGGTTATGATTGTTCCCAATCGATCATTTCCCCCTGCAGCACCCCTGCAATTACTTATGACATGGTTGTTTACATGTTCATCCAATTGAGAGTTGAGATTTCTATTCAGCATTCCCAAGCCTTGTTAATGAAGGCTGGGGTGGAGGGGACTTGAAACAAACAAAGCCACATTGGACGTCCGAGAAACATTTCCTCGGAATCCGGTGCTCGCCCCTCTGACCTACGTCGGGTTACATCTGACACGATGCCTATTATGTCCTATGTCAAGTCCTACCGAGGCTCCGTTGTCTAGACATGGTATGCCCAACAGACTGTGTCGCCACTGTTGCCTGGGCGTACCCGCTCCTTGCATCATAAGCAAACACAACAGCTTCAAAGCCTCCTTTGGTGACGTACACGAGTCAGCCACGCGCGCCAGAGCGGGAAAGTAAGCAAGGTACGATCGGACAACTTGCGAACGAGGGTAAGTTAATTACTGGCGGTTTTCTTCCTTTTGTTCCAGCCCTTCCGCTCACACACCTTCGTTTGCAAGTGATCTCAACCCTTTACGCCGAAGAGAAAAAAAAACAACCACACCACCACCACACCACACTCACTTCAACTTCCCTCCCCCAACAAGCGCGAAGATGCAGTTCCGGACGGTCGCGCTCTCTCTCTTCGCGACCCTTGCTGTCGCTGATGACGTCGTCGGCGACGTCGAATCCGCCTTCGGAGACGTGACCGGCGACATCGGATCCGCCCTGGCGAGCGCCACCGGCGCCGCGGGCGACATCTTCAGCAGCATCACCGACGCCGCGGGCGACACCTTCACCAGCGTGACCGGCGCGGCCGGCAGCGAGTTCAGCCAGATCACCAGCGCCGCGGGCGACACCTTCACCAAGGTCACCGACGCCGCCGGCAACGTCTTCACGAGCGCGACCGGCGCCGCCGCGAGCGAGTTCACCAAGATCACCGACGCCGCGGGCAGCGTCTTCACCAGCTTCACCGGCGCCGCGGCCAGTGAGATCACCGAGATCACTGACGCCGCGGGCAGCGTGTTCACGAGCGTCACCGGCGCCGCGGGCAGCGAGTTCACCAAGGTCACCGACGCCGCTGGCAGCGTCTACACGAGCGCCACGGGTGCCGCCGGGGACGCCTACACGAGTGCCACGGGTGCCGCTGGAGACGCCCTCACCAGTGCCACCAGCTCGGCTGGTCCCGTCGAGACTGACGCCGGCGGCGCTGCCAACCACGCCGTTGCTGGGATGGGCATGGTCGGCGCCGCTGCCTTGTTCGCCCTCGCTCTGTAAGCTCAAGGCTAAAAAAGCACTACATCTGGACGAGAGGGGATAGAAGGCCCGGAGTAGAAAAGCAGGGTAGGAAAAGACGAGCGATGTAAGGCGTTTGGGAAGAAAATACCCCGATGCGGCCACTTGTGTTTTTTTCACCAGCTAGTAATTGCCTTCCCAGAGATGCAACTGTACAATATCCGCACATAGAGATAGACCCCCCCACCAGGAGTGTGGTAAAGAAACTATCAATTGATTTTGCTCGCTCTAGGTACCGGGATTCTATGCAATGTGTCATGTGTCTATCTATGTTGGGTATATACTTGTTTGTGTGTCTATGCCCCCGCTGTGTTGTCTATATGTATGGTTCTTTTCGAAGAGAAGAAAAAAAAGCAACGCGCCTTGCCAACTCAGCCCGGACCGAACTGCCCCAGCGGACGGCCATCCTCCCCGGCCTTGAACTGATTAAGCAGGCCATCGAGGGCGGCGAAGTGCTCAGCGTACTCGAGACCCTTTCGCCGCTCCGCCTCGGTGCGCCTCCAATCCCAGACGTCAGCGGCCCCGGCGTCCTTAGGCGTCGCGTGGCCGTTGGCGACGGGCTCGGGCGTCTCCTCGCCGAGCTCCTCGTCGTCCTTCCGGACCCAGCCGCCGGGGCGCTCGGGGAACATGCCGCTCGCCTCGATGATGACGGCCGGATGCACCGTCAGCCGCCCGATCTTGAAGACGTACTTGCTCAAGGCCGAGGCGTGGATCTTGGTCTCCCACTCGGCGGGGTCCGTACCGGGCCGCACGGCCCCCCGCTCGACGAAGTGCGTGACGATGTACAGCCACTTGCGGTCCCAGCTCAGGACGCGCGACCACATCTCGTAGCGCTGGTAAGGGCGCAGCTCCTTCTTGAAGCTGCACTGCACGCCGCCCAGCACGACGCCGAAGGCCCCGCGGGCCGGGCCGCCCGCGGGGTCCGACGGGTCCGGCACCACGCGCGTCGACGCGTTGGCGTTCAGCGCGCGGCAGCCCCGCGCGAGCAGGTGGCCGACGAGGTGCGTGCGGCTGACGTCGAGGTCGGCGAAGTAGGTCGAGTTGGACTTGTGGATGTTGTAGTCGACCTCGAGCAGCGTGACGTGCGTCTCCGTCTTGACGGGGTGGAAGAGCTTGTCGGGCGTGTAGGTGTTGCACGGGCGGACGATGAAGTGCGAGAGCATGGCGCTGAAGACGCGGAACTGGTTTCATGATTGTCGTGTCAGCCAAAAGCCGGGGAGAAAAAGAAAAAAAAAAACACAGAGAGAGCAGAGCCGGGATGTGAACATACCGTCCAGACGAGCGGCAAGCTCTTCCAGTTCCACAGCACTACGGCCAGTGCAATGATGCGGCTCGTCCTGCCGGGCCCTGTGAAGAATGCCTCGATTAATCTCCCGGCATTGCACTTGTACGCGCCGTATGCTATCGTCGGGACGAGTGCCCAGCCGGCGACCCGGGTCATCGGGCTGAAAGAGCCGGCGGACGACGCCATGGCTACAGCGTCGCTTTGCTCGGACGGGGGCGAGGGCTTGCAGCCCGCGAGGGGGCCTGTCGAGGCGTCGCGGCGGTGACCCGAGACCAGATCGCCCCGGCTGCTAGGATGAGCAGGGCAATGGTCCAGAGCGGGACGGCTCGCAGATGGCACAGGGCGGTGCTCGTACACTTGGCGAGAAGGCCGTTGCTCGGCGCGAGAGGCATACAGGTGAGCGGGAACGAGTGGAAATCTCCGCGCTGGAGTCAAGAGTCGCTTCTGCGAATTAATAAAAGAACGCGGGCCTACCTAACGAGTGGCTATTCTAGGGAAGACCAATTATACTTGTACGTAAGAGCAGGGCGAGGAGCATGAATCAGGAATGGCGGCAGTGGGAGGGGCCGGGACTTTCTTATCTGTGTAAGTGTGCTGAGATCCGTAAACCCGGACTCCGGGACGCTCTGAATAATAAGACGGCCGGTGGTGCCGAGGCTTGCTGATAAGAGATAACGGTGCGTCATCCTGCCCACCCAGATCCATGGATGCTGCTCGACTTACTCAGATGGACGGGAGGGCATTACTTGGCATTATTCATGTGTAGTTATATTCTCGATACTGCATTAGAAACACCTGAATGGAAATGTCCGGATTATTATTCGGTATTATTATTTTTATTTTGGTGGAAGAAAGTAAATAAATCAGTCTGGTCAAACCCGCTCTGTACCTAGTGCTAAAATCGACCTTACTCCTATGTTGTACTCCGTACCCTGGAAAAAGCTTGAAAAAGAGGCCATCCCAGACTATAAAGTTAGCCAGAGCTCATCTCAAGTACAGTGTAACTTAGCCTAGTACTTAATCAAGGTGGATATTCTCAACAGCCTCGGAGATGTACTCGACGCGCCTATGCCGCCGGTACTGTTGTGCACGCTCTCTGCGCTCGCCGGCGTGTCTCCTGAAGCGCCACACGAGGTACTCGAAGAAGGCCAGCCTACCGTCGCCGTCGCCGTCGCCGTCACCGTCGCTGCTCGCGAGCCCCAGCCCCAGCCCCGTGAGGACCGGGCCGAGGTGTGTCGCAATCCACTCCTCGCTGAAGAAGAGCACGCAGACGCCGCAGATGTACTCCACGGCCGTCGGCAGCCGCACCTCAGGCGCCACGGACTGCACCCAGCGGTCCGTGACCGTGTTGAAGCGCCCCGCGGTCAGAGGGGTTCTGTCTTTTACGTTGTCGAGGACGTAGAGGGAGTAGAGCTGAGCCCAGTTTCTGAGCGACCTCTCGGCCCGCGTCGACACGGTGCTGGCTTGCATGATGAGACTAGAACCCGTGTGAAGTTGTTTTCAGGCGTCGTCAGAGTTTATAGGGCGGTGCAGCACCGACATGTCTGAGTATATGTGTGAGAGGTTTTATACGCCGAGAGTTCGTCTCGCAAGCAGAACAAGTGTCGCTCAGTCTTTGTCTAGCTAGGTAAGAACAGTAAACTATGATCAAGCAAAATCGTTCATAATATCATCTCACCCAGGTAGCAAAATGATGCATCATATAGCATGCCTCGAACCACGACTAGGTTCTGACCTGTAACTGTGTTCCGAGTTCGTTCGACTGCAATGGCTAGCTTGCAGAGACTGTATAACGAACCATCACACTTTTCACAACATCTCATTTCGCTTTCTTTGTTTCGGGTACGGCGAGATCCTTTCTCTCCTCTCTTTATTGTATCAAAATTTTGGGAAAACAATCGCTTTCTATATTTTCAACGACTTGTCGACCAAGCTCCTGTAAACCCCTGCACGATATGATGTATTTAGTGACAGCTGAGTATGATCCGATGATCAGCGTATGTACTGGTATGCTCTTGCAGTAAATTGGCTGTGTCTTCGCTTTACCCTCTGTTGTTTGATATAATAACCTTCGCATCATTGTACGAAATGTAGTCACTACAGTTCATAGCGTAGCGTGGACTTCAGTATATCCGGTTTTACCTAGCTTGCCGCGACGAAATAGTATCACATTGCAGCGAATACACGATGATAAGGCTCTTCCGGATAGCTATTTCACACATATCTGTATATTAAATTAGCTCTGAGCCAGATGCACTGTTCGCGATTGGTACACTTGGAGAGCTCTCCCGAGAGGCAATACGGCATTCGCGAATCAAGAACACCTCTCCAATAAGTCTTGAAGCGCCTCATGCACCCTTGAACCAGACCATCGTCTCTCAGGATCCTCGTCAATCATACAAGACACAAGCTGTACGACCCGCTCTATCGTTTCCGAGTCATGGCCCTCATCTCGTATATTCTGCCGAAGTTCTGCGGGAATTTCCCCCCTCTGCAGGCCTTTCAGCATACCGACGCGTTCCATCGCCGTGCTGCAGGGGCAGAGCATCTCGACCAAGACCACACCGAGCGCGAAAATATCGATCTTCTCGTCCTTTTTCTCGCTCTTTCGCGGCGGTTGGTAGTATGCGGTGCCGGCATCATTCTTGAAATCCGCAGCGCTTTGCGACGATGGCGGCACCTCACCCCGTGTGAGTTGATGGACGAGCCCGAAGTCGCCGATCCTAGGGTTCAGCCACCGAGAACTAGCAGGCGGTGCTCTATCTGATTCTGCGCACAAGTTGCACGAGATTTCGCAGTAGCCTCCATCTGCGGTATCAATCGGTGAGGAAAGGAATATGTTGCCTGGTTTGATATCCCTGTGTATCAAGCCTTTGGAGTGTATGTATCGTAGTCCTTCGTGTATGCGAAGCACTAAGCAGAGAGTTGGGACAATATGGAAGCAATGCCGCAACTCTGCGTTGGAGGGCGATGGTGGAGATATGAATTGAGCCAGGGTCATTGGGTACATAGACATTTGGATGTACAATGCGCTCGAGTTACTCTCTAAGGTAGAGTGGCCAGGATGCGAACTTCCTGAGAGACTGTCGCCTCCTGCAAATATGTCGCTTTCAAAAGTCGAGGTGGTGTCAAGAAGATCCAGACCCTTGCTATCATCTTCAGACCATCCCTTATTCATGTGATCTGCATCGTAGCCGCTCCCTATTACACTTGGATGGGATGGTGTATCTTCCCCAAACACGATACCGCCGCTAGCGGAAGAGTCTAGTTCATGATCTTGGCGGTATGCATGGCTATCTAGCAACAGCTGTTGGGGTCGCCTTCGTACGCCACCCGTGGCGCTCTCTAACAGTAGTTAGCTTAAATAAGAACAGATATACTAGCACACGTCAAGCAGAATAGCATAAAGTAGAAGTCGCTTACCAATCCCGCCCAGAAGTTCGGGTAACTGTTGCGGCAACTCAAACCACGTGGCGTGGTAACGAACAATGTTCGGGTGATCAAGCACAGCCATGGCTTTCACCTCTCGTAGAATGTGCTGCAGATCCTCATGCCTGCCGTCTGATACACTCTGTACAAGGCCGGGTGGCAAGACCACCTTTTTCACCGCATATATCTTCTGGTCTAGAAGATTATAGCATTGGTAGACTTTTCCGAATCCACCTCTCCCAAGAAGGCGATCTTCTCTGAATGAAGACCTGTAATGACTGTGAGCGTGAGGCTGTGGCTGGCGCAGGGTCAATTGGAGGTCATTTCCGGGATGAGCTGTCAGGTTAAGCTGCGATGTTTGAGCTACTAGATCACGCATGGAGTCAAGCATATTGGGCGCCTGCGAACCAGCAATGAGACTGTCGAGACCCGATAGATATTGACGACGTAACCTCCGAGATTCATCCGAAGTGGCTCTCGGCGACAGCAAGCCGTTCGATGATAGGACTTGGCTCGCTTGGCCAAAGAGTTGGCGCGTGACAGCTTCGACTTCTTGCGACTGCCTATCATAGCGTTGACCAGGCTCCGTGGTGTTCAGGAACTCCAACGCGCGGCCGCGATAGTAGTCCTCCAGTAAACTGGCAAGCATCATGTTACGATGCCTCTCCAAGCTGGCCACATCTTCCGAATCCGGTAGCGTCTCTGATTGAGCTTCGAATTGCTCCCGAGAGGACCTACTGATGCTCTGGACATCATCGTCCGTTGAAGCGTGCGATCTTGTCGAGTCATCGGCGGATTCCATAACAGCTTGAATGAAGTATGCCTAGCGAGAACGGATCGCCAGCGCGTGTTTAGCCTTAAGTAAACGTTAACAGCCGTACTAACATGATATCTTGGGACATGCGCAGACAGAGGGCAAGGCTGGAAGATGAGTGAGAGGCTCATTGTTCCGGCCGCAAGCTGGGCTCAATAAGGTATTTTAACACTGGCTGAAAGACAGATGAACACTGATATTGACCGCACAGGGCGTCTTCGTTGGGGAACAGCTCACATATCATGCATGGTGTTGTGTTGCTGGGTAGAGGATCAACCGCGCCCCGTCGGTCAATTGACGCCCTTCGCAAGACATACCTATTGACATCTAGGCACCTGTCATGTATTCCCGCTACCATACCACGTCACCTCTGCGAACCAAGCTATTGACGGAGATGTTCCCGGCTTAATTTGCCACGCTCTTCCATGCCTTTCTAAAGACTCGTGTCACTTCCCAGGTGGAGATGGTCAGACCCGAAGAGAGCCCAAATTCTTTAACTTGTGATGAGTAGGGAACAATGAGCGTGTATGTTCTTTTCACAGCACAGGGCCCTTAGATTGAACATCTGTGAAGCCAAGGAATTGTTGCCATAGACAAACGTTTGGGTGTCCTGAAGACACCTCTGTCTGGGGGTGATCTGTGCGGCTTTCGACTCCAATTGAGCAATGTATGGGCCTGCTTAAATGCATAGATCCAGTTTTGATTTTTAGAGGCATAAATTAGCATGTAATGAAGCTCATATATGCAATTCTAAAACGGCTCTCTCATTGGTACCCTCCTATGGGATACGGAGAGTTGCGCTAGCGGGCAGTCCGGGGTACTAGCGGCTTGATACAGCCCAGAGGTTTGGGGTCGAGGTCAATTCTTACAGTTGTCACTATCTTGTGAATGTGGCAGGGCTTAAAACACGTCCATGGGAGAAGGTATATGGTTCTCAATTAGCTACCTAATCCGTGGCACTGCCGTTCCGAGAAAGCAATCCCCCCGTAGCATGATGCTTTGAAGTGGTGTCATTGTTCATTATGAATCATATCTCATCAGAGTCGAACCGGCATCTCATTGGTGGACTCTGGTGGCGGTACAGGGTCTAGTACAGGCTCTCCGCCTAAACACCTGCATTGCAAGTCTGGGTCAGTTACAAAGGTGAATATTATACAAAAGTGATAACTATATAAAAGAGATAGAGATTCAATTCAATTGAAAACAATTTAGTATATAGAACAGACAATCAAGACTATGCTATAATCTATAAGAGCATCGACCCCGAAGCACAGCAGCTCCAAGACTCAAGCTCAACTCAGAAAGGACCCCGAATCCATCCGTATGGTAGTGACAACGACGGCCACCACCTCAACCTCGACCGCGCCAGCATCAAGTCTACCAATGAATCTACTATCGGGATCGGATACCAACACTACATCCTTCAACGAGTCAATTGGCTCCCCCAACCCGACCATGCAGCCATTTACACCCGGACAATGCTTGTTCTGTCCCAACTCCTCATCAAGTTTCGCCGACAGTGTGATACACATGCAAAAGTCACACGGTTTATTTGTTCCATATCAGCAACATCTGGCAGTGGACCTCGAGACTCTCTTCAAATACCTACATCTAGTCATATTCGGATATCGGGAATGCATACATTGCGGGACAGAGAGATCTACCGTGCAAGCCGTGCAGCAGCACATGGCAGGCAAGGGTCACTGTACATTCGACATATCAGACCCAGACTCGGAATTTGCCGAGTTCTATGACTTCTCTATGTCGCAAGACGGCGCAGAGAGCGATATCAAGAGCGATGTCGAGAGCGATGATGATGAGAGGAGAGAGACAAGCACAAGCTCAAATCATAAGCCGTTATTGGCCGATGAAGACTCGTTACGTTTGCCGTCGGGTAGGATAATATCGAGGCAGACATCGACACAGGCGGGGCCGTCGATAACACATCTCCGCCGTCGAACCCAGACGCCAGCCTCGCAACTAGAGTATACCTCGCCAGAACCCGAGGAGGAGGACGGGTCTGGCAAGGAGGCGCCCGTCTCGAATATGCGCGATGACGTGCGAGTGCTATCGAAGCGGGAGAAGCGGGAGAGAGCGGCGGTGACGTACCAGCTAGCCACCATGAGCGCGAACGACCGGCATAGCCTGGCACATCTGTCCTCGGCACAGCAGCGCTCGCTGCTGGCAACACAACACAGGCAGAACGAGAAGGTGCAGCGGGAGGAGCGGCGGAGGCAAGGCAAGATCGATCGGAAGGGGAACAAGAATCTGTACGCGTACTGGCACACTGAGACGCCCGTGTATCAATGTGGTTAGGTTAGATGTACGAAAATGATAGGGCTGTTCGAGTATATCCTCGAGGAATAAGTGTGGGCTCCAACACCTGTAGTAGTCCTTTCTATTCAATGGGCCTGACAGATATGCGTGTAGTTCTGCTAGGAAACTGGGTTATTTATTAGCTCCCAGCTAGCCTATAGGATAGACTTAATAGCTTTCTGGTATATATAGTAGCAGAATCCGTAAACACAAAGGATCAGGAAGTCTAGGAAGTCGGTCTACTTTAATAAGGCCCTACATCTATCTCTTGGCTTTAGATAAGTGATTCGCTAAGTAGGGTTCGTAACAGAACACCCGAATAGAACAACGTCACACTGAGTAGGGATATGGACAGGATAAGATGAGTGTACCGGAGGCCACTAGTTCTGTCAAACTATGAGTAATGCACTTCTCTAGCAGGCGCTTGAATAGTCAAACAGGAAACAAGAGCCAATTCCAAAAACCACTGGCCATCATGTAATCGAAGATATCGATAGTATTGCGCGCTTAGAGCAGTTGGTATAACCACTCTTTGGTGAGCAAGTGCCATGTTCAGTGGTTACAGAGTGAATAGATAGACCCGTCTACATCCAGGGAGGTAGACATAGGGCACAATTAAGTGATTGGATTGATTCTTGAACTTCTCAATCCTAGGGCTTGGGGTGGTTTTCTCTTGTACATTTCCAGAATACTACCAGTTCCACGACCAACAGTCACTGTAAACTAGGCTATTTCTGAATCCCCTGACAAGAAGTTCGGTATCTCTGCCCAGGCTGCGAAAAACACAAAAGTCTCACAAAAAAGCATGTCTAATAAACTTTTATAAGGCCTTATGATTTTCCAAGGCAAGCGAGACTCAAATCACGACCTCTTCCCTTTGCTACTAGGAGAAAAAAAACCCTCCCGCAAGTGTTTCAAGCTGGACATAGACCGGTCTGGCAAGCTGAGAGGCCCCGTAATCTGTATCTGACTTCGGGAATTCTCTCTCTGTGATTGAGACTGGGGCCCATTACTGTTCGTTGAGAGGCAAATCGACGAGCTTAGATCGGATCCATTAGATCCAGTACAGTCGTCCTTGGGCGAATCCGGAGTTCCGGCACACCCGTCCTGCGACGCATCCCCCTTAACGAACCCACTTATTCCCTTCCAGAGCCGGGACAGCTTCATGTCGTACCCAAATATTACTGCGCCGCCAATCTTCAGATCGCCCTGCGGCTTCTTTTTAAGACGTCTGGACAAGAAGAGTATTTGAACAGGGTCATGGTGATCTATCTTTGTATCCTTCGTACACGGACATGCGTCGAATGTCGTATCCTTCATGTGCCAGACGACCTCGTCACAGAGACGGCGGGGATTAGACCCTGCGTCGCCGTACTCCTTCATAATATCCAGAAGGCTCGCTACGCAAACCGCGAGGTAGTAATTTCCTTTCGGGAGAGGGGACCATCGGTTGCAGGGGCCCTCGTTCGCCCGACGGGGTTGGATGAGTTCGCCGAATCCAGTTCCAAATAACGTTACAGCGTGTATTTCCTGGGTAAAATCTACCCAGCCTTTGCTGGTGGTCGGTAGAATCGTCACACGAGGGGAGATCGGGTCTCCATCCACAACCAGGTCTTTGAAGTCCCATCCTTCTAGTTGCTGGTGGGGTCGAAAATTGATTTGAACACCATTACGTCGTTCTGCCTCCCCCTGGTGGTCGACGAGCTTTTCCAGAATATTGTAGATGTGTTCTATGTTATCCTCTAGGCGGTAGTGCCGGGTCTGTCGTCTTGAAATGCTCGTTGTTTCCGTACCTTCTCTCACAGTTTCTTCATATACTTCGGTCTTGTCCAGGTATAATGTTAGGTTGCGATTATTCTCATCCATTAAGACTCGAAGAGCGCCATCTGGTTGGGATAGGTCCACCGGATCTTTTAAGACACTTGGATCTAAGTGCCATGCCGACTGGCACCTGCGTTGGCTATGTTCCAGAGATGACCGAAGAACATGAAGAAGGGCGCTGGCTCCATTGACTAGCCATCCCGTCTTGTCACCCTCATCCCATAAAACCATATATCTGGAAGATATCCACAGAAGTTTCCGGAGGAAACCGTCTTTGTGGATATACACAGGTTTCTCTCTGTTTCCAAGGGTGAAGGCTGCCGTCCCATTGACGAATTGGCCGCCTGATACCTCTACTTTTTCCAGCATATGGCGAGAATGTGCTTCGGGTAAGCCGGATCTGCCAATGCTATATGTCGCGCGAGTTGTCCCTAATTGATAGCAGTCCATCAGTTATATGAACTATAAACAGAGATCAAGGATAGACTTACCGACAATAGAGATTGCCTCAACGCACCATCCAAGAATATGACGAGATTGTTTAAGGTCTATTTGTGCGATGCCAGGATAGCTAATTTCTGAGGAGAGGTAGGAAATGCGCCTGGACGGGTCCTCGTTGGACAAGAGATGCCAGATAATCAAACCATCTGACAGCTTAGCCGGCACCAACATAGTATTGAACCCTTTAATATAAACCTTGGAATTGAAGGTATCGAGGTATTTAGTACCCATCATGGCAACCATGAGTCCGAGTGGCATTTCCAAACCGGTGTCTGATTCCGGTCGGTGAAATACGGGGAAGCCCCCTGCAATGATGGGGTCAGAAAATAGATAGCTCCAGCACTGGCCATTTGATTTCTCCTCACTCAAGCAGCATTGGTTAATTTTGTACTCAATGACGAAATTTACCTTGTCTGGAGGGTTGTGTGAGATTGGGGAGCCCGGGACTAGGTATGGGGTACAGACACTTATACCAGTCTTCGGCACTGACGGTCTTAAGGCGGAACCCAGCCATGCTAGTTGCTCTCCTACTTCCGCTACGAAGTACGGTAAGCCCGATGCTGTTACGACGATAGATGTACCATCAAAAATGGACGCTTCTAGAGTCAGACGTGAAGGGGTACTAACTGTAATGTGTCAATCATGGAAGTATGTGGGTAATTTGCCTCTGAGTGATTACTTACAGGATAGTTTCTTCTTGTGTTCCATACTATCCAATGTTTTCTGAATCAGTTTAAGCGTTTGCAGTCCCGTAAGTGGCCACAACCGCACCATATACTGCTGGCAGGGGAGGGCCAGTGCGTGAGTCTCGGTTCCAGAGAGTGTAATGGAGTTTGGGATGGCTTCGGAATGAGCTATACCATAATCCTGCTGGCGAAGGAAGCCCATTATATCCCACTTTACAGTGAATGTTACCTGGACTTCCTGGGGAGATATGTTGCGGCTGACATACTTAGTCTGAGGGAATGCCAATTGGATCTTGTGCCTAATTGGATTCATGATATCACAGGATACTGGAGGGAGAATGAGATATCGGTGTAGGTGCGCGAGCATCCAATCATAAGTAGAGTCCTCAGCTAGGATCTTCCTGTACTCTTCTAATCCCGGTGTCTCTGGTTCGTGTTCCTCTGGATGGTCCCAGCGAACTGGATCCTCAGCCTCATCGTACGCTTCAAAGCTTGATTCGTCTATAGAGTATAGCCAATTGACTATTTCAGACAAATTAGACCCTAAGCTAGTCGTTTCTTTCGAGTCTAAGTCTTTGACGTCCTCATAATGGGCCCTAAAAGCAGTCGTGATTGCCCTAGAAGAAGTCACATTAGCCAATCGCACTTCAAACGACAGTACTATACCATCAGCAGCGGAAAGGAAAATACGGGATTGGGCGCATATGAAAAATGGGAAAATAGAATACGGCGGTTCTTCATCGGTCGTCAAGAATTAGAATGCTTCAACCTACTCTCTTTGTTTGTGGATGAAGATCATCACGTCTCGCTGAATTTGGGTTCGATTTTTGTAACCAATATTTAGCGCTACCGTCTTCAAGAGCGTAGGGAGGGCCTCTGATAACTTCCCAAGCATTTGAGGACTGATTTGTTCGCCTCTGACCTTTACAAAGAGATCATCTGCCAAAGCTTCGACGTAGCTTTCAGTTCGCATGCCTGAAGAGCCCGCAACTTCACTATACACTGTCTCATTGTCATTATCATTATCATTATCATTATCATTAATGTCATGCCCAGCATTGACAAGTCGATCCAGGTTGCTATATGACAAAGTTGCGTATCCGGAATCCGAGGGAGAAGGGTCAATTTCGACAGGATGGATGGTACCTTGACCAGTGGTAGTCGCCAGCAAGTTCGCATTGGGCTCTGGAGCTGTGCGAAATTCCTCGAGTATTTCTTGGTATGTAGTGGGGGTTACTGTGCTCGAGGTATTCGGGAGAGAGGTCTCTTCTGCCGTTGTAGCTTTCAAATCTATAACGCGACAATTACTGCAGCGCAGGTGGTGACATTCGTGACAGTGAATGTCGAGAGTTGTTACCCAAGGTCCGTGATTACAGTTACACTCCGCTAAGGTGTTAATTCAATCTGCCAGATTTGGTAAGGAGCAACTAACACAGAAGAATCTTTTTGCCGGCATGTCTGTTATGGATTCTCTCTGCCTGGGGATATCGAATTTGTGAGTGTGTGAGAGGGGAGGGTGTGAGAGCTATTATAGAATGGCTCAGCAAAAAGCGCTCAAATATAGGTGTGTTGCAAGACGAAGCGCATTTTAACGATACTAGACGCATTGAACGTGGAATGTTGGTAAAAGCGAACGCGAGGCATTGTTTTGTTATACAGCCCGAAGCTAAGTCCCCCGCCTCCGCCCCCAACTTTTCCCTACCCCTCCCCTGCACATCTGACAGGCTCAGCCCAGCAAATATCCTTGCCGACCGGTAGCATCGACATAATTACCTATTGACTTTCTTTTCATTGAATGTCATTTGGCATTACCAAAAGTCATATTGGAATTAAATGAAACCTATCCCTGTGGCGGAAAAGCTGGGATATTAGCTAACAGCCACTGAACATCTTAAAAACTCTCAACTCTCTAGAGGGTGTTTGACACAGAAGCAAACGGGATAATTAAGTATGCTTAGCCACCAAGACGGTAGGAGAGGCGTTCTCAAAGGCTGACAACTAGGCGTAATTTGATATCAGCTAGCCCCCAAACTCAAAGCGCATAGCCTCTAGGGGGCACTGCTTATAGGTTTGATCCCTTGGATGGGGACAGACGGTACGATGCCGCTCGGACCGGAGCGACATATCGAGCGATGTCGGACGAACTAGAGCATCTGGGTCACCGCTGTTTGAGGCCCAAGAAGCAGTTGCTTTTGTTTGACCTCCTTATCGTCGGTATAATTATCCGAGATTCCGGGCTCTCTGGGGGATTGACTGGGGTTATTAATTGCGGGCGCAACTTTCGCAAGTTCTCCGATAAAGAACGCCGTTTATCGCGCGCCGACCCGTCAATCAGTTTTAGGAATCTGGAGCGAGGGGAATAAGACGGTGCATGTACGTGAAGTCGCATCGCAATAACCTCATCATAAAAGAGGCGTAGATCACGTTAATTTGACGTTGAATACTAATTCACATGACATAATTACTTATATGCTTCCGCGACTCTTTCGCACCATTCCCAGAATTGCGCAGCCTTTCCCTCAGCAGCCGCTTGCACCACGTCCGGTCGCGCTGGTGGAAGGTTTCTCCCCCACGGTCGGATATACGTCCCGTTGTTGGTCTCGTTGATCCGCGGCGAAAGCCCCGCGTATAGCATCGTGCGAGCGCCGTACTCGCCTCTGTACAGCACCAATCTCTTGAGGAGCTCAAGAGACAGCCAGTGCTCATTGTCATACATTGGGGTATATAGATTTCCTGGATTCTGGCACACAGAAATGACTAAATGGAAGATGCGCGTCAGAGGAATAATACTAGACAGCGACCGAACACCAAATTGAGGGGAACGACTATTTAAATGGCAACTTACTGCCATCCTTGCCCCATCTGCGAGCGCCTTCGTGCGCCAGAAAGTAGTTCCCCGCTTTGGAGATGGCGTAGTCCACGCGATCCACCATCTCCGAGTTCTCGATACGTTCGAAGTCAACGCCACCCCGGGGAGAGCTCAGCTCGATATGGAGTGAGCCGGTCCACACGACGCGAACGCTGCCTTTCGCTGCTCTCTTGGTGGTGCTGCGAAGGAGGGGAAGAAGCTGCTGAGTGAAAAGCAGCGGGCCGACACAGTTTGCGCCGACGTGGATCTCGACGTTCTGTTTCGTGGAGCGCACCCCCGGCGGACAGTTAATACCTGCATTGTTCCAGAGCACGTCGAGACGCGTTTCCTGCAGAGCAAACGCCGTCGCGGCGGGCTTGATGGTTTTCAGATCGGCGAGATCGAGATAGAGTGGTTTGAGGGTCGCGGGTGAAGATGGTGGCGGCGAGACGGACGCGACTTGCTCTATTGCGCGCCGGATTTTCTCAGGTGATCGGCCGGCGAGGTAAATAGTGGCTCCAGTCGGGTAGAGGAGCTTCACGAGATGCAGTCCGAGGCCTTGACCAGCGCCCCGACTTAGCTATTATCCCGTAGTCTCGATCGGGCTATACTTGCCGGAGTTGGCTCCAGTGACAATATAAACCTTGTCCGTGTTAGTATAAATAACGCTAATAAGCTAGCTTAGTCCTAATATAGACTAGCTTATAAACTAGCGTTAAATAAGCTTTATAACGGAAGTATAAAACGCGTAGCCTTACGTGGCCTTCTTACGTAGCCTTCCAAAGTTTAGTGCATACGATAGCGTATACAATAGCGCATACGTCAGCGAATACAATAGTGCATACTGCCCTATATTAGTGAACCTTATAGTGGACGTAGTAAGCATATATATAAGGGTCCTCCCACCCACTTAGTTAACTAGTTCTAACCTAATATATAAAAATCACATAATTTAATTACTAAATATATATTTACTTACTTTATATTTACTTACTTATTTAACCACTTTATTTGTATATTTATACAACTAATATACTTATTTATTTTTAACTTTTATTAAATTATAAGTTTAAATAGTTGTATAATTTACAAAAGCTATACTAAAAATTCTATTTTTATTTTCCAACTTTTTTTTAAACTTTATTTCTTTTCTTTACTAAAAATCAACTTATTAAAACTTACTTTTTAATATAACAATATATAAACTATTCTTTTTTTATTAGACTTACTTTTTAACTTTTAAACCTACTTTTCTAGTTAAAATAACCTAAACCGCGAACAATAAATATTAAAACACTAAAAAACACCTTAAAAAACAAATAAAAATTAAAAAAATTTAAAAAATATAAAATATTAGCACTAAAAAAAACTAGTATTTTAAAACTAAAAGGAAGTAATAATTATAATACTTAAGTAATTTAAGCAACTATTTATTTATATAAAGAAAATTATAACAAAGTTATATTTATTAAAAACAAAAAAAAAAAATTCTTATTCGTATAAACAATAAAGCTATTATAATTATTTAACTATTAGTTAAAAATAGCCTTTTATTACATTTAAAAAGTATAACTAATATTAAAAAACCTTAAAAAACCTTAAAAAAACTATATAATTTTAAAAGTTTTACAATTAAATATTTTATATTAAAAGAATTATTTAACACTTTATTAAATAATTATAAAATAATAGAAAATTACTTAAATAAAGTAAAAAAACTTATTAATAACTTAAAATTATATAATATTATATTACTTAATTAAGTAACTATTACTTAGGTTTTAAATAGCTTTAAAAACAATTATAAAAAATTAATTTCTAATATTACTTAAAAACTTTATAAAAATCCTAAAGTATATACTTTTAATTTATTATTTATAAATCTTATTAATATATTTAAAAAAAAAATTACAATTATTAAAAATATTAATGCTTTTAAATTAAAAAAGTAAAAAATGTATTATAAATATTACAAACTTTAAAGCTATATTTTAAAAAACTATTTTTTCTTTTACCCGGAAAAACAACTAGCATTATAAAAGAAAAATAAGGTTATTAAGCTATTAAACCCTAAATTCAAGTTTTTAATTAATATTTAAAATAAAAAACAACTAGTTTTAATAATTAAATTACAAATTGAAAATAAATACTTAAAAAATAAAAAACTAAAAAAACAACTATACAACGTTAATAATTTTATAAAACTTAATTTTAAAAAAGCTTTATTAATTGTATTTACTTTAATATATTTACTTATACTGAATATAAATACTAAAATAAGCATAAAAGTTAATTTTAAAAGCAAAAATAAAAATATTAAAGTAAAAAATAAAAATAAAAACCTTACTTTAAATAAAACTATTATTAATAAATTAAATAAAAATAATTTAAAAAAATAAAAATATAAGTTATATTTGTTGATTTTTACTATAAATAACAAAAATAAAGTTATTAAAATTAAAAGCTTATATAATTTAAATATATAAAAACAATTAAAAATTAAAAAAATAAAAACTTTATTTATAAAATTTAGTATTAATAATAAAGCCTTTATATATATTATTATATATAAAAATATACTTTATAATTATAAACTATATAATACTTTAATAAAGTAAAAAAAAAGTAATACTATACAAATAATTAGTAAAGGAAAACTATATAGTAAATTTTTTAATATAAAAATTGTGGGTGGGCTGTGTACAATATTGTACGGGGGTAAAACACACAAAAATAGGGTGAGATAAATGACTTTTGTTTATTGATTTATTTACTTTCTAAGTACGAAAGTGGAACCTTCGCACGCAGAATTCTCCTTTTAAAAAGGGAATTTTGCCGGCAAGTACTGCCTGCATAACTAAGCTTAAGGCTTAGCTAAGCAGTAGTACAAAAGGGTATTATATATTATATATAACTAATATTAGTGTACTAATACTGACTTTTTTTTTTTTTAGTTGTACTATTTTTTTGTATAATACTTGCTTAAAAAGTGAATTTAATAAAAGAATAGCTTTACTTTTTAGCTAAGGCAGCCCTTTTATACGTAAGCTTTATAGTTTTTCAATTAGTGCTTTGATTTATATAAGCAATTTATTTATAGAAACTAGCATTTCTAATACTTAGTTTGGGGCGCGCTTCGTAAATACGTTTGTAGGGTTATTTTTCTTATTAATTTATTATACTTCTAAGATCTTTTTCTTTTCATATAACTTTTAAAAAGACATAATATTAATTATTAGTCTTTTTTTCTATATTGTTCCTAGTTTGACTAGGTAGTTGTACAGTGATTTTAAGTTTGAGTATAGTATAGTTGGGATTAGAGGCAGGTTTAGCGCTTCTATAATGTTTTTAAAGGTTGTGCGGAGGGCAATAGTACTATTAAATCCGTTGATTATACCGTATAATTTACTAGCTAGAATGCTTCGTATAATGCGTTTGTATTTGCTTAAGTTCTAATATATAATATTGCTTTGAATTTCGAAGTTTAGGTTTATTGGATTTTTTGTACAAAACTTGGTTGCTAGTACAATAATAAATCTAAGCTATAAGGTTAGGTTTAGGTTGTTGGCAAAAGAACTGTTTATGAATACAAATAGCTTTATATAATAAAAGTTAAAAGGAATAAATGTAAGGCCTTTTATTAGGTTGTTTTTTTGCTATTTAATTTGCTTGTTTAACGCTTTAACGTTGTATAACTGTAGTTTAACTACTTGTATTGCTATAGCAAGGTTATATATAGCTTTTAGTTAGTACATGTTATTAATATATGTATTGCATGCTTATTAAGAGATGTAAACTTAGGCGAATCCCTTTGTACGGGGGTCAATCTCTTTTAGGTCTTTTACTTGGCCTTTCTAGGTTAACATAATGTTGTTTTTGTATAATAAAATCCTTTTGCTATTAAACTTAATTGGATGGTTATGCGATAGGGTTTCCTTTAGTTTTATATGGAAGTTAGCTTGCTGGAGCTTCTTTTCCTTTTGTATAAAAAAGTTTAGTGTAGTAAAACTAAAAGTATTGTCCGTTTGTATTCCAGTGATTTTAAAGGTGTTTAAATTATTGTACATATATAAAAGGCATGGGTTGTACGTAAATACTTGTATTCTAAGCTTTTTTTAGTAATGCTGGTAGTAAGTTTTAAACTAGTACAACCTTGACTTTGCTAAGCTATATAATGGTTGTATAATCCGTAAAATCGTTTTAAAGGGGTATTTGTTTTTAAGTTTTAGGGGTAGGTATGCGAATATATTACGTAATAGCTTATTTATTAATTGTATATACGTTTAAGTAATGTTTTGTAGTTTACATAATGCTTCGAAGTTTTATACAAGGGTAGGTTTAAAAGTAAGGATTAACTGTTAGCTTATTTGCTGGATTATTAGTAATTATATTAATACTATATTTTTTCTAATATTATTATATCCTTGTATAATAAGTTTTAATTTCTTGTATAGCTTAGTATTCTTTTTTTTTACTTTTTGTACAAAGCGAGACTTAAAAACGTGTTTTTTACTATATATAGCTAAGTTATACGTAATAAACTTAAAAACACCTTATATAATAAGCTTATTAATCTTTATTACATTTAACTTTTTAAAAGGTTTGCTTAAAGTAGTAATAATTCTATTTGTATAGAGCTTGATTACTAGTTTTAAGGCCTATTGCTTTTTTTAAGCTAGAAAGGTTTTTGCTGTTTGACTTTTATACAATAAGTTGGTAGCAAGCTCCTTTTTTAGCTATTTGTGTTTCTTTTAGGCAATTATTAGTTAAATAAGTTAAATATTATCCTTTTTTATATTTATTGTACGATTGTTTTTTATACAATAGTACAGCTTGACTTGCGTACACTTAAATTAGATTAGTTTATTAACTAAAGTAACAATTACGTCTAAGTCCTTAATTACTTTTATTTTATACGGGCCTTCCTAGCTTCCCTTTTCTTTTTATATAAGGACTTTGTTTTACAGAGGGAGGGTGAGTATATTATACAATGTTGGACTATTTTATTCTTTAATTGCACAGTTAATTTTAACTTTTGTATAATTTTCTTACAGCATTTTTATTACTTTCTAAATAGCTGCTGCTTTTTGTATAAGGGTTAGGAAAGGGGGTGAATTCTTATTAATACAAGGGTATACGCTAAATATAAAAAGGGTTAATATAAGGCCGTTTAGTTCTACTGTATTATTTAAGGCTTTAATTATTATTTGTAGGATTGACTTATTGTTTGTTTGTATGTTAATTTCTTCCCGGAGTATGTTATATATACGTTTTAGCGGTCCATAGGCTTGTTTTATTTTTCTAATTACTTAGTATACTTTTACAAGCATTTTTTAGCATTATACGCCTATAATCTTAGTATGGTTTTAAAACTTGTTTAAAATAAAGTTTATACTAGGGTTATATATAATATTATTAAGTAGTTTTTAGTATATATTGATCCAGTATTTATATAGCGCTTTTTAAATATTTCGTATAAATATAGATTTTAAAAAGGTAATTATTTAGAATAATATTGTAATATTAATTATATATAGTACTAATTAATCTTTTATTTATATAATATTAATAATAACTTTATAGTTAAACTTATAATTGTTTTTAATTATAAATTTAAAGTGGCGTAGTGCTTTATTATACATTTAATAGTAATGGTAAAACCTTTAGATTTTTTTTAGAATTGGTTGTTCGACTTTGTATCCTATATAGGATAGCATTTTGTATAATTGTTTTATATAAGGGTGTTTAAAGCGTTTATATAGCTATTATAGTTTAGTTTTTATAAAGTAGCTTACTACTTTATATAAGCTTATATTAAAGAATAAATATCCTTATTTGCGTATAATAAGGATAGTGTTTTTATTTCTTTATATAATAATATTTTTTATATTATTAAAGTATACTTTTAAGCGGTTTGTATTCTTTAGTAAGAATAGGAATAAGGTAGGGGTATTAAGTATATAGAATATTATATAACTAATTTAATTATTAATATTTATTGTACTTATAAATATTATTATACAACTATTGCTAAAGTTAACTTTAGTTAATTTGGGGGTTTAAGTAATTTTTGTATAAAGGTTCTCTTGTATATAAGCTTTTACTTATAGCTTTCCTATAGTTAAGAACTTTAAAGCGCTTATATTTTAAATAATACTTTAGTACTTTGTACAATATTGGTTATTAAGTATAAATTGGTTTAAAGGCTTATTTAGCATTATTATCCAAATGTTTTCTTTTATAGTAGAATGTAGAAATATGCTGTTTAATAAATATTACGCCGTTTTTTTATTATACAAAAAAGGGTTTTTTTCCTTCTTATTTTTGTACGGTTTAAGGTAGCCTTTATACTCTGTAAAGTAGGCTAAAAACTCTGCTAAGCTGGGTTTAGTTTTATATATTATTTTGTATATATTATAATATTAACCCTTTATACAGAATTTTTCTTAAAAAGTATGGTTAGTTAACTAATATTTTTTTTTTTAATAAATAAAATATTTTTTATTTATACAAATATTTTTTTAAAGGTATATGTTTATATAATCTTAAATAAAGTATTGCTTTTAGGTATTTTAAAGGTATTATATAATACTTCTACTTTATGTAAAGTAGCGATTAACTTGGTTGTAGCGCCGGTTTATATAATACGTATTTTCTACCTTTTATATAAAGTGTTTGTTTGGTAGGTCACTTTTAACCCGTAAATACGCATAAAGGTTAGAGAAAAAGCTTTCGTACGTAGGTTTTTAGAAAATAAGCGCTGTTTTAAACTTTTATATACCTTTGTAAGCTTTTGCAACTATTGTACTAAAGTGTATCTTACTTATATATTTTGTACTAAATGTTTTTTATACTTTAAATAACTTATTAATTATAATTTTTAGTACTTTATATAAAGTATAATCCTTTTTTTATTAATATATTTGTATAAAAGTAATATTTATTTAATTTATTTAATATTAGTTATAGTTTATAATTGTATTAAAGTATAAATTTATAGTATTATATATTTCTTTCTACGTATAATTAGGTTTAATATAATATATATAGTAGTTTTTTATATAATTAGTAAAAATAGTTGGGAATACTGTGTAGAACTAATCTTTTGTAATTTTTAGCTTTTAGTAGAAATTTACAAATTATTGTGCTTTATTGTATAATAAATTGTATGGCTTTTTAAAGTAGTTCTTGTTTCTCTGCCAGGTTTTTAGAAATGCTTAGTATTTTGCTAAAGGAATAATTCCGTTTTAGATGTTATACGTAGGGGGGACTTGAATTTAGGACATAGCTATTTTAAGATTTAGTATTGTATAAACGGTTGGTTATTTAGGGGTTTACAGGAGATATTAAAGAACTGGATATTCCGTTGTAGGTTGAAAATGCAGTATATTTCTAGATTGTACAATAGGGTTATTACTTAGAGCAAAGGACTAGTAGCGTTTAATTAAAAGGAGTACTTTTTGGAAGTATACTTTTGGCTTTGGGTTGTTGTACAATAGTATGTTTTTTTAGGTAAGGGGTTTTTCTTAGGGTTGTGTACAAGGGTTTTCCTGGGATTATAATTGTGTTTTAAGTGTAGGAATAGTAGGGGTCTTTTGTTATACAAGTAAAGTTTGACTTAGGAATTGCTAACTTAGGGTAAGGGAGGTTGGTTATTATATAATGCTTTTTATTTTTAGGGAAGCAAGTAATATTTAAGATTTTTGTATAAGGAGTTAAGGTTTGTACGCAAGGATAAAGTTGCTTTCCGCTAGTTGTGTAACGCGGTCTTTTTTAAAGCAGGGGATAGGCTTTTAATTTAGAATACTTTTTATATAAAGTGTATTATAAATTCTAGTAATAATTTTATTGTTAATTAATTAAAGGATTTGTATTTTAGTGAGTTTAAAGTTATTAGCTAGCGCTTCTTATAAATCTTGTAGTTTGTATAAGGTTTAGCTGTATTTAGTAAAGAGGTATATAGCCTATGTATTTATTTCTTTTTGGTTTGCTATATAAGGATTGTGTAAAGTATTGTTGTACGTGCGAGGATTAATTGTCCTTTGTATAGTGTTTATAAGGATGCTAGTAGCTTATGCGATTTCTTTTACTGTGAATTTGTAAGGGAGGTTGTAGGGGTAAACTGGGGGTTGTTCCTTAGGGGGTTGGGCATTTTTGTATAGTTGTGCTTGCTAGCTATTGTACGATTAGCTATTGTGCGATATTGTATTAGATATAGGGGGTTTAATTATAAGGTGAACTTTTATGCAGTTTATATAATAGTAATTAGGAGTAGTATAATTGCGTGTTATTAATTAAACGTTTGTATAAAGGGCTATACTTAAAGTATAAATAAGTAATTGATTTTTTCCTCCTATTGGTAGAATTAGAGGAACCGGAGTGCAATATAAGACATGCAGCCTTCGTACGACTAAATGAGAATCCCGTCTTTACTTAGCCAATCTGTGTTTTTAAGCTAAGAATACTAATTAGTGTGGGTGGGCTGTGTATAATATTGTACGGGGGTAAAACATACAAAAATAAAGTGAGATAAATGATTTTTGTTTATTGATTTATTTACTTTCTAAGTACGAAGGTGGAACCTTCGTATGTAGAATTCTCCTTTTAAGGAGGGAATTTTGCCGGCAAGTACCGCTTGCATAGCTAAGCTTAAGGCTTGGCTAAGCAGTAGTACGAAAAGGTATCGTATATTACATACAACTAACACTAGTGTACCAACAAAAATACTATTTAATTATAATAATATTTTATATATTTTTAAATTAAAAATAAATTTATTAAGTATTAAAAAACTAATAAATACTATTATAATATTTAAAAATAATAATATATATTTATATAATATTATATTAAAACATTTAATAATAAAAAAAAAAAAATTATAAATTATACAAAATAAATATATATATTAGTTTTTTAAAGCTAAATCCAATATAAAAAACAAATATTCTAATTTTAAAATTAATATAAATAAGAAAAACAGTTAATACTAGTTTAATAAAATAACTATTATTTAAAAACAAGTTATATAAATAAAAAAATACTTTTATAGTTATTAAAAACTATAAATATTAATATACTTAATATAATAATTAAAAAAGCTATATTAAAACAATATAAAACTTATTTATAAGTAAAACTTAGAAAAATAATAAATAAATATTTAATAAATTATAAAAAATACAAAAAATTAAAAAGAATTTATAATAATTTAAGTAGTTCTTTACTAATTATTTATAATAATTATAAATATTATATTACTTTTTTAAATAAAAAAACTTATTATATTAATATAAAATTATTAAAAACAAAAAATAACGCTTATAAAGCTTTTAATAAATATAAACAAAAAGTTAAAAACTAAAACAATAAAAATATAAAAAAGTTTTTCTTTAATAATAATAATAAATATATAAATAACAAATTTACTATTTTATTAAAAAAGTATAATATATTTTATTTACAATTACTTTTATATAATAAAAAACTAAATAGTTTAATTAAATAATTAAATTTAACTTTATTTAATAAAGTACGTTTTTTATTATATATAGCTAATTTACTATTTTATTTTTAAAGAAAAACTTTATTATAAGCTATTTATTTATATAATATAATACTATATATAGCTTTAAAAAACAAATTACTATATAAAAAATACTACAATTATAATATTAATATTAATAATATAAAAACTTAAAGTTTTATATATTATTATAATAATAATAAAATTAAAAATAAATTATTACTAAAAAAAAATAAAACTATATATTTAAGCTAAAAAAATAATAATAAAATATACAAAATATATAATTTATTTTTAAAAATAACAAAATAAGTTTAAAACTATAATATAATAAAAAATAGTTTTATATTAAACATTAAAAATATAAAACTTTTTAATTTAAATTAAAAATAACAAGAATAACAGCTTAAAAAAATAAATAAAAATAATAATTAAAACAAAAAAATAAAAAAAATAATAAAAAATTTAATTACTATTAATATAAATAATTTATATATTATAAAAAATATACTTTTTTCTAATATAATAATGAATTTACATAAAAATAATAAAAATTTAAAAAAAGATTTTTTATTAACTACTTTTATAAATAAACTAAAAAACTATAAAAAAGTAATAAATTTTATAAATAAAAAAGAATAGTTTTTAACTTATAAAAAAAAAATAAAAAGTTTTATTAATTAAAAAATATATATAATAACTAATTTACTTTTTAAAAAATTAGTAATTAAAAGCCGTTAAGTTTTTTAAAAAAAATTTATATTTAATTTAATAGTTATTAAAATAACATATATAATAAATAAAAATAAAATAATTAAATTTAAAACTTATAAGTATATTAGTATTAATTGTATATAATATATAATACCTTTTTGTATTACTATTTAGCTAAGCTTTAAGCTTAGTTATACAAGCGGTACTTGCCGACAAAATTCCTTTTTTAAAAGAAAAATTCTATATATAAAGGTTTTACTTTTATATTTAAAAAGTAAATAAATTAATAAATAAAAGTTATTTATTTTACTTTATTTTTATATATTTTACTTTTATATAATATTATATATAACTTATTAATACTAATTAGTATTTTTAATTTAAAAATACAAATTAGCTAAATAAAAACGGGATTTTTATTTAGTTATACAAAAGCTATATATTTTATATTATACTTTAGTTTTTTTAGTTTTACTAATAAAAAAAAGAAATTAATTACTTATTTATACTTTAAATATAGCTTTTTATATAAATATTTAATTAATAATATATAATTGTACTACTTTTAATTACTATTATATAAATTATATAAAGGTTTATTTTATAATTAAACTTTTTATATTTAATATAATATTATATAATAGCTAATTATATAATAGCTAATAAATATAACTATATAAAAATGCTTAACTTTTTAAAAAATAGCTTTTAGTTTACTTTTATAACTTTTTTTACAAATTTATAATAAAAAAAATCATATAAGCTATTAGTATTTTTATAAATACTATATAAAAAATAATTAATTTTTATATATATAATAATATTTTATATAATTTTTATATAGTAAATTAAAAAAAAATAAACGTATAAACTATATACTTTTTTATTAAATATAATTAAACTTTATATAAACTATAAAATTTATAAAAAGTATTAACTAATAATTTTAAATTTATTAAAATATAAATTTTTTAATTAATTAATAATAAAATTATTATTAAAATTTATAATATACTTTATATAAAAAGTATTTTAAATTAAAAGCTTATTTTCCGCTTTAAAAAAAACTATATTATATAATTAGTAGAAAATAACTTTATTTTTATATATAAACTTTAACTTTTTATACAAAAATCTTAAATACTACTTATTTTTTTAAAAATAAAAAGCATTATATAATAATTAACTTTCTTTATTTTAAGCTAATAATTCCTAAGTTAAACTTTACTTATATAATAAAAAACCTTTATTATTTCTATATTTAAAACGCAATTATAATTTTAAAAAAACCTTTATATATAATTTTAAAAAAAACCTTTTATTTAAAAAAATATATTATTATATAATAACTTAAAATTAAAAATATATTTTTAAAAAGTATTCTTTTTAATTAAATACTATTAGTTTTTTACTTTAAATAATAACTTTATAATATATTTCGGAAATATATTATATTTTTAATTTATAATAAAATATTTAATTTTTTAATATCCTTTATAAACCTTTAAATAACTAACTGTTTATATAATACTAAATTTTAAAATAACTATATTTTAAATTTAAATCCTTTTTATATATAATATTTAAAATAAAGTTATTTTTTTAATAAAATACTAAATATTTTTAAAAACTTAATAAAAAAATAAAAACTACTTTAAAAAGCTATATAATTTATTATATAATAAAGTATAATAATTTATAAATTTTTACTAAAAGCTAAAAATTATAAAAAATTAGTTTTATATAGTATTTCTAACTATTCTTACTAATTGTACAAAGAATTACTATATATACTATATTAAACCTAATTATATGTAAAAAGAAATATACAATATTATAAATTTGCATTTTAATATAATTATAAATTATAATTAGTATTAAATAAATTAAACAAATATTACTTTTATATAAATATATTAATAAAAAAAAAATTATACTTTATATAAAATATTAGAAATTATAATTAATAAGCTATTTAAAATATAAAAAATACTTAATATAAAATATATAAATAAAATATACTTTAGTACAATAGTTATAAAAGCTTATAAAGGTATATAAAAGTTTAAAATAATATTTATTTTTTAAAAACTTATATATAAAGGCTTTTTTTCTAACTTTTATACGTATTTATAAGTTAAAAGTAACTTACTAAATAAATACTTTATATAAAAAGTAAAAAATATATATTATATAAATTAGTATTATAATTAAATTAATTACTATTTTATATAAAGTAAAAGTATTATATAATACTTTTAAAATATTTAAAAGTAATACTTTATTTAAAATTATATAAATATATACTTTTAAAAAAATATTTATATAAATAAAAAATACTTTATTTATTAAAAGAAAAAGTATTGGTTAATTAACTATATTTTCTAAAAAAAATCCTATATAAAAAGTTAATATTATAATATATATAAAATAATATATAAAACTAAACTTAGTTTAATAAAGTTTTTAGCTTACTTTATAAAATATAAAAGCTATTTTAAACTATATAAAAATAAAAATAAAAAAAACCTTTTTTTATATAATAAAAAAATAATATAATATTTATTAAATAATATATTTTTATATTTTATTATAAAAGAAAATATTTAAATAATAATATTAAATAAGCTTTTAAATTAATTTATATTTAATAACTAGTATTATACAAAGTATTAAAGTATTATTTAAAATATAAGCATTTTAAAGTTTTTAATTATAGAAAAACTATAAATAAAAACTTATATATAAAAAAACCTTTATATAAAAATTATTTAAACTTTTAAATTAACTAAAGTTAGTTTTAATAATAATTATATAATAATATTTATAAGTATAATAAATATTAATAACTAAATTAGTTATATAATATTTTATATATTTAATACTTTTATTTT
>MU281376.1:222333-295838 GCA_022385595.1 Xylaria palmicola | reverse complement strand
CCCCCGCCCCCCCCCCCCCCCCCCCCCCCCCCCCCCCCCCCCCCCCCCCCCCCCCCCCCCCCCCCCCCCCCCCCCCCCCCCCCCCCCCCCCCGCGTCCCCCACCTGTAGGTGTCCTGAGGCTAATATGTCGAGCTTTACTTTCCTGTGAATAATAGAATGGGAAGCCCAGCGTTGCCAGATGTCTCAGTAAGTATAATGATCGACCAAGCTGTGAATAGCAAATTTGGCAGTCTACGTTAACGGCTTCTTCATCTTGGACAAGAGTTAAGACAACCGCCGTACACTGTTTCCTAGAAGTGTTTGTTCTAGGTATGTTAGTTGATAGAGAGTACAACGCGAGCAGGGTTGGAGTACGTACGTACGTACGGATACCAAGTATAGCAGCGATAGACCGCCATTGTGAAAAAGACCACCTAGTGGCGAAATGTGACGGCTCACGCGGCATCGTGGCTACCAATGTCTTGAGAGGTTGGTGTTGCTGCATGCATCGTTCAGCCGAGGTCCACAGAAAACTAGACCCCGTGTAAAACTGATACAATCCGGCAAATCATAGCGAGGCTTGCTCGATACGCGATAGCCTTGTTACACATGCTTCGGAAGACCTTCCTCTCTCGGACTGGCTATTCTCTTTCTTCTTTCACATGAGAACAATCAATCACGTCGACCAATTCCTGGGATCTAGTGCGGGGCTCGGCCAAACCAAACTTCCTACTCAGTCGGCTAGGTAGTAAGGAAAATGGTTGAAGGGGTACTTGTGGAGGATTGATCTGGCGCTATCTATGTCCTGGTAAGGTACACAATTCGACCACCTGATCTGCGGTGTCATACCTTTATCGGTAAAATGTTCTAGAAAAAGACGTTGGGATGCGGGCGAGCTGAACTGGATATGCAGCATAGGGAGTACCCGTGTTGGCGCCGAGCATGTTTAAGTCAATTGTTCTGTTAGTTTTGTTCTCCAGCTCGATCGGTAGACTGCAGGATCAGCGCATATGCTACCATCGCCACTAACTGCAAATGGAGATCCTTCCAAATTCGCCGCAAGATAGCCCGCGTTCTTGCATCCTCTCCATGTTGCTGGCCGGTTCCAGAGACAATACACCTCTGGGTCGGTTGCTGTCCCTGATTGCCCGGTGGTACGTGCATGGACACCAGTCCTACGTCGTTGGGCGACGAGCTAACTACATAGTAGTACCGACAACTTCGTATCAAGACCCAGTGTAATCTTCCAGGACCAGGTACCGGTAGTAGTACTGCATCGTAAATATAATCGGTGACCACCGCCGCCAGGCCGTGTGAGCTGTTGGGAATGATCCTAGCCGTTATCTTCACCCTGGCCACCTCGAAGCTTAGGCTAGTTCTCTGGGCGGGGTTGGACGAGTAAGAGATGTCTAGCCAAGGGAAAGTAGAGTAGGTACGTATAGGCAATCATGTACTTAGAGGGTTACATCTCTTGTAGGTCGTACATGCACCCCATATACGACCGTGCAGCTAACCTGTTGGCCCTAGTTGGGTCTGTGTCTGCAGTGACAGGTAGCGCAGCGTTCCAACCTGTAAATGGGAAACGGGATAATGTAGGTGGCGAAAATAGGCGTATGTGCAGTGGTCCTGAATATCGGCCTCCGAATGTACCTATCAATCAGGCTGTATCGCTAACCTCAGCTGTTCCGTCCAGGCCAGATTCAAGGTGCCAAGAGATATCTCCAGTCTCTAGTCTGGACGCCACCTTGGTCTCTACTTCTGCCTTCCAAATGCGGAATTGGATATCTGTCTAGTTCCCGAACTGATGGGCCGGGGTAGGCCGGTTGCTATTGGTGCCCTGCTAGACTCTTGTCTAAACGGACATGGAGCCAGTCCCTTGGATTTGCCATGTTCTGTTGGGGTCTCTTTGTCCTATCCCTTTGATACCCACGACCCTTCACTGGCCGGCAACTAGGGTCTCCGGGACTACCCCTCGTATATGCTACCATGCTGCGTGGTATATGCTTGCTATTTCCATGATAGGAAGGAAGCCTGTCTCCCAGACGGCATTTGGAGGTATATGAATCAAGCTGCTCCCTCGTCTCACATCCTGTCTCTTTCCCTATGCTTTGACTTTCTTCTGATATCGACACCTCCCTAATACCAACGTGTCCATTGGCCGCGAAGGGGATTGGCTGGTCTTTGGTCAAGTATCCGCAACCATGGCATCAACCGAGGCGCGCGAGGCCAATGGGGTCGATGCATCGGCCGTATCCGCTCCCACGGGGAAGGGTGACGAGAAGCATGGCGACGCCAACATCGATGAGAAGTACGACGACGTCAAGATTGTCGAAGAGGACGTGGAAGCGGAGCTTGACCTTTACGTCCCTCTCAAGATGGATCCGAACATTCCGCATGAGCCCAACCCTCTGACGGTTCGTGCCGTTGTCGTCGGTATCTTGCTCGGTGCCCTGGTCAATGCTTCCAACCTCTACCTGGGTAGGTTCATTGTGTGCACACTATGTGATGACTGGCTAGCTGGCCTGTTATCATTGGTGGTAAGGTGTTGTACTTGATGCTAACTCGCCATGGCTAGGTCTCAAAACTGGCTTTACCTTCTCGGCCAACATTTTCGGGTCCATTTTCGGGTACGGTATTGTCAAGCTCTTGTCTAAGGGCTGTCGTAACTGGCCCATACTTGGTGGCGATTTCGGTCCCCAGGAGAATTCCATCATCCAAGCGGCGGCTACCGGCTCTGGTGGCATCGCTGGTATCTTCGTCGCTGGTATCCCCGCTATTTATCGACTCCACGCCATCGAGGGCACACCACAGGAGAACTTTGGTGCGCTCATCACCATTACCCTCGTGTGCTCCTTCTTCGGGTTGTTCTTTGTCACTCCCCTCCGGAAGTTTTTCATCATTCGGGTTGCCCGTGAACTGAAGTTGCTCTTTCCGACCCCAACTGCCGTCGCACTGACCATCCGGTCAATGCACGCTGGTGCCGCAGGCGCTCGCGAGGCTATCAGCAAGCTCAAGGCTCTTGCTCTGGCATTCACATTTGCCCTCTTCCAGCGTGTGGCCTCGTACTATGCGATTGGTATCCTCTATGATTGGCATCCGTTCACCTGGATCCACATATGGAGTAAGGGTACGAGCTGGGCACTGAATATTGAGTCGTGGGGTTGGTACTGGGAATGGACGCCGGCCTTCATTGGCAGCGGCATTTTGATCGGTATGAATGCGGCCATCTCATTGTTTGCTGGTGCCGTCCTTGCTTGGGCTATCATCGGCCCCACGCTGGTTCATTACGGCGAGTGCATTGGCAAGCAACTCTACCCGGATGACCCGTACTGGGACTCTTACTACAGTTTTGCTTCGCTTGGTAACCTCGGTCACGAGACCCCCAGCCCACGATACTGGCTGCTCTGGCCCGGTGTCCTCATCTTAGTGGCGACCTCTATCGCCGAGCTGTTGGTCCAGTATAAGGTGCTTGCGCACGCCGGTAGAGCTACCTGGAAGGCATCATGCGGTGGATTGAATAGTCTTAAGATCAAGGCCAATGGCAAGCCTTCTCCTTTCTTGGAGCGCCAAGCCAACAAATATGCGGATTCCCCGGATATGGTTGCCGACTCTGCGCGGCCTGAAGATCAAGTTCCCATGTGGCAGTGGATGTTGGGTCTCGTCGCGAGTATCGTGATAGCCATTATCGTCTTCCACTACCAATGGGGCATGAACCCTGGATTGACCATTCTGGCGTGCCTGCTTGGTTTCTTGTTCTCGTTCCTGGCGATTCAGGTCGGCGCCGTAACGGATCAGGCGCCCCTGACAGCGGCCTCCAAAGCTAGCCAGCTGGTCTTCGGTGCTGCCACATCGGGCAAGGGGTACTCAATTACCACGGCGCAGAGAATCAACTTGGTGGCGGGTGGTCTGGCTTCAGGTGCTGCCGACGTAGGCAACGCTCTGACGTCGGACTTCCGAACTGGTTTCCTCCTCGGCACCCCCCCAAATAAGCAGTGGTATGCCCAATCAATGGGCACTCTCATCAGTATCTTCCTAGCTCCCGGCCTCTTCGTCCTCTTCACCACGGCGTACCCTTGCATCCTCAACGGCGATGAGCACTGCCCGTTTGGCGTGCCCTCGGTGGCAGCCTGGGCGGCCGTCGCGCAGGCGGTGACAGATCCCAACGTTAGCATCCCCTGGAGCTCGGGCATCTTCTCCATCGTCATGGCCGTTGTGGTGGTAGCGCAGGTGATTGTCCGCCACTTCTACCTCGTGGGCGAGCGCGAATGGGTGCGTGATTATCTGCCCAACTGGGGCGCCATTGCGCTGTCTTTCGTGCTGCCCAACCCCGTCTTCACGACAGCGTCGCTGTTCGGGGCCCTCGTTGCGCTTGGATGGAGGAAATGGAAGCTGTCCTCGTTCGAGCTCTACGGCTACGCGGTGGCTGCGGGTTTCATCGCAGGCGAGGGTCTGGGTGGCGTCGTGGGCGCCATCCTCCAGATCGCGGGCGTCTCGGGCGACGTGTACGGCACCAACGTCGGCTGCCCGGGCAATGAATGCTAATGTGGCTGACGGAACGAGGTTGACGGTGGATTCGGAAATGTTATACCCATGTTACGGTGACGATATAATGTAGTGCATATGTTAGATACCACGTCTCATAATCGAGACATTGTTTTGCCCATCGTTGCCCTATTCCGCGTGTATCCGTGCTGCTGTCGCCGATACCGATGCCGATGCCGATGCCGAGCCCGGTAGAGTCGTGAAGTCGGCCTCGGAATGAGGCGTAAAGATGGACGTGACACCCATCGCACTAGTCATCGGGTCGACAGAAGCCGGTCGCCTTCACTATGCTGAGACAGGTGTGGACGGCGGAACCAAAGCTAGCCCAACGGCGAGGTGCCGGCAAATAGTTGCGACTATATACTATTCAGCTGTCCGAGTATGAGCGGAGCGAGACGTCCGGTCATATGTACCGGCTGACGAAGAGGGAAGAACGAATGAATGAGATGAGGGTGGGAAGCTGAGACTCAGGAGTATGGATAGGAGAAAGGTGGACGTGACGAGGTGGCTCGGAATTGAGAATGGGCTTGCTTATACACTCGCTGCCTGTCAACAAGAGCTTTCTGTATTGGAGTGAATTCCGACTCCGATGGTGGGATGTGAGGCTACGAGGTAGGTAGTCTAGGTGGCTATCCGTAGCTACCGAATTATTATCTAAGTACGCATCCCAGTTGAGGCGGTTGAGGAATATTGCCCGATTAGGCAAGGAGGATGTGGGGCGCCTCGAGCTGTCCGTCCCACTTAATCGCATCGCGTGTTGGGCTGACGCGCGGTACCGATACAACACACTTACAGGCTCGCTGCCCCGGCCCGGCCTTCTGTCCCGTAATTGGTGACAACCCGTCTCGTTCATTTCTGCCTTCCTCCCTCGAGCACCGACTCCCTGCCCACCCCCGTCCATTGCGAGGGCGAGAGGCGAGAAATTAGCTGACACGCCACATCTCGCCGTACCATGTCTGACGACTCTTGGCTGCAAAGTCGGGGATAGCACCGCCTGCCCCCGGGCCCTGCCACCGCTGCCGACGCCGCGAGTGATGATAGGCGCCGGCCATGGCTCCCGTCCAGAATACCTTCTGCGTCATCCCGGACGCCCCCTCTGCTCTCAATGCCCATCGCCATGGCGACGACCATGTCCCGCACGCTCGCCCGAGCAGACCCCCCATGACCACGAAACAGGTCAGGAAGGCGTACCAGAAGGCGAACAAGGCGCCCAGGCTCTCCAAGGCCGAGCAGCGCCGCCAGGAGCTGTTTGAGCAGGACCGTATCCGGAAGGAGTTCGAGAAGGAGAGGAACCAGGCCCGTGCGAGGACTGCCCGCGACAGGAAGAGAGAAAAGGAAGAGAGGGATCGTGCTGAGAAGAAGAAGAAGGGGCTGCCTCTGGTGGATGTCCGGCCCTCCCAGGATACCATTGCTCGTTTTGTTCGAGCCAAGCCGACGAGCCCGAGGGATAGCGACACCCTACCCTTGTATACAAAGCCTCAGAAGCACCAGGCCCCTGGTCCCATCGGGCAGCTCGATGACACAGACAAGGAGAACGTGCGACCGTCCGGGGACGGTTACCACGGTGTAGATGATAGGTCTCCCACTCAAGGCCACGCAACGCCTCCGAGCAACAAGAAACGCAGAATCCATTCCATTGAGGAGGGAGATGAGGAGTCCCAAACCCTACTTCGTGCAGAAGATGGTATTGCCTCGCCATCCCCAAGGCCCCATCCAACAGGGCACGGCACCGGTGACCATGTTCAAGGGATACTGAGTCCTGACCCAAATCGAGTTGGGCCGGATATTGATGACAACTTCTCGGCCATCGATTTCAGTGAGGATGATCTCCTCGACGACTTGATTGGCGAAATGGGGGCTGTATATGGCAACGCAACAGCGCTCCAAGAAAGCATATATGAGCGGCAACCGGATCAGGATTTACGAACTGAAACCCCGCCACCTAAATCACCCGAAGAACATGTGCCGTCCCTTGAGAAGGCTCAAAAACCGTCATCTCTCATAGAAGTAATAACTGGACCAACCGAGTCCTTGTTATCGCCTCATACAGCTCTTCCGCCTGGACCCACTAGCGTGATGAATACGTCTCGTTGGAACTCAACCCTCGAACAGGCAAAGCAAAGCTTGACACCCCGTTCCTTCACAGATGCTCCAACCTCGTGTGTGCGAAATTCGCTACCAACTGCTCCCAGCTCGAGATCGTTCCATAAGCCTAGGACCATCATGGCACCACCCCCAGTTCCCCCGAAGTTCACGTCTTCTAAGCCAGTCTCTGCTGGTTATCCTAGGACCCCTCAATTCATTAAGCCCGCCCTGCCTCCTGTTCGCAATCCCAATAGGGGGTACTGCTATTCTCCTATGGCTCGTTCGGAGAAGCCTCAAGAAAACAATGTGCCGTCAAGCACGCAATCATTCATTCTTAGTCACCTCGACGACTTTCTGCCTAGCCCATCCCAGGAGACGCGGGAGATTTTTGAAGAGCCACAAAGGCGCGATACTGAAGGTTTGGTTAAAACTGAATTAGCAAGTATCCGCGTTGCAAATACCACCCTCAAGTCAATCCCACCTACCTCGGAAGTGTCAACAACACCTAACAATAGAGGTGCCATTTCCACACGAGGCCTTAATCCGGATCGTTATGATGGCATCCAACAATGTGAGTGCCGTCCCAAACCACAAGAGAGTGCAGGCCAACCCTCTATCCAACCTATATCCCAAGATACATCCGGTATGTTTGAGATGCCCTTCTTCTCTACACAGGACTTCCTTCTGTCCTCGCAAGACGTGAAGGACATTGAACAGCCCCTGTCAACACCCAGGGCCAAAGTACCCAATACAAAGGTCTGCGTCAAACCACAAGACGCACCACGCCCTCCAAAGCCATTATTCACTTCGACCTGCCGGCAGCTGCGCTACAAATATGCTCTCGAGCGAACGAAAACGGCGGCATGGGAGGGGCCAAGTGCCCAACAAAAGGCGCGCGAGGAACTGGGTCAGCTTCAGGCGCTTCTCGGTAAACCAAGTGAAAAAATACAGAACAAGGAGAATAGTAACGACACCATCGGAGACTGCACGACCGGAGCCGACACCGAACGAAAGAGATCGCCTCTTGGGGAGGTTAGCAGCCCGCCTACGGTCCAAGTTCAGTCTTGTCATGTCTCAACAAGACGAGGCTCGGGCTCCTTGGCAGAACACACGCCCCAAAACCACATGCGATCCTCGGCAAATGCGCGGGGGTCAACACCCAAGAGCAACGATAGCAGCAGGGCTTCGCAGCAAAATGCCCGGCCGAAGAGCTCGTACGAGACGATGCTGGAATTGCTCACTAAAGCACCGCACAAGAACACCCACGGAAAAGCGGACAGGGATGGGCAAGGGGAAGAGAGCGAAAGCGGGCAGGCCCGTAAGGAACAGCCGCCCCAACAAGCCGCGGTAACGAGTTTCTCCGCGTCTCAAGAGACGGATTACGATTGTGGAGAGGAATGGGACGCTGACGATTTATTATGTGATATGTTTTGAGATACCCAACGATTCGACCTGCTTTTCTTCAGCCTGTTACTCACTCACCTGCGACCCTTCTTCTCCTCCTCCCCAACCTTCCTTCCTTGGTCATGCGAGACGGCTCTTCTAGCTTTGTTATCTTGTGCTTGTGTTGGTGCTGAGCATGGCGTATTGGGCAAAGGTATGGAAACGGGTGCTACGGCCCCCATGAGACATTGTAGGCATGCGGTAGATGTGCACATAGAATTTCTATATAGAAAAATAGAAAATAGACGAGGACAGACAAGTAAACGAAGATGTAGACAGATCATTGGTCAGAACTCAACAGAATGTAAAATGCACATGATACAGAATCTACCTAGGTAGGAAATAGTATTGATAAGACTATAATCGCAGTACGTAATACAACAGTACAACACCATTTACCCGTCTGTACTATAGGTAACGTACCACACGGGTCAGCTGCGCACACAGGTCAGCTGCGCACTTTTTTGGACTTTCGTACGCAGAATCAAAATAACTCAACCACAATATAAAAAATCAATTTATACTATTTGAATTCGCTTTTGCTAAATATTTCTATTTTGTTTTAATATGTATGCGCATTATATCCGGGTTTGCTGTAAATTTTATAGTATTTTTTTTATATAATACTACTTTTTATATAATAACTACTTATTTATACTTCTTTAATTATTTATTTTTTAATAGCTTTTTTAGCTTTTTAATTTTAACTTTTTTATATAATAAGTAATTCTTTAATTTATAAATGTTTATTTTTTATATAGTAATATTAGTTTAGCTTATAATTTATTTTATAAAGTTTAATTACTTTAGTTTATAATAATATAATTTAGTACTTTAATATACTTATTTTTTTTATAATTAAATTAATTATATTTAAAATAATTATTAAAAAGCTATTTTAATATTATATAACTTTATTTTTAATAAACTAAGCTTATTATTTAGTATTTTTTTTATTATATAAAGTTTTTAACTTTTAATTATTAAGTTTTATATAAAGTTTATAAAATAATTTTAATAGTATTTTAATAGGTTTTTTTATTATAAATTAAAAAATAATATATTTTAAGTTATATAAAATAAAGCTAGTACTTTTAAACCCTTTTTAAATATTACTTTTAGTTATTAAAACTTTAAATACTTAGTAAAATATATTAAAAAAACTAACTTTATTAATATATATAATATTTAATTATATAAGTTTATTAATTACTTTATTATATACTTATTTTAAAAAGCTAAAATAATTAATATTAAAAAGCTAAAGCTTATATAATAAATATATAAGTATATAAAATATAATAATTTTATAATTTTTAATATAGGTTTTAAAATTAACTAAATAATAGTTTTTATAACTATTTAAAATTAAAAGGTAATAAATACCTTTTATATAATAAATTATATATTAATTAAAATATTTTATTTAATTTAAACCTTTTTTATTTATAGTTTAACTATTAATTATAATAATAATTCTTTATTTATATAGTAAATTAATATTAAAATATTAAAATAATAAATAAATAAGCTTTATTAAAATAATATATAGTAATATTGTTGGTACACTGGTGTTGGTTGTATGTAATGTACGATACCCCTTCGTACTACTGTTTAGCCAAGCTTTAAGCTTGGCTATGCAGGCGGTACTTGCCGGCAGAATTCCCTCCTTAAAAGGAGAATTCTACGTGCGAAGGTTCTACCTTCGTACTTAGAAAGTAAATAAATCAATAAACAAAAGTTATTTATTTTACCTTATTTTTGTGTGTTTTACCCCTGTATAATATTGTATATAGCTTACCTACACTAATTAGTATTCTTGGCTTAAAAATATAGATTAGCTAAATAAAGACGGGATTTTTATTTGGTTATACGAAGGCCGCATGTTTTGTATTGCATTCTAGTTCCTTTAGTTCTACTAACAGGAAGGAAAGATTAATTACTTATTTGTACTTTAAGTATAGCCCTTTATACAAACGTTTAATTAATAGCGCGCAATTGTGCTACCCTTAATTACTATTATACAAACTATATAAAAGTTCACCTTATAATTAAACCTTTTACATCTAATACAATGTTGCACAACAGCTAATTATATGATGGCTAGCAGGCATAACTATACAAAAATGCCTAACCCCTTAAGGAATAGCCCTTAGTTCACCCCTACAACCTTCCTTACGAATTTACAGTAGAAGAAATCGCATAAGCTACTAGTATCCCTATAAATACTATATAAAGGATAATTAATCCTTACATATATAATAATACTTTATATAATCCTTATATAGCAAATTAAAAAGAGATAAACGTATGGGCTGTGTACCTCTTTACTAAATATAGCCAAACCTTGTACAAACTATAAGATTTGTAAGAAGCGCTAGCTAATAACTTTAAACTCGTTGGAATACAGATCCTTTAATTAATTAACAATAAGATTGTTGCTGGAATCTATAACACACTTTATATAAAAGGTATTCTAGATCAAAAGCCTGTCCCCCGCCTTAAAAAAGACTGCGTTGTACAACTAGCGGAAAGCAACTTTATCCTTACGTACGAACCTTAACTCCCTGTACGAAAATCCCAAATACTACTTGCTTCCCTAAGGATAAAAAGCACTGCACAACAACCAACCTCCCCTACCCCAAGCTAGCAACTCTTAAGTTAACCCTTACCTGTACAACAAAAGACCCCTACTATTCCTACACCTAAAATACAATTATAATCCTAGGAAGACCCTTGCATGCAACCCTAAGGAAAACCCCTTTCCCAGGAGAACATACTATTGTACAACAATCCAAAACCAAAAGCACACTTCTAAGAAGCACTCCCCTCAATCGAACATTACTAGTCCCTTGCCCCAAGTAACAATCCTATTGTATAATCCGGAAATATACTGCACTTTCAACCGACGACGGAATACCTAGTTCCTTAATATCCCCCGCAAACCCTTAGACAGCCAACCGTTCGTACAACACCAAATCTTAGAATAGCTATGTCCCAAATTCAAATCCCCCCTATGTATAATATCCAAAACAAAGTCATTCCTTTAGCAAAATACTAAGCATTCCTAAAAACCTGGTAGAAAGACGGGAACTACTTTAAAGAGCTATACAATCTATTGTACAACAAAGTACAACAATTTATAAATTTCTGCCAAAAGCTAGAAATTACAAAAGATTAGTTCTACGCAATATTCCTAACTATCTTTACTAATCGTACAAAAAACTACTATACGTACCACATTAGACCTAATTGTACGTAAAAAGAAATGTACAACACTATAAATCTGCACTTTAATACAGTCACAAACTACAACCAGTATTAAACAAACTGGACAAACATTACTTTCGTACAAATATATTAATAAAAAAAGAATTATATTTTATATAAAGTACTAAAGATTATAATTAACAAGTTGTTTAAAGTGCAAAAAGCACTTAGTACAGAATATATAAGCGAGATATACTTTAGTATAACAGTTGTAAAAGCTTACAAAGGTGTACAAAAGTTTAAAACAGCGTTTATTTTCCAGAAACCTACGTACAAAGGCTTCTTCTTTAACTTTCGTACGTATTTACAGGTCAAAAGTAACCTACTAAACAAACACTTCGTACAAAAGGTAAAAGACACGTATTATACAAACCGGCGCTACAACCAAGTTAACCGCTACCCTACGTAAAGCAAAAGTATTACACAATACCCCTAAAATACCTAAAAGCAATACTCTATCCAAAATCATACAAATACATACCTTTAAAAAAATATTCGTACAAATAAGAAATACTTTATTTATTAAAAGGAAAAATATTAATTAACCAACTATACTTCCTAAAAAAGATCCCGTATAAAAGGTTAATATTATAATATATATAAAATAATATACAAAACTAAACCTAGCCCAGCAAAGTTTTTAGCCTACTTTACAAAATATAAAAGCTACTTTAAACTGTACAAAAATAAAAAGGAAAAAAACCCCTTTTTATATAATAAAGAAATAGCGTAATACTTGCTAAATAGTACATTTTTACATTTTATAATAAAAGAAAACATTTGGATAATAATGCTAAATAAGCTTTTAAACTAATTTATACTTAATAACCAGTATTGTACAAAATATTAAAGTATTATTTAAAATATAAGTACTTTAAAGTTCTTAACTATAGGAAAGCTACAAGTAAAAGCTTATATATAAAAGAACCCTTATACAAAAATTACTTAAACTCCTAAATTAGCTAAAGTCAGCTTTAATAACAGTTGTACAACAATATTTATAAGCATAATAAACATTAATAACCAAATTAGTTGTACAACATTCTATATACTCAATACCCCTACCTTATTCCTATTCTCACTAAAGGACGCAAACCGCCTAAAAGTATACTTTAATAACACAAAAAACATTATTGTACAAAAAAATAAAAGCACTATCCTTATTGTACACAAATAAGGACATCTATTCTTTAATATAAGCTTATATAAAGCAGTAAGCTACTTTACAGAAACTGAACTACAACAGCTACACAAATGCTTTAAACACCCTCGTACAGAACAATTATATAAAATGCTATCCTATACAAAACACAAAGTTAAACAACTAATTTTAAAAAAAATCCAAAGGTTTTACTATTACTATCAAATGTATAACAAGGCACTACGCCGCTTTAAATTCACAATTAAAAACAACTATAAGTTTAACTATAAAGTTATTATTAATGTTATACAAATAGGAAATCAATTAGTACTATATATAATTAATACTATAACATTGTTCCAAGCAGCTACCTTTTTAAAATCCATATTTATACAAAACACTTGAGAAGCGCTATATAAATACTAAATCAATGTATACTAAGAACTACTTAATAATATTATACACAACTTTAGTACAAATTTTGTTTTGGACAAGTTTTAAAACTATGCTAAAATTATAGGCATATAATACCGAAAAATGCTTATAAAAGTACATTAAGTAATTGGAAAAATAAAACAAGCTTACGGACCGCTAAAACGTACGTACAACATACTTTAGGAAGAAATCAATATACGAACAAATAATAAGTCAATCCTACAAATAGCAATCAAAGCTTTAAATAATATAGTAGGACTAAACAGCCTTATATTAACCCTTTTTATATTTAGTGCGTACCTTTATATTAATAAAAATTCACCCCTTTTCCCAACCTTTGTACAAAGAACAGCAGTTATTCAGAAAGCAATAAAAATACTATAAAAAAATTGTATAAAAGTTAAAATTAACCGTGCAATTAAAGAACAGAACAGTCCAACATCGTACAATATACTTACCTTTCCTTTACGAAACAAAGTCCTTGTATAAAAAGAGAAGAAAAGCTAGGAAGGCCTGTACAAAATAAAGGTAATCAAAGATTCAAATATAATCATTGCTTTAATTAATAAACTAATCCAATTTAAGTGTACGCAAGTCAAGCCGTACTATTGTACAAAGGACAACCGTATAATAAATATAAAAGAAAATGATTTACAATTTGTTTAACTAATAATTACTCGGAAAAAACATGGACGGCCAAAAAAAAAGCCTGCTATTAACTTATTGTACAAAAGCTAAATAATAAAAACCTTTTTAGCTTAAAAGGAGTAACAAGCCTTAAAGCTAACAATTAAACTTCGTACTAATAAAATTATTATAACTTTAAACAAACCTTTTAAGAAGTTAAATGTAATAAAGATTAATAAGCTTGTTATATAAAGTGTTTTTAAGTTTATTGCGTACAACTTAGCTATATACGGTAAAAAACATATTTTTAAGTCTCGCTTTGTATAAAAAGTAAAAAAAAAGAACACTAAGCTATATAAAAAATTAAAACTTATTATATAAAAATACAATAATACTAGAAAAAGTATAGTATTAACGTAATTACTAATAATCCAGTAAATAAACCAACAATTAATCCTTGCCTTTAAACCTACCCTTGTATAAAACTTTAAAGCATTATATAAGCTATAAAACATTACTTAAACGTACGTACAATCGACGAACAAGTTATTGCACAATATATTCGCATACCTACCTTTAAAGCTTAAAAACAAATACCCTTTTAAAACGATTTTACGGATTGTACAACCGTTATATAGCTTAGCAAAGTCAAGGTTGTACTAGTTTAAAACCTACTACTAGCATTACTAAAAAAAGCTCAGAATGCAAGTATTTACATATAACTTATGCTTTTTATATATGTACAATAGTCCAAACACCTTTAGAATCACTAGAATACAAACGAACAATACTTTTAGTTTTGCTATACTAAACTTCTTTATATAAAAGGAAAAGAAGCTTTAGCAAGCTAACTTTTATATAAAGCTAAAAAAGACCTTATTGCCCAACTACCTAATTGAGTTTAATAGTAGAAAGATTTTATTGTACGAAAACAACATTATATTGACCTAGAAAGGCCAAACGAAAGACTTAGAAAAGATTAACCCTTATATAAAAGAATTCGCCTAAGCCTACGTTTCCTAATAAGTACGCAGCATATACATTAGCAGTGTATGCCAACTAAAAGCTATATATAACCTTACTATAGCAGCACAAGTAGCTAAACTATAGTTATATAATGTTAAAGCGTTGAATAAGCGAATTAAATAATAAAAAAACAACCTAACAAAAGGCCTTACATTTATTCCTTTTAACTTTTATTGCATAAAGCTATTTGTATTTACGAATAGTTCTTTTACTAATAATCTAAATTTAACTTTATAGCTTGGATTTATTATTATACTAGTAATTAAGTTTTATATAAAGGATTTAATAAACCTAGACTTTGAGATTTAAGGCAACATCGTACATTAGAACTTAAGCAAATGCAAACGCGTTATACAAAGCGTTCTAGCCAGTGAATTGTACAGTATAGTCAACGGAGTCGACAGTGCTATTACCCTCCGTACAACCCTTCAGAACATTATAGAGGCGCTAAACCTGCCCCTAATCCCAACTATACTATGCTCAAACTCAAAATCATTGTACGACTGCTTGGTCAAACTAGGAACAATATAGGAGAAAAGACTAATAATTGATATTATATCTCTTTAAAAGTTGTACAAAAAGAAAAAGATCTTAAAGGTATAATAAATTAATAAGAAGAATAACCCTGCGAATATATTTACGAAGCGCGCCCCAAACTAAGTATTAAAAACACTAGTATTTATAAATAAATTACTTATATAAGTAGAAACACTAGTTGAAAAACTATAAGGCTTATATACGAAGGGCTACCTTAGCCAGAAAGTAAAGCCATTCTTTTATTAAATTCACTTTTTAAACAAGTGTCGTACGAAAGAATATTACAACCAAAAAGAAAGAGAGCTAGTATTAGTACACTAGTATTAATTATATATAATGTACAATACCCCTTTGTACTACTGCTTAGCTAAGCCTTAGGCTTAGCTATGCAAGCGGTACTTGCCGGCAGAATTCCCTTCTTAAAAAAAGAATTCTGCGTGTGAAGGTTCCACCTTTGTACTTAGAAAGTAGATAAATCGATAAACAAAAGTCATTTATCTCACCTTGTTTTTGTGTGTTTTACCCCCGTACAATATTGTACACAGCCCACCCACAAATATTATATATTTATATAAAAAAATAGTTTAAATAACTATTAATTATTTTTAATTACTTTATTATATAAATTTTAATTTTTTATATTAGTTAAATAATATAATAATTATTTTAAATAATATTTTACTTATTATAAAGCTTATTTTATTAAAATTATAAATATTTTCTTTTAAAATATTATAAGTAATAATTATATTTTATATAAAAGTAAATTATATTTAATATATATTAGAATTTTTATATAAAACTTTTTAATAATTAATTTAATAATTAAAGTATATATAAATATTAAATTATTATTATATAAAAATTAAAGCTTAATTAATACTAATTAAAAATATATTATATATATATAATAATAAATTAGTTATATTTTTAATATTAATTAACTTTAATAAAAATATTTATATATTTAAATTAAAAATATATTATATAATTAATTCCTTTTTATATTTTGTTAATTAGTATAAAAATAAGTGTATTATATTTTATAATATAATTCTATAATATTATATATAAAAAGTAAATTTAAAAACATTATATATTTTTATAGCGCTTTAAATAAAAAGTTTTTAGTTTTGCTATAAAGCTTGTAATACAAACTGTATATTATTTTCTTTATATAAGTTAAACATATTTAGTTGTTAAGAAATGTAAAAAAAATAAAAGTGCGTATAAAAATCTAAGTTAGTGCGCAGCTGACCCGTGTGCGCAGCTGACCCGTGTGGTACGTTACCTGGTTTATTTATTATAGCGTGATAGCAGTTTCGTGCTCGGAGTTCGGCGTTCTACTTAAAATGGACTTTTTAAGACAAAGGATGCATCAAGGTTAACTTAGGTACGCATCCTCAATTCGTGCAGGCCCATTGGCATCGCGGCAGGCCGTTGAAGGAGATTGATTATGGATGGCACAAGTTAACACAGAAAATGTAGATAGGCTTCTACAAGTCGATGGACCGACCACCGAGGCAACACAAAATTAACCAACACCCAGTGCGGGACGTCGTGTGTGATGTCATATTATGTATTACGAATGACATACTATTCCCTCCTATCCGTCCACACTACCACAGACTGTGCCAGCCAAAGGAAAGAAGACATTACCACTCACCCACCCACTCACTACCTACTTGGTATCATCACCGTAACTCGACTTCCATTTCATTCCTCTTTTTTTATCTCCCTAAACATGATTACGCGATGGGGTATCACGTCGTGTTTCCAGACGAACCTTCGCGACCTTCTATCAGTCGACTAGGTTATCAAGCAATAGTAGGTTATAGCATCCTCCAAAATCCGTGCATATGCGCGCAGTAGTCGCTAGCCTTGCGCCGTTTAGGTGGTGATGGCATTAGCGCCCTGGACAATGTTAGCAGGCTTGGTGTAGTTGCCATTCGTGACCCCGCCGTTCGTGATGCCGCTATTTGTGATCTTGCTGGTCTGGCCATTGGTGTAGCCACCATTGGTGTAGCCGCCATTGGTGGTCTGTGCTCCGGTGCCCGCCTGTACGCCGCTGTCCGTGGCATGGAGCTTGCGAGTGACCTCGGGCGCGCCGGGGATGTTGGAGCTCTTCCCCGAGCTTCCGATGGAGAAGACGGGGCTCTCCCACTTCTCACCCTTGCGGGCGAGCTCCTTGTATTCGGTCGCCTTGGAGCTAATACCGCCAGGAAGGTGGACGCTCGGGAACAAGCTCTCCTCCTTGGTGACGGCGAGGTTGACCTTTGTGTCTGCCAACTTGGCTGCGGCCTGCTGAGCCTTCTGCTTATTTTGCAACATCTGTTTCTGAGCGGCACTTAGGTAGCGACTGTAGATGTTGGGAATATTGTCGGGATCAGCACGTGCCTCCTCGAGAGCGCGTTCGGCCTCCTGCTTAATCTGGTACATCATTTGATCAAATTGATTGAACTGATCCTTGATCTGCTTCTCTGCTGTCTTCTGCACCACAGGGCGCAAGACCCTCAGCATGATAGGCTTGAAGGCGGCGAATAGTAGCTTATGTTTCGATTTGACAAGCTTCACATTGAGATGCTTAACATCCGCCTCGACCTTGTCAACCTTGAAGAAGTGCTGCCTGTCCTTGGGATCCGCAGTCGACAGCTTCATACGGAAAGAGAAGCCTTCACCGCCCATAAAGAGGTTGGCGACACCTTGGTCGGTAATCGAAGGGAAACCCTTCTTTCTCTTGACATAGAAGCTGACATCCCGTAGATCCATCTGGATACCGCTGACCTTGACGTCAACCGCGTTCTTACGCCGACTAGCGTTCTGCTTGCGGCCCCAACGGAAGAAGTTGTCACTAGCGATCTCGAGCACGTTGGGCATGAAGTTGTCACTCTCCAGTACGAGATTCTCGACAATCGCATCGATCTGCGGATCGGAGTACTCAATGCGAGGAATCGGAATATAAGCCACGTTCTCCAAGGCGGCAGGAATGATGACTTCAGTCAAGTCCTTGATTAGATGAGGTTTAAATTGAGGCTTGCCGTTCTCATCATGTCCCAGGTCTTGGAACAGCTTCTGGAGAGAGGCTCCAAAGGCCTTGTTGTGGGTGTCCTGGTCGAACTGATCGGCTAGGAACTTGATCTCGTTGGTAATGCGGTCGGTATGTGTCCTATACCTTCCACGCAGAAGATAGTTACCGTGGTCGTATAGATCGTGCCATTGGCGGTTACAGTCATCTTCCAAGATGTAACCTTGCTGCTGCAGACACCTGCGTACATAAGTATTCATAGATTTGAACCAGTTTCGCAACTCAGGATCCTTATCAGCATCCTCATAGAGCGTGTTGATGGACGACCATAAGTCATCACTAGATGTGCCATTGGCAAACCTCTCAACAAGTGTCTACAAAACATGTCAGCTCCGATTCGACTGTATAATCTGCCCAATTGTATCACGTACTTTAAGATCAGCCTCTGCGGCAGCGAAAGCGGATCTGGTCTGTTTGGCAGTACCGGCTCCGTCGGTTGTCATGGATCTCCCATGACTTCCATACTCCTCGGCCAAATCAAGCAGAGTCGTGATAGCTTGCTGATAGTCAGGGTGCTGCTGACACTCGAGAACCATTTTCTAGGGTGATCCGTTAGTCTTCGCACTGTCACGTTGCCATAGAAAGAGCAACACACCTTTAGTCGCCAAACAGTCTGATCACGTCGCTCCTGCGGCACCTTCTTGTTCAAGTACTCCCTAGCCCGACGGCGGTACTCGGCAGCTGTGTTCTTGGCCGCCTGACGATCATCATCGGATATATTGGCATCGACTTTCTCAGACACGACATTCGTGCCTGTCTGGACCCCTGCCTGGGGATTCATGGTACCATCGGGCCGACGAGCACCCTCGATGGTCGTGTTAGCGGCATCCCTAGCATCCGCGGCTGGACTGCTCTTGTAGACACTCTGTAGCTGTGCCCTGACATTATCTTTGGAGAGGTTGGGAGCGTCATGCCACGTATTGTCATCCGCAGGCATATCGAGCTGGTTCAATTTGTCCTCCGAGGGTCTCACTCTGGTGGCAGCATTCGTGGCGGCGTCGCCAGCCATATCGCGAATTAAGATAGTGGCATCGTTCACTTTCATGGCATAATTAACAACCGATCAAGTAGGCAACAGGTAGATGGAAACTTACGTAGCTTTCGAAACTGGCCATTTGTAATAAGCAGTGTTCCTAGTGTCCTCAGTCCTTCCAGAGCCTTGTCGCCATGCTGCTTGGCCTCATCCTTAGTCAGAGGCGCATTGGGCGTGGTGACCGACTTGGCATCAAATTGACGCGTTTGCCAGATGAAATCTTGTAGCAGGTTCCCTTCATTCTTGGATAGTAGCAACCTTTGAGCGTGTTTGACGACATCGACAAAGTCCTCAACCAATTGCCGTCCATCGGCCGATAACTTCTTGGAGGGGTTCGACAGGGGCTTGCTCGAGATGAAGCTGTTCAGGGCAACGTCGATCTGGTCGTTCTATGGCGGATGAATAATGAGCCTCGCTTCGGATTCACAGTGAACTACATAGCGACGAAATGGAGAGCAGGCGACTTACGGAAGGAACCTTGCCCAGTTGGAATGCGGCCAAGACGCCATACAACTGCAGCTTGCGGTTGATGTCGGCCTCTTTTTGCTTGGGGTCGCTAGGCTTGTTGACGGTAGCCATGGTACGGACTCTTGTATCTGGGCAAGTACTCTCTGTCGGAGTCCTGGGCGAACAGGATGACGAATGTAGTGATGGGGAGGCTGTGAATGCCCAGGGGTGAATGGAGAGAAGTTGACAGTAGAGGGAAAGCACGGACTCGACGGGGGGATGGGTCTGTTGCTCCTAGTGCTGCTGTGCTGTTGTTGGTGGTGGTGGTAGTGGTGGTAGTGGTGGTGATGGTGGTATTGCTGTTCTTTTGCCCCTCTGCTTGCTGGGTATCACGGTAATGACGACAAGACGAAGAGACGCGTGGGTATATTAGGAAATGGGGGTATAATAATGATGAATCGTGAGCTCGAGGGTGCTGGCTACCGAGGCGTTTATTTAGGTTTTTGATTATGGGGAGAGAAGATGAGAGGGAGAGCGAAGGTTTGGACGGCGTCCTGGGCTAGAATAAATAAAGGATATCTACAGCATCCACACACACATTGCCGGGCGAGCTCGCCCACACGCGACGGCGTTGTAGGGAGGGGAGCTCGCTGCGCCCGTACATGGAACATGGTGCCCATCGCCAGTCGGTTCAGCGATGACGTGAAACAGGTCGATGCCAGACAAGAGAGACAAGGGCCTTGCTGCCGGCCGAAGGTCGTTTACGTCATCGATACCTGTGCACGGAGAGCACCGTCTTTTGCGCTGGGAGCACCACTGCCGGAAGTGCAGAGTGCTGGTGTATGCTGGTGTATACTTGGTGTGGTACGGGCGGCCGGTAGGAGGCATGATCAGCGGATGCAGTGGGCATCGATACGGTCATCTTGACAAAGGGCCGTGGCGGCTCAGATCGTCGTCATACCTGGCGATGGCGCGTTGTCGAGCGTTGTCGAGCTACCCAGGTAGGTACCAATATAGTGCCAAGTACCTAGGTACTGAGCGCGAGCGGGTCCTGTCCTGGCCCGGCCCAGCCTGCCTCTGACTGCCGGTATTCCCAAAGCGGCAGCCTACGCGCTGCGACTGGCTGCAGCCAGCCTGGGGCCTGTCCACCGGGTGGAGACGGGCGACAGGGATGAAGCTCTGCCGTTACGTCAATTAATTGAGTCTAGACTACGGCGACCTACGACCTCAGGCGCCACTAACATGTCTTAGGCGGGTCGCTTAACATACCTAGCAGTGCCCATCACATTCCAATGCCGTTGTACTATGGGTTATCACATGCTGTCTGTCACTTTGCACCCGATGTACGCTTCTAAGTCTGCGATGGCGGCGTCGACCGGGTTCGGAATCCAGTTACTCAAGGTTAGCTAGGCACTGCCTACCTCCTAAGGTACGGTGGGACTATGCAGGTTCAAGCATGTATTAGGGGTCCTCTGCATTCATTCACATAGGGTCATGGCCAGAAACGCCATCCACCGTTTTCCTTTACTTTACTTGAGTTCGTCTTTTCGCTTCAACCCCTCGCCTCACGTCATTGCTTCACCGGTCCCGGGTCACTGACTATGCCCGTTTAGACAGTCAGTGCATCTAGGGCTCATCATTCCCAAGGGATGAACGATCTCAACCCGTTATAATGTTGCAAAAAGATGATGGGAGAATAGCCTGACGACTATCGAGTTGTGTTAGGCCACGCCTGCAGAGACTCGGCGAGAGAGAATGGAAGCAATTTCCCTTGACAGAAAGCAGTACCTATTTGTCCTGATTCCCTGTGTAGTACAATACTCACGAGGGCCGCGGAAAACGCATGTATTGGGTCCGATCCTATGTAAACAGGCTGGCTTAAAAGAAAAGAGGGGGAAAAGACAGCATGTTGCGGCCTGCTAATATGCAGTGGCTCACTCCCTATACCACATCCTTGTTGGCCGAGTCCGACCGACTTTTTTCTGGAGTTAAAAGACACCCTGCAGATATTGGCGAGCACCCGGGCACATAAATACCGACGGGCAAGACTCGGTCCACGCCGTGTAACACGATTTAGCTATAATGATAATATCCACCACCGTTCGCGCAGCTCCCCATGCTTACCACCCACTTCGGGTCAGGCATCTGGTCATAGGCCTGCCGAACCGCCGATGCTATCTTGTTGGTAGCTCTGCCACCCACCATGACAACGTCGGCCTGGCGAGGGGAAGCGCGGAAGATGATGCCTAGGCGGTCTTGATCGTATCGGGGCATCGAAGCATGCATCATCTCAATACAACTGCTTCACATATTAACCAGGCTGTGGACTGCAATGGAATAATGGATCACCAACGGTTAGAAAGCAATCCCTGGCGCCGAGTTAAAATATTCCTTAACACCATAGCAAGTATGTATGAAAACTTAGTTGATTGTGCTGCTATAGGACTAAGCACCTCAAGTCGACTTATATGACGGGACCGCATCGGGAAACTCATATATCACCTGACCAATAGGACCTATGGCACGGTTTGAGGGATGCCAGGGTAGGTACTTGGTAAGTATGAAGCTGGCCCATTCCTTTTCTGATATTCATCTTCTCAAAATTCATAGCAGCCGGAAAACCCACACATCTACCAAATCTTACGCCCAGGATTCCGTCCAGACTCCCGAGAATCGGGAATAGTGATAAATGGGCAATGTAAGCAGTGATACCGCAGCTGACTTACCGCACCTTGAGCCATGCCAGGTACTGGACAAGCCACCCCGGAGATATCCCACCCACTGCCGTCTTGCTGCCTTTCTCGGAACTTGACCTGCACGTACAAGCGGCTCTGTAATGACTCCTTGCGCTGAACTGAAAGTGAGCACTCAACTCTCTAATTTCTATTCAAGGTTACGGGCTTGGGCTTAGAGTCTATTACTGGGGCTCTCATATGCAAGGAACCCGAGGGAGGGATTGGCCCTTGGGTGTCTGGCGTGACGGATCGCCAACCACACTAGATAGCTCCCGTGACAAACGACCTTTTCTTCGGATTTGCCGGGGCGGGTGAAAATGGGCCGCTTGCGGTCCCTGACATCGGCCTCGATTACCATGAAGGCCTATTCGGCTTGGTATCTTCAAACACTCCCAGCGATTTCATATCGGCGCGATTTGATCAGCTTATGGCTGACTTGTGGAACATGTCATGTATAAAGCCAACGTTGCAGTCTCAGTTCGACCGTCGCCGATGCGCCCAATTTTCACTGCTTTGAATCTCTAGAGATACCTGACAGCCTACTACTATCGGCGCTACTACCAGTTTCCGCTAATATATTAGGCGACTTAACAGCTGAAGAGTATATTTTCAAGGATTGAACTCATTGTTCAACTCTACCCATTCGGAGTGCTCCTGAAGAGAGAATTACCAAGTCCAGGTGTGTCAGGCGGGACTACTTATACTCTTGTTAAAGTATGGCTCTGACAATGGTACCATCGTTGAGAGGATCTCCTCCAAGAGGCTGCCCACCCTCGTAAAAATTCCGAGAGACTTGAATCCAATTGCGACCAAACCCAACTCTCCGCCTAGTGAACTTGATTGGGAGAGGTTCATTCACCGAGAAACACGAATCCCGTTTGTCAATTGGTCGTGGAGTATGGACGCGCGCTGGGCATTATATTCTATAATAACCCACTACTTATGACAATCACCGAGTTTTCAGGTCGGCCTCCCTGCACGGAGGAACTGTGGAATGCCACATCTAGAGAAGAATTCCACGCACGAAGCGCCAATGCCGCATTATGCTCAGATATCTCCTGCTTGAAGACCCTTGTTGCTGAATTGCTCGACGAGGACTGGATTGAGGGTATACAGAAAGATTACGAGGAGTTGAATCGCACCATCTTCGTGGCCTCGTATTAGGTTAGTGATAAGTCGTCACTTGAGAAATGCGAGCTAGCTCTGAATTCCTGTCCTTGACACGGAGGATGCTGGAAGTCCCCTGCACAGAAAAGGGCAGGCCACCGAGATGCCTGCGGCGAATCCTAGTGGCCGACATGGCTGATATACATTAACTTATATATGGGCGTACTGCTCTCTTGGTATATCTCTGGTCGGTCATGATGAATTAGGTAAGGCAAGTAGCTTTCATTAGCCTGGGTGAGTCCCCCCTCACCAACCAGACTTCAGCAGGTCAAATATTGCACGAAGCGCTGTAAAAGCGGTATATTGGTGACGGGTATATTTATATCCGAGTCACATATATATGTTTACCCTCGTTGCGGCTCGATTCTGCTGGGTTTTCTCATCTTACACCGTAGTTCTTTTGTTTTCGTGGACTCGGTAAAGAGACACCAATCATATGCAGCGAGTGCCCTTGACTTCCACTTCCTCACTTCTATACATTTCGTCTCTGGTGCGGCTATACTTTGGGGGTTAACTTCTACCAACTTATTCGGACCTCAGTTCATAGTGATACAGGGGATAGGATTATCCTCTGAAACGACAAATTATCCCAGACTCTGATTTCTGACACAAAAGAGCACAGGCTGTTTTATAAAGCCATCTTAAAATAAAACCATTCCGCCAACTAGAAACTGAAATATACTAACTCGATTTAATTAAGGCATCTCTTGCTTTGGCTACTACTGTCATGGTCGATTCGTGTCTGGACTGGTTGCTCCACCGCACATCTCCTGGTGGCGCGCATACGAGAACTGACATCTTGATCTACCTGGGTAGAGGCTAGCATTTTTAAATGACACGACAATTGGATAAGGACGTGAGTTACTGAGTCTTACTTCAGACTTCCCTGTTTCATGCCTGCGGATTGGGCCGCTGCTGTCGAGCGTGCCTGTGTATATGGCCAGGAACACTTCCAGATGCATGTGCGGTGGGGTTGTGTAGTAAAAATATGGCCAGACTTAAGGGACTTTGGGTTCTTTTGCCGATTATGGAAGTCCACGTGTGCCGTGGACGCCATCTGATAGGGCGAGCTCATGTCGAAGCTAGAAGGAGAACTAGGCACAAACTAACAGAGCCGCCAAGCGCCTCATCGACTGCATATGTACGCAACTATATAAGACTGCCAATGCCCGCCAAGTCGCCGGACCAAACCCACAAGCTACTTCATCGAATATGGCGAGTCCATGCCCGGGATCATGATGGCCAAGGGGAGCCGAGGAGGCTGTCGTGCGAGCGGAGCCGACAGGGTCCTGGCGGCCGACGACCGCACCACGCCACAGATGGGACGGCCGAGGTGAAAGAGTCAGATCCCGGGGCCGTCGTGCTGTGCAGCCCCCGAGTCGCCTTGGGGCTCTAGAACGCGCCCAGTTCTGGCGGTCGGGATCCTGTGGAAGCGTCAACGGGGGAGACGGGGGCTCCCGGCGCCCTCCGAATACGCCTACAACAGCCGTTGTCTGTTTCTTCTGCCCTAGAAAACCACCGTTGTGCACCAAGCCAAGAACTGACATTCGCCACGCGTGCTTGGGGGGGTTGCAAAGAAGTGCCAAGTGCGCCGGAGACGATGCCAATTCTTGGGCGAACTCTGTCCCGTGCGCCAGCCACTTGTCCGTCTGCTGCTCGCGTGCCCGCCTCTCCGCTTTCTCGCAACGGGTCTCCTCAGCCAAGAGACGTCGAGAAAACTTCGCCGCACACCACGTTTCGGTATGCCGTACATTCATTGGCTGGGGAAACATCATGAAGCTCGAGGATCTCGGGATGGCAAGGGGAGCGAGAGTCGTGGGCCCAGGTGGATTTTTTGCAACACGATCGTCATGCATAGCGATCTGGGTATCCCAGGCCCCAATCAGTGGTCTCATGTCGTGTCCCATACCGGACGGACCACAGTGATAGGAATGGAATATATAACCTTTCGCGTGTCCGCTCCTCGCTGCAGGTCAGTCGTCAAAGGCCAGCAGTACTCGACACACAAAGCCAATCCGTGACAGAGCGCAGTTCTATACGGGGTTTGAATCCAAACATGGTGTTGACTCAATACAACTGGCTTTTCGCGTTGGGCGTTATCTTCGCGACGCTCGACGCCTGGAACATCGGTAGGTGACGCCCCGAGAATCCCCAGAGGGTACAATGACATGTTATAACGCATGCTGACACTATCTTTAACTACACAGGTGCCAATGATGTTGCCAACTCATGGGCGACGTCCGTCGCCTCAAGGTCCCTGACCTTGATGCAGGCCATGATAGGAGCTAGTATTTTTGAGTTTGCCGGCGCCGTCGGTGTGGGTGCCCGTGGTATGTAGTCAACCGACTTATCCCACCCTGACCATCGCGCTCAGAACAGCAATGGCTGACACCAGATGTTGCAGTGGCGGACACCATTCGTACCAAGATCGTCAGCCCCGTCTACTACGAAGACCAGCCCGCCGTCCTCATGCTCGGCATGGTATGCGCCATCATGGGTTCCTCGATCTGGCTCACAATCGCGACCAGGATCGGCCTGCCGGTTTCTACCACGCACTCCCTTCTCGGAGGCGTTGTCGGCATGGGCATCGCCTCCATCGGTGCCGACAAGGTCACCTGGGTTGCGCCGTCGAGCGCCGTCGGAACGGACAAGATCAACACTGGCGTGGTCTCTGTCTTCCTGGCCTGGATTGTCGCCCCGGGCCTTTCTGCATTTTTCGCCTCGGCCTTATTTCTCAGCACCAAGTACGGCGTCATGTTGCGGAAGGACCCAGTGAAGAAGGCCTTTGCCTTGATCCCCGTGTATTTCGGTCTCACGGCTATCCTACTCGCCATGCTTCTAATCTGGAAGGGCGGCAGCTACAAGGTCGAGCTGACAGAGGGCGGCATTGCCGGCGCCATCATCGGCACTGGCCTCGCCTGGGCCTTGTTGGTGGCCATCTTCTTCATGCCCTGGCTGTGGCGTGTCGTGGTTGTCGAAGACTGGCAGCTCCGCTGGTGGCACATCTGCAAGGGGCCTCTCCTGTTGCGACGACCTGAGCCACCGGCTCCCCCTGCGGACTTTGAGAGCCCCATCCGCGACTTCTACGAAGGTCACCTGACCCGGGAAGAGCTTGAGGCCAAGCGTGCTGGAGCTAATACCGAGGACATCGAGGCTGGGCGGGTGCCAACGTCGACGGCCAAGGAGACTGCCATCGTCGATTCGATCCTCAGGTCGTCCGGCACCTCGGCGAACTCGTCCGAGCCAGCGGCCTACGCGCCCCGACCACGCAAGTCCATCATAGGACCGAAGCCGGAAGGACTCCCCTGGTACTCGGGCGCCATGCTCTTCTGGTACTTCAAGTTGGCTGTGTTCCACGGTGTGGATCAGGACGTCATCAGCGCACAGAAGGAGAAGGACATGTTTTCCGGCGACCTCGAGGATGCCCACGCCCGCGCAACCCACTTCGACAACAAGGCCGAGTTCATGTACTCGTTCCTCCAGATCATGACAGCTGCCACTGCCTCTTTCACGCATGGTGCCAACGATATCTCCAAGTAAGTAGCCACACCAATAAGATCCAGACGCCCACGAACCGCCGAGGTTGCTAACTGCTCGCCCCGTAGTGCTATTGGGCCTTTTGCGACCATCTACGATATCTGGCGGACCGGCGCAGTCCCGAGCAAGGCGCCCGTCCCGACGTGGATCCTCGCTTTCGGAGCCGGCGCACTCGTGATCGGTCTCTGGACCTACGGATATAACATCATGCGCAACCTGGGCAATAAGCTCACACTGAACTCGCCCTCGCGTGGTTTTTCCATGGAACTGGGGAGTGCCATCACCATCATTGTTGCCACCCGCCTCAGTGAGTAGACCCATAACCCCCTCTCGTTACCGTGCCAGACAAGTGCTAATGACGTGCCTCTGCAGAGCTCCCTGTGTCCACTACACAGTGTATCACTGGAGCCATCGTTGGCGTTGGTCTCTGCAACGGTGACTGGCGTGCTCTGAATTGGCGGATGATCGCCTGGATTTACGGGGGTTGGATTTTTACGCTGCCCATTGCTGGCCTTATCAGTGGTATTCTGATGGGCGTCTGCCTCAATGCGCCCCGGTGGTAGCGAGTCATTAGATGATGTTTTCATGTTCGGAAATTTATAGCGTGTTCAGGGTTTAGAATTATTAATTAAGGGAGGCGTGCCTAGCAGATAGGCCCAAAGTCTTCCGTCTCAACAAGCAAACGTTGTTTAGCTCAGATAAGTCTGTGATTGTATAGAACTTTGCGGGCCTCAAGCAGCAGGGTATGTGAGGCTCTTTATCTCCTTTATGTAAGGAAAATGCCTAACCTAGAGTCCAGATAGTCCTTTGCCGCTTTCGTCAGCCAAATTTGTAGTCTTATGTCTGCTTTACTACCCAGACGCTCTAAAGACCAGTCATCCGGAAAGCGATGGGTTTTTTTTCAGAAGCACAGAATCTAGTTGTCTTGACCCGAGATGAGACGGCCGTGCGGTGAGAAGTTAATCATGTTCCGAATAGGTGCTTCATATACCAATACTAAGACGCAGTGCGTCAAGGCACGGTCTGACTTGGCAAGACAGTCTGGAAGTAGTGATCGCTTTGATGCCGAACGTAGTCCATGCTAGAAAGCGGCTACAAATCTTATCCTATCCCCGGCTTACGGGATCCATTTTGCCCCCCAGGCTCGTCGCCTGGGGCCTTGTTGCCGACTATCGGGGTGATGTCTGCAGAGAAAAGGAACAATGTTTGGTGGAGGACTTGGCTACAGTTGCCCGGCTGATCGGCAGGGGCATGCGTCCGTTTTCGTCGGGAATTATCATGGCCATACGTAGATAGATGAGTCGCCGAAATTTTGAACGACGAGGGCCATTGGCGACGGCTCACTCGCTTGGGGGGGTTCACAACCACCGGCCCGCCTCATTTCACTTCTGAACAAGCCGCAACAATCCAGTCCCCCATTCCCCCATTCCCCCATCCCCCCACACCTCTCGAGTCATGCGATAAATAGCGCTTGGCTGCTTAATATAGACATGGCTCATGGCCCACGGCCCATGGGTGGCCCAGCCTTTCATTGGGCCTGGTGGAGCGGCGACCTGCAACATGTTGACGCAAAGGAGACGATGTTCCGGTGTCCGTGGTGATGGTTCTGCGTCTGCAGAAGGTTTTCCTTTTCCTCACGGCGACCCCCCCTAGGTATGCCCCCCCTATCCCCATCCCACCCCCCTTTTTGGACAACTACATAGCACAGCCCGGGTCGGATATACTGCTAGGTATATCGGGCAGCTGAGAATTTGCGGTGATGTCATGATCCTACCCCGGCCACCATCTCTGCTGTCCATCTTCCGCCACCAGCAGGTGAAAGCACCGCAGTCGTGACGATACGCCGCTCCGCGTCCGCCATGTCCGCCGCCTCCGCCACCTCCGCGTCCGACATGGACGCAGTCAGTCTCTGGGACCTGTCCCCCGTACCCACCCTCGTCCTCTCGCCCGGCTGCCGCATCGAGCGGGTCTCGGACGGGCTGCTGGACGCCTGGAAGCGTCAGCGCGACGAGCTGGTCGGCCGGGACGTCTACGAGGCCCTCTACGCCGGGTCCTCGCTGGAGCGCTTCGACCGCATCCCCCTCACCCGCACCGTCGAGGTCGCCACCGACAGCCGCAAGCCGCAGCTCTGCTACGCCGCCTACGACGCCGACGGCGCGACGTGGTCCGCCCGCGTGATCCCCATCTTCGCGCGGGCCCGCGACCGGCTGCTGTCGCTGGTGCTCGAGTGGGAGCTGGTCGAGCCCACGCTCGGCGCCACCGCGGTCGAGGTCACGCAGAACATGCTGTCGGTCGACGAGACGCTGCGGCTGCTGATCCAGGCGGTCGAGGACTACGCCATCTTCCTGCTCGACACGCGCGGCTACGTGGCGACGTGGAACGCGGGCGCCGAGCTGGTCAAGGGCTACACGCGCGCCGACATCGTGGGCAAGCACTTCTCGACCTTCTACGGCGCCGAGGACCTGCGCGCCGGCAAGCCCGAGCGCGAGCTGGAGGTGTGCCTGCGCGAGGGCCGCGTGCAGGACGAGGGCTGGCGCTACCGCAAGGACGGCAGCCGCTTCTGGGCCAACGTCGTCATCACGGCCGTCTACCGCAACGGCGTGCACGTCGGCTTCGGCAAGGTCACGCGCGACCTGACGGAGCGCCGCGACGCCGAGCTGCGCCTCGTCGAGGCCTACGAGGAGAGCGCCAAGCTCAAGAACGAGTTCCTCGCCAACATGAGCCACGAGATCCGCACGCCCATGCACGGCATGCTGTCGGCCTGCACGCTGCTGCTGGACACGCCGCTGACGCCCGGCCAGCGCGAGATGGCCGACCTCATCGCCGACGCCGGCCAGGTGCTGCTGCAGGTCATCAACAGCATCCTCGACTACTCCAAGCTGGCCTCGGGCAGCGTGCGCGCCAGCGCGGTCCCCGTCGACATCGCCGCCGTCCTGGTCTCCGTCGTGCGCAACGTGCAGGTCCGCCTGCGCCCCGAAGTCCACCTCGACCTTGACCTGGCCCCCGACCTGCCCAAGGTCGCGCGCGGCGACCCGCTGCGCTTCCGCCAGGTCGTGCAGAACATTGTCGACAACGCCGTCAAGTTCACCGAGGCCGGCTGGGTCGCCGTGCACGCCGCCGTCAGCGCCGAGGACGACGCCGCCTACACGGTGCTGACCACCGTCACCGACACCGGCATCGGCCTGCCCGTCGCCGGCGCCGTGCCCGACCTGTACAAGCCCTTCACCCAGCTCGAGCAGTCCACCAACAAGCGCTTCCAGGGCACCGGCCTCGGCCTGTCCATCGCCAAGTCGCTGGTCGAGCTGATGGGCGGCCAGCTGGGCCACCGCCCGAACCCGGCGCGCCGCGGCAGCGTCTTCTGGTTCACCGCCCGCTTCCGCAAGATGCCCGAGCAGGGCCCCGACGGCGACGACGGCGCCCGCCAGCCCCTCCGCGTCAATCCCGCCGGCGAGGACATGGGCGCCCTGCAGCAGCGCGTCGCCGCCGCCGCCCCCGGCAAGCGCCTCGTCGTCGTCGAGGACAACGTGATCAACCAGAAAGTCCTGGTGCGCATGCTGCGCTCCTTCGGCTTCGCCAAGATCGACGTCGCCGGCAACGGCGCCGAGGCCGTCGCCATGCTCGACAACTCGCGCGGCTCGTACGACCTGATCTTGATGGACGTCAGCATGCCCGTCATGGATGGCTTCGAGGCCACCGCCAGGCTCAGGGGGGCCGGCACCAAGACGCCCATCATTGCCGTGACCGCGTACGCGCTCGCCGGCGACGTAGAGCGCATGCTGGAGAAGGGGATGGACGACTATATCGCGAAGCCGTTGACCAAAAAGATTTTGTTGCAGAAGCTTCTGCGGTGGCTGGACCCGGCCCAGCGAGAAGCATGACGCCTTCTCGTCACTGCGACCGAGGAGCACTCAAGCGAGGCCTGCGGTCAAGACGTCCGGGCTCGATAGATTGTCCTAGTTCGTGTTCCCGGACGGCTCGAATGATGAGTGGCCGGAAGCAGAACGGCATCCTTCGCCAACGTAATGGTTGTTGGTGGTTGTGATGCAGAATCACAGTGCTCCGCCGCTTTGCCCCATCCACGCGAAAGACAGCCCAAGACTACGCTCCTGGATGTCCGCCGAAAATAGAGATACCCCAATGTTCGTCCCAATACACCTCTTGTCCGTGAGCGGTAGCCGGACTAACATGCAACACAGGGGGAGTGTACATACACATATGCTTTACGAAAGCTATTTTATGGCGCCCAAGACACATGATCACGGGTGTCTAGACGCTTACCGTTTGCATGATCCGCAGCGGTGCTGTACGACGTATTCAGTCTGGAATCTTCGAATATAGAATTCTACAAGATGGTAAGCTGGTAACGAAAGAAGGCAGTCCCCCTGTCCGGAGTGTTGCACGGCAAAAAGAAACTGCTAAACTCATAAACAATGTGTGTCTTTTCAGGTGTCTCAGCCTCCCTGTGATAAACAAGACATATCCCCGTCATGTCAAATGAGGAGGCGGGACGGAAGCGGCCGGGTGCAAGCCTGAGTGACTTAGAGTACCTAGAGACATGGCGTACCTATCTATCTATATACCTAGATTAAGAGACGGTCAGGGACCTACGAGGAGATCTATGAGATCTATCACCGCTTATACCGAATCCCCTTTTCTAGGCCGTTGAACACCAAGCCCGTGGCGTTATTTATTCACATTCTACCCCGAGCACAGGTAGGTATGCCACAACCGAGCACCTGGCTTGACTTGACGCTTACCTTTGAGATTAAGAACCTCTCGGGGCCCCCTATTTCCTGGTAATTAGGAATAGAAACTTAAGTCAACTTGACACGTAGATGTACTGAACACCTGTGGGGCATATACTGGGCGACTGGACTGATGCAATCGTTAGAACAGGTCCAAGTTAAAGTATATTACATAATATAATATCTACTGATCCTTCTCTTCGCGCCTCCTTTTCGCTGTAGCAATAAGACCACCAGAGCACCGACCCTAACCTAGGGTTCTTCTGTACCAGCTGGCCTTAGCCTAGATCTTCCTCATAATCAAAAGAATACATTTGAAAATACAGCTTATCATTAACAGCCCATCCCACATCATTTAGGCATGTCATTGACCTTGTATTGACAACGCGGTAACGAGATCACGATATGGCCTTCTCTCCTCTCAACGAAGGCTCACAAGAGGCCAAATTTGTCTCTTCCTTTCTTCTTCAATTATTACCCCCTAGTACTAGATAATTAAGTAATATGGTCTTGTTCGTTTCATGCCCGTACCTAGACGGGATACCCAACGCCACGAATGTTACACCCAGCCCATACTTGTCTCCCAAACCATAGCATGCAAAAAGTGTGGCCTGGTGTTGTCCAATATTCTTACACCACCAGCTTTGGAAAGGGACCGTGCCTAGTCAAGAGACGCCATCTATCAAGGTATCATACAGTTCGTTGAAGACATGTCGAGTGTCCCCTCGCTGAAAAGTGTATTATAACGCATTGCCCCAGTCAAGCTCATAACGTACTGAGCTGGTCTAACATTGCAAAAGTGACATCCCTCTTGGAGGTCGCGTTCATGTACGTGACGTTGATGTTTCAAATATCACACCAACCGTTGACAGGCTACATCATCCGGTCAGCAATTCAGGCTAGCCGAAACGAATAAGTAATGGAGACTTACAATACAGCTGAGGTATTTACACCAGCTACAATGGTTTTGGCCCGAGTAAAAGTTGTTGAGCAGCACGATGAAGATGACGATGACGAGTATCAAAAATGCAGCACGGAGAAGCCACCATCCCCACCACAGCGGTTTCCGCCCCTTGAAGAATCCGACTGGATTCCGATAGAACGCTGGAAAAGCCACGCTCGTGATGGCAGTCCCGCCCACGCTCGAGTACGAAGGTCCACCGAAATGATCTTCACCGATCCTCCGACGGAGGAAGTTTGGCGAATGAAGGACACTGATGCCCAGACAAAGCCCGACGATAAAGCCACCGATATGTGAGAAGTTATCCAGACCAGGGAGCAGGCCCAGTACGAAGGATATAATAATCTCGATGAGAATGAAGAACAACTCTCTGCCGGGGTTACGCCTTTCGCTCCACGAATAAAGGAGATCTAGTAGGGTGATGGCGATGATGCCGAATAAAGCACCCGAGGCCCCCGTAGATGAGATTCCCGATGCTGCGAAGTTGCCGCCCAGCACGAAGCCGAAGATACCGGCACTTAGGTAGACGAGGAAGAAGCGAATGGATCCTATGGCAATCTCGATATCGCGACCCATGGTGAGTTGAAGCAGGAGATTGAAACCAATGTGGACGAAACCGGCATGCAAGAAAATGGGAGTGATGAAGCGAAACCACTGATTTGGTTCGGGCTTCTGACTCAGGCCGTCCTCCCCCAGCCACTCGGGATTAGGGACACCGCCGAACCCGCATAGGTCCGAGAGTGAGCACTGGTTGGAAGGACTCTTGGGGTCATTTGTTGTTGAATTGGGGCAGGGGAAAGGGAAACCAGGCGAGATGAGGTTGACGCCGGCTGGGGGCACGTAGTTTTGAACGCCATTGACATTCTTCATGCACGGCACGTACCTCGACCCCATGTTGATGAGCACCTGTTGTGACGGCCCGATCATGGGGTTGAAGGAAGGGGTGGTCTGAATGGGAGAGCCGGTCAACTGGGCTACGAGACAGCGAGAACGGCGTTAGCAATCAAATGCGGTCTTGTTCATTGTTAGGAGACATGGCGTAATGGACGTACCAGCTTTGACTAGCTCGGCGATGAAGACGGCGATCTGGATGATAGAGAAGAGATAGACGACGATGGGGATCCTTTTCTTGTCGGACCCCAACATGCCCAGTTGACCAAAACGTATCCCCCTATTATTTCTGTTGGTGCCATGCCGCCGGGGCGTCGGATCGGCATCGTAGACATGGTCAGTGGACTCGTTGAGATAGCCAGAGGGCTTGTTGTGTTGCCGGAGTGGGATCTCATCGGCACCGACACCGACGGGTGAGCCGTCCGGAGAGGCAGGACCGTGGTACCGCGTATCCTGAGCGAAGGTCTGTTGGCTCGTGGCCATGCTAGTCCCTGTGGCGTGGGTTTGGGTGGGATAGACATGGTCGTCAAAGACGGTCTCGAAGGGCGAAGCCGGCGTAGCACCGACATAGCCTGTTTGCATGTGGCCTCCTTGCGGTTGCTGGGGATGTGGCGAGTGCGAAGTGTAAGAGGGTGGTGGGTTGGTTGAGGGCGCGATCGAAGGCTCGTACTGATTCCGGCCGTAGTGCGACGCAGAGCCGCCGTAGTAGTCGTTTGCGGCCATGGCTACGACTGCCACGATCTGTCGTCGACCTTATCCGGGCCCGTGCTGACCAAGGCGTTCGAGTACGATGACGACGATGACGACGACGACGACAGCGGCGGACGGAGATGAGAATGAATGCCAGGCACACCAGACAGAGGGGTGGATGCCGACGGCCAATGTTCGGTCGGACACTCGCCGGAAAAGGGCGTCAGTGTGGTTGTATAAGCCCCTTTCCCATAAACCTCCTAAGGAATACCGTGATTGTTGTTTCCCGAAACGTCGTAATCGTTCCTGATCGTCCGGACCTGTCCTTATCGTGTCCAGTCGACGGGAACGAAGCCAAACGGGCGGGGATCCCCTTTTTTTTTCTTCTTCTTCTTCGGGAACCAGCTCGGGTTCCGAAAGGCCAAAGCAGGGACAAGTAAAGGAAGGGTAAAAAGGTCAAAACGAAAAAGAGACGTGGGCGATCAAACACGAGAAAATCGTCAAACGTCAAAACACCCCCGACCGACCGAAAAGCGGCTGAGTGCAGATGTACGTGGACGTGTACGAGGTCCTGGGTCCGAACTGGGCAGTGAAGAGGGAAGAAATGGGTCGATATCCATGTACGTGGTACGTACTTGCATACGCACATAGCTGGGGGGGCGGGGGTGGTTACTGGGAGGTATCTACTTGGTAGTGAGTAGGGTAGGTACCTCCTTAGGTACCTGGGTTCACTGCTCTAGTGCTCAGGTACGGTAGGTAGTGGTACCTACCAAGTAGCTGCAGGTCTGAATCAGTTGGTTGGTAGGTACATGTATCAGTACATGGATCGGTACATGCAGCTCAAGACCCGCAAGGCCTGCTGAGTCGTGAGCTGAATGGCTTGCTCCATGATCCGTGAGGCGGTGCAGCCGTCCACAGGTATGTATGGGTGTGGGTTAGGTACCGTCCCATTTCCCGCCCATCTCGGTAAACGATTCTTCCTGCCAAACATTTCTACAACTTTCAACATAGAAAATAACTGACAATACTGCGATTAAGAAGGCGGAACCGTCAAGACAGCGTTTGTTTGAGACTGAAAAATAGCCGCTAAAGAGTAGGCGGGCTACTATTGCTCAACTACTATGTATAGCCTGTTTTAGTACAGTACATAGATAGTACTACTGAGGTACCCATGGAGTAGGGTAGTCTCAGCAGGACCCGTTCCTTCTACCCGTCTTCCACCCCGGCTCCCTGCCGCAAGTGGGCTGTGTACGAGTATCATGTATGTCACCAGGCTAGACGGTACTGGTACGCGTTTCCTGCCTTAACCAGCTTATGCACCCGCGCGACCAGGATGGCTGAAGATACCTAACGTTAGTTAAGTAAGCAGTCGACACTTCATAGGACACCAACTTCAGATAATGAATTATGAGATATAAAGTTGTTAAGCATACAGGATTAAGCATGGCAAACATCATCACGTACTCGCACTGGACTACATATTAGTCTAAGGTGCATGCATACTCGGAACACTGAAGAAATGAATGAGATACTTTAAACTGCAGTATAAAAAAACCCAGCGCCACTTGGCAGTTGGTTGCCAACTCGAGAAAAGCGACTTACTTAGAATCATGCAAAGCACCAACGCAGACACATATACCTATTCAAGTATTCATAGTTCCCACGCACTCCCTTCCGATACACCATCGAGCGAGGCGACACGGCGCCTCATACATCATGACCATCACTCATGCCTCTCTCATCATAATACAGACAGACAGCAGCCGCGATCCGGCTAAGCATCATCATCGCTCAAGAGCTCGTCCACAAGTTCGCGGTCTTCCTCTCTCTTCACAACTGTATCCCTGTCTCCACCATCCTCGTCCTCTTCCTCAGCCACGTCCTCCAGCATCGTCCCATCCCCAGACCGTCTGAGCACGACAGTACTATCGTCCCCGTCATCCGTAACCGTCCGGTCCCCGGTCACCGCACTAGCAGCGGTTCCCGTGCTGCTGGCCACACTAGGCGCCACCGAGACGCTCCGGCTGCGCCTTGACCGCCGATCGCCTTCCTCAAGAGCGTTGACGATCTTGCCCAGGGAAACATGGATCTTGTAGAGCGCATTGCGTCCTGTAGCATCCGTAAGCAGGCCCTCGTCTACAGCCGCCGAGACCGCCTCGTACAAGCTCCGGAGCTTGTCCTCAGTCGAGGCAGGGGATATGTACAGCTTTCCGAGCAACGGAGCAACCACCTTTTTCTCTTCCTCTGTGTGGTCATCAGTTTTTCATCCTCATTTTAGTTTGCCAGGCGAGGTGATGGTGGAGGGCAAGAAACTGGGTGTACTCACTGCTAAAATTACTATTCAGCTTATCTAGGATACTCGCCGCAAAGTCTAGGTGCACGTCTCCGTTCACATTCTTCCGATCCGCATCCATCGCAACACCGGGCATGTAGCATTTCCGCGGATCTGTCCAGTCGACCAGGCATGCCCCAATAGTATTCAGGCTGGCCATCTCATCGTCCACGTCCATATCGTCATCATCAATGCCCTCACGTATGTTATAGAGAGCATGTAGGGCGTCGAGAGCTACCGAGCGCATGAGATCCTGATTCTCGGCCCGTGAGTAACAGAAAACGGGGAGGAAGTAGTTCAGTGCTTGGCGGACGCTCTGGTTCCCTGCCGTCGAGGGATCGAAGTAGGCAACGATGAGAGTCTTCAGCAATTCACTGCATGTCTCTTGGTCCGTAACCACACGACCCAGCAAGAGCTTCGAGACGGCTACAGTGGCAGCTCCTTGGACCTCCGGGTTTCTGGACCCTGACCGTAGCGCTTTAACGTAGACCTTCAGCACAGCCGGGTTTGCAGAGAGTAGTTGGGCACCGTGCACATTCAGAATATCGGTCAAGATCTGGAGTGCCGTGATCTGAAGGGCCGCATGACCTTTGCTGAAGAAGTGTATAAAGAGGGTCAAATTCTCTTCGGCGAGTGACCGGTCCAGGAGAGCACAGAGCCCGAGACAGACCAACCCGCGCTCCCGAACGGGAGCTTCGTGGCTGCGGACAGCCGGAACAACGAGATTGTTAAGCATTGAGACAAGATGATCGTTCTGCTGCAGATTTCCCTCCACGTTGGATAGCATGCTCTGCACGATGTGTAGGCATTTCATGTTGATCATGATTTCCTTGATGGCTTTTTCGCGGGCTTCCTCCTCGCTCATCTCTTCATCTTTGGAGTCTTTGCCTTTCTTATTGGGGGTGCTGTCGCCGCTGACCTCTGATCGTGCCGAATGGAAACTCTCTTCGCCGTCGCCATTTGAGCCATCGTCGACAATCGCATCATGGACATCAGCAACAGCTTCTAGGACCACGCTGCAGAATTCTTTCTCGCCCACAGCATCAGGCGCGCAGATATCTCGCAATACTTCAATGGTAAGCTTAGTAACTTCGTCTGGTAATTCGGGAATGGACAGAGCTTGTCGTAAAAGCGCGAACATCTTCCGTCTGCCGACTTCGTCCGAATAGTCCAACGTCAAGACGATGTAAAGTAGTTGTTCTATGATGAACTCTTGCTCGACTGTGTCTTCTTCTTCTTCTTCGTCCTCCACATTGTCTTGACTGTTCACTCTCCGAATCGCTTCGATCAAGACATTGAGGTACCGTTCGAGGAAGTAAGCTATTTTCGTAACTTCGGGTAGCTTCTCTTCCAACAGCGCCTCGTACTTCCCATTGCCTTCAGTTCGGCAGAAATCATTGAAGCTTCGTGCCACAAAGACCGACTCGGCACTCAACGTCTCCCAGAACTTGTCATCAAACTCCATAGCAGCTCGGTAGTCCGGGCGTCCCTCCCAGAATCCCTTCATTGCTTCTAGTGCCACGCCATTCTCCACCCCGGAATTTACCACATCAATCCGCTCGAGCAGTTCGAGCAGTCCATCCAAGGATGGGGCAGCTGGTTCAGGGGGGGCCTCACCCTCTTCTGGCTGGCTCACACCAGCGCAATCCTCGATCCAGCGCTCACGGAATAACCGCCCTGCGGCCTTGCGGACGTTCTCATCTCTGTCTCTTAGTCCCCACCGCAAAAGCTTTTCTCTCATGGAAAGAGACAGATGACGGAAATCGCCAAGTGCAGGCAGCAGACGAGAGTAGACGGCGCGACGGGTTGCGGCATCTTGGTCTCTTGCTCTCTCGAGGAGGTAGGGCAGCGTACTTGGCAATATGGGTAAGTTGACGAGGAGAGAACGACGGACTTCGGCGCTGGGGTCGTTCTGCAAGACTTCCAGCAGCTTCTCAAGCAGGCCAGTCTCGGCATCGTCGTCACTATCATCGGGATTTACCATGCCTTCGATTTGATTACCGGCAAGCCGACCGAGGCCCAGGACAGCCTGGGAACGCACCACGGCTTCCTTGTCCCGTATCCGCCTCAGCAGGCCCTGGCGTAGCTTCTGGAACAATTCGTCGTCGATGGCATCCAGTGAGTTGATGATATGGGATATCAGCTGCGTCGACCTGTACCGCACGAATTTGTCTTTCGAGGTGAGCAGAGGTAGCACGGCCTCCATGACATGAGTGGTCAGGCGGCTGCTTGGGGTCTCGGGCATGGTGCTAGCATCGGCATCCGACTCGCCCAGCAGGTCGTTGTCCTTATCGTTAGCATGGCGCAGAAAGAGGCCAATGAAGCGAATAGTCTTGTCGCCGACGCTCTCACTCTTCTTGACAGGCATGATCCTCAAGACACATCGCGTGAACTCGATGTTGAAGTCAGTCTCGTCGAAATCGTCGGTCGATGATTGTTTACTCGGGTGCGTGGGCTCGTAGCAGCACGCTTCGTGGATCTTGCGCAGCGTGACGGCCAGTTTCCTGTGTGTCGCGGTTGTCTTCTGAGCATCGCGGAAAACGGCGCATATTTGTCTCCGCAGGTCGTTTTCGGGTGCTTCTTCGGGGATGTGGACGCTGGATGACGAAGCCCTGTTCGAGACAGCGGCCGATCCCCGCGTAGACCTGGAAGAGACTCTGGCGGGCATGATTGAAGCGATGCCGCTGGTCAGCTTGGCTAGGGTTGGGCAACCACAGGCAGCCTGGCGCCCGCGTGAATGATGGTATTGCGCCTGATTGCCTTTTTAAGAGGGCAACCCGACGGCGGCGCGATGAAGAGACGTAAGACAGCCGATACGAAGATGGATGTCGTGTTGCCGTCTGTTCCGTAGTTGGTATTGGCTTTCTTTTCGGCGTGGCCCGATAATGTCTCGGGATGTTGAGTGCAGAAGGTTGGTTATGTAGGTTACTGTAAGTCGGCGGCGCGGCGCGACATTGCAACGATGGGACCCAACTTGTATTTTGGGACAGCGCGTTAGGAGGTACCTACTTCTATTGATATTTACAGGTGCTGGTGGGACAACAACACCTGTTCCCCGCACGCCATCCGCCGGGCCCACATGTACCTACCTACCAGGGATTGGCAGGCAGGTACCTAAATGAACCGTCAAGCCATGAACTGATAACGATAACCCACCCTGTTATTTCATCTCGTGGCCCTTATGCACCTACTCGTCCGGCCTAATAACGGCTACGCTACCAAAGGAGGAGTGTCACCGAAGCTTTAAGTCCAGCTGTAAGTACAGTAAGATACGCTAGAACTCGTCCGTTGGCATGCAAAGACATACCCTCATTCAATACTATTGCTCGATCAGAATGGCTATTAGGATATAATTATGCAATGAATGGAACCCCTTGAACGGATCGCCCAGTACCCTACCCGCTCTTACATGCCCAGACCACCATCAAGATGAACTCATGCGAGAAGAAGGCCTTCTCCCCTCGGGACGCCATAGCCATATGCCTCAGCCCTTTGTATTGTGCGAGGCATTCTCCAGGAACCCGAGCAAGAAGTTTCGATCTGCAGTTGACAGAGGCGTCGCACTACTACGTCTTGACCCCTGCGAAGCAAACGAAGCCAGTCGAGATCGCGGCATGGAGCTAGGGCTAGCAGCTTCATTTTCGGGGCCCGCTGGCTCCTTGCCCCGGCTCTGGTCAGCTTCCGGCTGTGGCTTCCCAAAGATGGACAACAGTGCGTTCCTGTGTTCCACTGTCGAGTTCTGTCGGGGTTTGAGAGTACCTGCCGCTGGAAGCGTCGAACCGGACGGGGCGCCTTGAAACTCTGTTAAAGCGTGCTTCGCGCTCCCCTGGCTACCCCCATATGGATAAGGCGCCGTGTGTAGCTGGGCCTGAGTAGCTGCTTGCTTTGGAGACTGCATCCGCGCGTTTATGTAACTCTGGTAAGGCGACATTTGCCCCCGCGGCGACATTTGCCCCCGCGGCGACATTTGACGTCGAGGTGACATCCGACCCCGTGATGACGCCGGACTAGGGCGAGATCGCATAGGCAAATGCACCGCAGCCTCGTTTGAATTTCGAGTCGACAGTGCTGGGCTTCGAGCAGACCCTCGACTAGGCCCACGGCGCAAGATGGAATGCGCACCGTAAGGTAGATTAAGCTCAGGGTTCCATTGAATGGGCTGCCCGTTCTCCCGCGCGGCCGCCTTCAGCACATCAGCCGTAGACGGTTCATGCCTCCCGCGCTGCTGCTTCGGTGAATCGACTTTGTTGGGTTGCGGGATAGGTGATACCAGCGACACGCCTTGGCCATCGACCTGGTTTTGAGGTACGGTAGACTGTCCCGTCTTGAACATACCCAACAGTGAGGCACGATGCTGGTCTGTCGGCACAATAGGGTGGTTGCTACCACGCGAAAACGGCACAGGAGCGTTTGTAGTCGCGGTGGGCAAGGTGGTCGGCGGCAGATTCGTACCGCCGTACTGGCCAGAGAACCTTGTGCCAGACATTGGACTGTGCTGTCCTTGGTGCGGGCCGTCTGCTCCGGTTGGCATGCTACGTGTTAGAGGCAACGGATGCAACGTGGGTTTCTGCGACGTCGGCGGCGGCAGATTGTTCCCCTTCAATACATTCAACAAATTCGCAGAATGCACACCCAATTGGGGTGGGCCTTTGGTACGAGAATCACCGCTTTCTTGCAGATGTGGTTGGTGCTGCACATTCGCAGCCAAGTGATGAAACCCCTGGATCGTGGTAGGAAGGCCAAACCGACCAGCTGCCCCTGCAACATTGGGTGACGAAGCCGAATCGCGGAATTCGCGTAAGAGCATCTCCCTTTGGACTTGAGGCGGCAAAGGTTGCGGATGCAACAGCTGAACCGGCGGCTTTTCCGTTTTGTGTGAGAGTTGCGGCATTTGATCTGAGACGAAGACTTGAGATCGAGCTCTGTGATCAAGATACTGCTGATGAGAATACCCAAAACTACTATTGGGGTAGGTAGGGAACGACGACGGTGCCGAAGGATCGGACACAGGCATCCTATGGGCCTGGTGGTGCTGGTGCAGTGACGACGATTGTGATGCATTTGTGACTTCTTGGACACGGGTGGGATGAAGTTGGTGGGCCTGCCCCAGCGAAGATCCCGTATTAGCTAGTTTAGGTTGCAGAATAGACAATAATGTATGCCCGGCCTGCTGATTGGAAGCTGGGGATGGTAGCTGCAGGCCTTGCGTTGGTGGCTTGATTTGGAGTAGCCGGTGCAGCTCCTTCGTTGCGCTATCGAAGTTCTCTGGATGCGTGGTCGAGGAAGCGGGTGGTGGCGGTTCATTTAGCAAGTTGTCATCCGTAAAGTTCTCGTCATAGAGAACTGGCGGATGCTTGTGTCCAATATAGGCTGGGGTACTCTGCGCTTCCATCTTCTTCTGCTCCATAATCCACTGTCTTAGTTGCACCATGAATGGCGCAACCATGTAAAATCTCTCCTGAGAGGATGCTGTGTTTCCTTGATTCTTCCCCGCGCCCTTCTTCTTCTTAAAAGTAGGAAGATCCGAAAGCCTATACCACTTGATGTCGCCTATCTCTTTCCTAGTCCTCGTCTCGAAAACAGTGTTTTCTGGGATGCCCCGGAAGACATACAGTCGCACCTGCTGGTCATGCATAGTGACCTCGAGGGGATGAACAGGCACATTCTTCTCGACCAGGCCAGCTGCGCGGAGGTCGAGCCCTGTCTCCTCATAGACCTCACGGATTGCGCAGTCGATATCATCTTCGTCCTTGTTGATCTTTCCGCGGGGGAAGCTCCAACTGGCTCCCTTCTTGTATCCTCGTACGAGGACTGCCGCGTCCATTGCATCGTTGAGCATTATAGCGCCTCGAACGGGGACTCTCGTCTTGTATTGCATGAATTCGTCGAAGGCCTTGAGGTGGGTGTCGGTGGAGAAGGAGGCGAGAAGAGGGCAGTGCTGGAACATCTTGAGGCTGAAGGACCTCAACGACATGGATGGCAGGGTCGGATCGAGGGGTCGGATGAAGTCTTCGTAGAACCATTGCGCCTCTTCAATTTGAAAGCAGATGCGCGCAACTGAGGAGAGGTCCTCTCGGGGGAGGTTTATGATGAATCGGACGCAAAGGTCGTCCAGCCCTAAAGCTCCGTGTCAGAGAAATTGCCCACCAAGGGGGAGGGCGCCCCAACGCCGACGGCGACATCCACTTAGGCACATCCGAATACCAAAGCCTGGATGTTATGGCAACGTACAGTCTTCTAGTAACATTTTTTCTTGCGCCATGTTGACATCGGCTAGCGTGCATGACCGTGATTGATTATCTGGCTGGTAGAGGCCCAATGAGACAATGAAGGCCAAGATGACCCGGTCTGATGCGGTCGCCAACGTCTGGGTGGACCGAGAGCCAGCGCGCGTCAAGATACGGGGATGGGCGGGGTGGCTGCCGGCTGCGCTCAGCGGCGAATGTTCGGAAAACCGGTGCTGGGTACTGGATGACGTTGAATGAGAGCTCGCGCGCTATGGAAACTGGCAACGGCTTTCGGCTAACAATAAAATAATGCCACCTAGGTAGAGGGAAAGAAAAGGGCTCAATTGCGATGCGAACGCGAGCAGGAGAGGGGATATAATGCTTGCGTGGCGGCAGGATGATGCAGCAGTGAATGAGGTGGCAGCCGTCGACTACGTGGACGTAAATACACCAGCGATGCCTGCCCAACAATGCCCGCCGTGTGGCGCGCTGAGTCTGTCGACGCCGGCTCCGTCTCCCGAACCTACCTAGGTAACGTAGGTACCTCCCTAGTTAGGTATTTGTGGCGTTCGCCAGTCAGGCCGATTTAGATAGTGGCTGAGGGAGGTGGCCCAGACGAAACAATGACGTATGCCCGTACAAGACAACTCTCTAGATAGATGATGGGATCATTCAGTTTCTCCGTGCAACGGAAAGGGTGTTTCCTTTATAATACCGGCAAAATTAAATCTAGCAAGGCACGATGGAATTGAGAGCATCGCAAGAAGTGGCCTTGCTGTTGCGAACTTATTGCTACCCCACATCATCGGCTTACCTACTTACCTAAGCTAGGGAGTAGATATATCCAACCCACCGCCCAACATCCGCTCATTTACCCACCCTTTCTACCTAGGCACAACTGTCAACCTACCAAATGACAACAAATAGCCTGCATACCCTAAGTTGAATACAAACCCTTGTGCTTCTAGCGCGATTGGATAATCAATGTATATCATAGACCTGGGACGCAAACACTATTTTATCTCGCTTTATCCTTAGCCGTTTCTCGATGAACCGGGCGAGATTATTACTAGAAAGGATGACTTTGGCCGATATCAAGGGGGAACTAGAACACAATTTAAACGGCTTCAAACAATTCCTGCTACTGATTTCTTCATGGAAGCCGAACATGTTATATTCAGGTAGCTTTTCAGTGGTTGAAAGCTGGTTTCCTTTGCATGTCTTCTAAATTTAGATGCCGGAGGCTACCTGGGTACTAGACTAACCTTACCTAATAGGAAGAAACATATCCATACCCAGTCCCACGGTCCCGGGTTCCGGGTGGGTCGGTCAAGGAACAAGGGCAGCTTGGACCGCTACTAATCCGTGGTATAATAATCTTATTTGCTCTTAATTTACTGACCTACTATTCGAATGACCATGGCAGCAATCGTGTGCACTGGGGCCCAGTATATCGTGGAAAGTTATCGGGATAACTGATAGCCTGGTGCTTGAGGCAGTTGGCGTAGTAACTCTAGATTGGGCCTCGCAAGTAACAGACAAGTAGATATACATATTGCCCATGCGTGAATACCACTGTTAAGAATAAAAGCATCGATAATTATTCATCGGTTGTAGGATATCGATCTTGCAAAGTGGTATACGTAACTCCAACACTTCCATCTCGCGGTCCTTTAATGCCCGCTCCCCGACTAAGGGTCATCGAGGAAGAGTGGGGCAACAGGGACGAGTCGTCAATTTGGCACCGTGCTTGGGCAAAGTTCATCTTGTTAATAGATTTAGGGTATCCGGATATCTACTGGCTACGCAGTAACGTCAACAGTGCTTGGCATCTCAGACGATGTGTCGAACTTATCGTCGCTTTCATTGTCATCGTCGTCGAGCCGAAGCATATCAAAACGATTGCGTGCGCTTCTGACGGGCAGCTTCGTAGGGGGGGTTCCTTGAGGGGACAGCTTGGTCGACAACTTCCGATGAGCCTCAAGGGGTAGACTGCACTCGTCTACATCCCACTCTATCTTAGAGCCCTTGTATTTCCTAAGACCGGTCAGGTTTGCACGTTTGGCTACACTTGCGAGGAGACTTACGCGCGGCTCATCATGCATGTTCTTGCGTACATTGCATTGTGTACGGAATTCGTCTTTATGTAACAGCTTCCTCCAATGAATTCGACCTTGACCACGATTAAGTTATGTATGTGCTCAAGGTCTTCGCGGACGCTGTCTTCAGTATGATGTGCCCCACAACGTCGTAGTATCAAGTTTCGAGAAGCTCCTGCGGCGACCTTGTTCGCAACATGACCAGGAAGGATAAAATGACGGTCGGCCCACTTAACGAAAACCTGACTCAGCGTTAATAATGTCAATATCACGAGAAATAGTATGACTACACACCCTTTTGTTTCTGATATAGATGTCATTCTTTCTAGAGTGCTCATGGAACCGAACCGCGTCCCCCTCCCTCAAGAAAGACACGGAAGCAATATGCTCAGCGCTTCTGAGAAATATATCCAGCAGTTGACCACCACGCACTACGCCGGTCACATCTCCCAGAGTAGTGAAAGGAGGTAGAGCGCAAAGTAAAATCGTTCGTCTACACATTCGAGCAGAGAGGGGCCGCGAGTTTTGATGTGTAGAGTCAACCAGGACATCTGGTGGCCCGTCGGCAGAACAGGACGGAGTCAAAGTGCTGCCCAGGTTTTCATGACTGCTCCAATCATGGTTTTCCTCGAAGGTATAGGGTTTGGATCCACCGTTGAAATATGCAAGGTTTCTAGCAGTACCGATCGCGGTAGCGCTATAGGAGGTAGTGTACGATGCGGCTTGAGAAGTGGTTGGGTAACCACCTTGTTTAGTGGACACTCCTAACCCTTCGTTTTGATTGTGACTGTAGGGGTGTGTGACAACGGCATCAGGGTCGATTTGAGGCACACCGGTAGCATCCTGAACGAGGGTCTAGTGGCAATGGTCAATACAGTCGAGGAAACAAGTACCGCGTCCCGTGTGCAATTGTACACCATGTAGGGATGCACAGCGGTATCAAAATTGATCCAGATAAATCATGGCACCAGATGTACTCACAGCAATGTTCTCCTCCGTGACTCCGGCACCCAAGAGGCTTCTTTTCAGGTTCGCTGGTAAGCATTAGCCCGCTCTCGAGGTATACCAAACGGCGCTGTAGTTATGAAGAAATGGCAGTTTACCAAATTGGCGTGCAAGCAGGAGGAGATTCTCGTATTCTTCCTTGGATACTGGCACGATTGTCTCGTTTGTGCTGGCGAATGGCAATGCATCTGGGCCATCGTTACTCTAGTGACAAAGATTATTCAGTTAGAGGACAACGGAACGAGAGGACGCTCCCGAAACGCAAACGCACGTAATGAGCCCTAGACAATAGCATCGGGTCAGTATCGGTTCAGGTCCAGCGCCAGAAGGGTACCTAGTGTCTCGGCCGAAAGTAGATATCCAGATGGGAATAGGTAACCAGTGGATCTTGACCTCACCTCCGCACAAGGGTTTCAAAATAGGCCCGGTCAATTGTAACGGGATCCGGTATTGAGGCTGCCATATCCGGCCTGGAGGAGGTCCTTGCCTCTCTTCTCCTGGGGAGTGTGGAAGGATAGACAAATGGGGGGGGCCAACGAGTTGTAGGAGGACGAGAATAAAAGAAGCGTTGACCGCAAGGGCGGGTTGCCAACCTATAAAGTATGAAGTGTTAGGAGTCGAAGTACAGAAGCGGCAGGGGTCGGCGGCCTATGGCAACCCGTTGTTGCTATGGGGTACAGGGCTGTACGGAGTACATAGTACCTTCCTTGCTTCAGGTTAGGTACTTACTTATCTGTAGGGTTGCACCGTCAAGTAAGGTAGGTATGGCATCACCAACCCCAGACCTGCTGGGTTGTTCTCACCCGCAGCAGTCAGACGCGAATGATGGACGGGTCTCAATCCCCAACGGTCACCCAGGGAGTGAGGGCGCCTGCTATTGGTAGATATTCATTGGGACATTCATAGAGGGTAGCTATAGGAGCGTGGTCAAGACAGCATTTATCTACCTAGGTAATCTCCCTACAAGTACCTAAGGTACCTAACCCAGCAATTTACCTTATAAATAAGGTAGTTGTACCGACCGATGGACTTACCCAGTTTGTATCCAGCCAGGCACGGTACTTGCCGAGTTTCCAAGACTAACAGTCAATGTCGACACTACCTTTCCCAAGGCAGGCGGGAGGCACCCAATATATGTAGATGGTGGGTAGGTAGGTACATCTGTCAGATTGGTCTTGAACCAGTCGCTGTCTTAGCTGATGCATCGATAACCTTCCTTTGGCGTCCTTTTGGCGTCGTTCTGGCTGGCTCGTACAAATGGGAATTCCAACAGTGTTCAGCTGTATTTGTATTGGATTAAACCCCGTGCCTAAGTAACCAGCTGCTGTGAGTTAGACGAGCGATGGGAGTATCGATGTATCTTTCTTCCTTTTCATAAGCTTTATAGTGCCTATTATTATGTGGGCGTCTTCTACGAATCAACGGATCTAAGCGCCCGCATGCAGCTTACCTTAGTCGCAAGGGTCTATCTACTACCTACATGTAAGCAACCACGGCGCTACTGTCTCCCTTCAAGACCAAAAGAACGGGGTCGTCTGCCACATGGAAGGCGTGCCCATAACTAAGGCAAAGTAGGTATCTAATGGTATCTAAAATTTAGTTCTTCAGCGCCATCGGACCGTGACCTGGTAAAGGGCTGTTACATGTATTGGAGAGATGCGTACAGAGCATGTCCATATGTCGTTTTCTCGCGTAGGACGCATGTTATCACGAGTTCGTTTGATGATCCGTCTAGCATCCCCAAGGGAGCACCACAATAATACCACACGCCCAGATTGGCGGAAGCGTCTTGTCGAGCGGCAAGCGCCGCGGTGGCAGTATATCGTTATCTTCCTCATTCTTACGTCACTCTTTCAAGCCTTGAACGTTGTTTCTGAGCTGCGTTTCCTCCTCCGCACATTCTCGTCTCGGAGACGGACTTCCAGGGAGGCAGACTGGGGGCCGAGAGAGGGGATGAAAGGTACCTTACCTAGCTTTTGATTTGAATGCCTACTTACTCCGTACTCGCGCATCCTCAACGATTTTGCTCGCTGCACGCGAAATGAGTCCCTCTCTGTTGGTCGTAGGCGGCACATACGTGGCTTTGCTGTTTTGCTTCTGCGAGCTTGTCAACCCCGCCTCCAACCACATCTCCATCCTAACAGGGCAGACTGGATGGAACCATGCAAACGGCCGTCGAACTGATGCAATCCCTTCTCTGCCTATCATGTGAGGAACACGCTTTGCTGTGCAGTGCGGACGAGTGGTTGGTTCCGTACCTAGTAGGTAGTGTACGGTAAAAAGGTAAGCACTTTGGTGCTGTCAAACGAAGAGATGGGTCATTTGGAAACACTAATGGAGGGTGAGAGCAATGTCGTGTCGTGACGCCCTACCTACCTATTTTTAGGGCGGGCAACAGTACTCCTACCTAAGTACCTAGGTAGGTATCTACAAGTACACCCAATACATGTACAGTGTACAGTGAGTGGTACCTACCTTGATACCTCTAGGTAGGTAGTATGTAGAACTTGCTTGAAACTTGAAGGAACCGGGTAGTTAGCCTTACTATGTACTACATATTACCTTATACTACGTGCTACAAACACAATAACACCACAACCACAACAAAGTTAGGGTTAGTCCTACTGTCGGTGTGTATGGGACGGGAGGCGCGCGCGTTCTGTCCAAGGGGCGTTAGTGGGAGCGCGGAACATAAAACTTCTACGCACATACATACCTAGGTACGTACAGAGTATTAGTTATGGGATAACTAAAAGGTCGACAAGTATCTCTAAGGTATACAAGCTTGGCGAGCCAGCTACCTACTTACCTATACCTACGTAGCAGGTACCAGTTAGGGGCGAGGTTGCTGGCTTTAGCTGGTCAGTCGATCCCCTCCGCCACCAGAGAGAATCTCGACCTGGCAAGTAGGTACGTACCAAGCAGGTAGTCCTAGGATTAACCATGCCCGCCAAACCCTTCTGGTCATAGTGTCATGCCGCCCGTGGCCTAATGCTCGTGTTCGCCGGCCAATCGAATCCTGGCCGTGCTTTTCCCGCTTGGCTCCGAACACCATCTCGCCTTTTCACCTTTCCATCGTCTTCATCCCCAGCCATACCATCGAATTGATGGTTCCAGACTCTTTCATCATCCGTGGCAGTCCTTCCTCTCGCTAATATACGTCCTTCGCTTCTAGAAATACTAATCACTCGCTCACAACCTACTCGGTTACCTCGTCCCGCTCGTTGGCGAAGTCCGAGACTGTCGCTTTCAGCTTGCATTTGGTGTTTTGTTTTGCTCTTCTGGCACCGAATCCTCATATCGGCCCATAGAGGACCTTTGATAAGCTAACGACCAACGCAAACGAACACCCTATCGAAGAAACACTTCTTCCAGCACGCATCAGCACTCACCCGCCCCGATTCGATACGGTTCACCGCCCCCCCAAGGAGCCACGTTCCATCTCTCCGGCTTGCATCCCGCAACTCCCATCTTTCATCATTTGAAACATCAACATGAGGGGCCCGAAGCAGATCTTGACTATCGCTCTTGCTCTGTCTCCCTTGGCAGCGGCTTGGTCCCAATGGCTCCCTGACGTTGATTCACTTGTGGTACGGCAAGATGATAAATCATCGAGTAAGCAACCGTGCTGATGTTTGATGTCGTTGCTGTCAACCATGCACTAACAATCAATCAGCCCAAGAAGACAAATCCACTCAAACACCGTCACCTCAAAGCTCAGCCACGGATGATGCACCCAAAGAGACCGGCACCTCCAAGCCCACACAAACCAGCAAGGATGACGATGACAGCGCCACAACGACGGGGACCTCGAAGGGAAGCAGCAAGACTACCAAGACCAGCGCTCCGAAACACACGACATTCAACCCGCTGGACCCGCCAGGCGGCGTGGCTATGATAGACCCAGCAACTACGGCCGCGATGCCTTTGTACCGAATTGACAATACGGAGGCCATTACGTGGAAGTGGAATTACACGTCTCTGCAGGGGAAGCCGTCGGCTGTCGATGTCCTCATTTCGTGCTCGAAGGCGACAGCGACATGGACGCTGACGCAGAATATGACGTTCGCCCCCACAGCCACCTTCACCTGGGACACCAACAAGTACCAGCAGGAGCAAATCGGAAATCAGCTTCCGGTAGAGAAGTACACATTGCTTATCCACGACTCAGAGGGATCATTTACCGATACGCCCGAGCCCGGATACCTGTCTCCCTACGCCGGCTTTCAGTTCGGTCTGTACACGGCCAAGCCTTACAATGACCTCAACCAATGGAAGTGCGCAACCTGCAGCGCGGCGGCTGGTCTTGATCGCCAGACTCTCGGCTTTGCTCTCTCTACGACCCTGCTCACGGTCCTCAGCTTCACGTGGTACGTCACGGGATTCGCAGCGCTGGTGTAAACGGATACGAATGAGCAGATTAATAAACCTTTGCTCTGCATCGGCCGTGCATCCTCAGGGGTACGGGGGAAAGCTGCATGGCTGTTACTCTACGCATAGCATGCATATTAATGATTTATTTTGAGCGATCTGGAGAAAGCACTACGTGGGATCAGGATAGGGCGTTTGATGTTCATACTTTTGTTTCTAACTGTAATTTTTTTTTGGGGCGCTTCACACTTCATGTAGCACTTGTATACAGTCAGTCCTCAACGGTTTGTGCCACACGTAAACTTGTGAGGGTGTCGGAAAGCAAGTGCGAAGGGCTAAAAGCGAAGTATTTAAGTTACAACATCCCCAGATTTTGATCAAGCATAATGGTCTTAGATGCTGCATGCAGAAGACTTTTCACGAGATGACCATATATAGCACCTAATAATAACAATAACACCTGAAACGCTCGAATGGTTTTGACATTGGCCTAGGCTTTGAGATTGACATTATATGTTACAATGCCACATAAGGAGGAAGAAAGGCGGGGGTGCTGTTCATGGAATCATTGTTAGCATTGGGAACTATAGGAACTATCAGACCATGCGCAAGGAAAAGCCGGCCCCCCGTTCCTCCTTTTCCCTGCCGGAAAATATGCCGCTGAAGTCCACGGCGCCCAAGGCCGCGGCCTGTCCCCGTCCGGGGGCGTTGGGCGTGTCGTGCCGCCTCCTGCGCTCCTGGCCCGCCTTGCTAGGGAAGGTGGGGAACATGGCCTCGTGCTTGGGCTTGGGGTCCTGGCGGAAGTACTCGTGCCGCAGCATCTCCTGGGCCGTGGGCCGGGCATCCGGGTTCAGGGACAGCAGATCGGACAGCAGGGCGCTGCCGGCGGCGGTGAGGAGAGGGAAGCGGGCGCGGATAACGGAGCCCGTGGCGGCGGGAGCGGTGCTCTTGGAGGGCAGGCGGAGGGAGCGGGCGTTGGGCAGGCGGCGGAAGCCCGGCCACGACTCGTCGGTCGGGATGCCGCAGAGCTCGAAGATCTTGGTGAGGGTCTCGACCTCGTTCTTGCCCGGCAGCAGCGGCGCGCGCGTCAGGATCTCGCCGAAGACGCAGCCGACGCTCCACATGTCGACGGGGGCGCCGTAGGTCCGGGTGCCGAGGAGCAGCTCGGGCGCGCGGTACCACAGCGTGACGACGAGCTGGGTCAGCTTCGGGGGCGGGTCGCCGACGTAGCGGGCCATGCCGAAGTCGGCGATCTTGAGGCGGCCGCGGTTGTTGAGCAGCAGGTTCGAGGTCTTGAGGTCGCGGTGCAGGATCCAGTGATCGTGCAGGTAGGCGACGCCGCTGGCGAGCTGGAGCAGCAGCGTCTTGACCTCGGACGCGAGGAAGGGCTCCGGCATGTCCTCGAGGATGCTCTTGAGGTCGTGCTCGACGAACTCGAGGACGAGGAAGACGCTCTCGATGCGCGACGTGTCCTCGCCGACGACGACCTCGCGCAGCGCGACGATGTTCTGGTGCGAGCAGTCGCGCAGGATCTGGATCTCGCGCAGGCCCGTCTCGGGCAGCCCGGTGCCGGCCGACTCGGTGTCGAGCTTGAGCCGCTTGAGCGCCACCACGCGGCCCGTCCGGGTCTCCTTCGCGCGTGCCACCCAGCCGTAGGCGCCCTCCTCGATGTCGTTGAGCTTGTCGTAGTTCTCGACGCTGCGCGAGGGCGCCCAGCCGCCGGCCTCGAAGCGCAGGAGCTTCGTGTTGTCGGCGTCGCCGCCGGGCGCGCCCTCCTCTCGCTCGGGCGTGATTTTCCGTCGCTTCGCTGGCGGCCGGTCGCCCTCCGCTTCTTGCTGTGCCCGTAGCTCTTGCTGTCGCGCTGCGTCGGCGGCGCGTTGCCTCTCTTGCTCTGCCTTGGCTGCCTTTTCCGCCCTGAGGCGCTTCTTCTCCTCCTTCTCCTTCTTGAGCCTCACCTCCACGGCCGCGTCCTCCGCCGTGTTCGCCCAGCGCGATTTGCTGGCCATGGTGGGCGGCGAAGCGGTGCGCAAGGCGGTCGGTATCGAGGGCGGCTGTTATCGTGCGACCATGGCCTCCGTCTGGGCTGCGGGTTGTTGGCGGCGGTGAAGCCCTCAAAAGCGGGAGTCCCTTGCAAGAGGGCGAAATATCAACGACGTATGCGAATGCGCAGTTATGGGGAGCTGGTCTCACTGATGCTTCGATTGCGGTTGGGCGGCGCTTGCTTGTGTGAGGAATGTTCAAAGTCCGAGGTTCGGTGCAATAGTCGGAGAATAATGGGGCCCGATCCCGACGCAAGGTAATGGTACTTTTTTCTGAAGCTCTCTTGATACAGCAGGCAGGTAGGTGCCAGTAACCAAGCAACCAAACAACCAAGCTACAAGCTACCTACAGGTTAGGTAGGTACTTAGCTATCAAGCAACCAAGCGCGCAGAACCCAACTTTCCTCCTTCACCACTGCAATTGCAGTCGCAATCGCAATCGCAGTCACATGAAAAGGCACACCCACGCTGGGAGAAGCTCGACCATGACATCTTGAGAAACGCTCAGGGTGGATTTCCGTCGAAGCTCGTCCTCGGGGCAAGAGCACAAGAGACCCCGACGGATATGAGATCAGCCATTTTCCGCACGGCTCAGGCCGGGCTCAGATGTACCCGGAGGCCTGCATTGCGGGCTCGCGGGCTCGCAAGCCAGAACGTCAGGAGCTTGTCCGCAACGCCCGCCAGGCGAGACGAGAGGACATGGTCGACGCCCCTGGCCAAGCAGCTGGCCGACGCCATCAATGTATGCGACGCACCTGCGCCGGCTCGCTGAGAACGGAAGAAGAGAAGCTGAACAGTCCCAGATCACCGGCCCGATACCGCTTGCGAGCTACATGCGCATGTGTCTCACATCTGATGTCGGCGGCTACTACACGGGCGCAATCGGGCCTGGCCGCGACCAGTTCGGGAAGGCCGGCGACTTCATTACCTCGCCCGAGATATCGCAGGTCTTCGGCGAGCTCATCGGTATCTGGTTCGTCGCCGAATGGATGTCCCAGGGCCGTCCGCGGTCGGGCGTAGAGCTCATGGAAGTCGGTCCGGGTCGAGGCACGCTGATGGATGACATACTACGGGTGAGCTTCCTTTATACCTAATAACATTGCCGTCCCGTCTGTCTATGCGTGCAAGTCATCTGTCTAACTACCCCCAACAGACAATTCGAAATTTCAAAGACATGGCCTCCGCTATCGATGCCGTGTACATGGTCGAGGCAAGCAAAGAGCTGCGCATGGCGCAGAAGAACCTCCTCTGTGGCGAAGACGCCGCCATGCGGGAGTCCAAGGAGGGCTGGCACAGCACGTGCAAGTACTCGGATCTGCCCATCGTCTGGGCCGACTCGATCAAGGCCGTGCCGCAGAACCCGAGCAAGACCCCCTTCATCGTGGCGCACGAGTTCTTCGACGCACTCCCCATCCATGCCTTCCAGATTGTCGAGGTGCCGCCGACGCAGCAGCCCGTCACCTCGAGCGGCAGCCCGCGCGCCGCCTCCTCCAACACGTCATCCCCGACGCGACAATGGCGGGAGATGGTCGTCTCGCCCACCCCCGAAGGCACCACACACGCCGACCAGGGCACTCCAAAATCCGCCCAGCACGGTCCGGTCCCGGAATTCCAGCTCACGCTCAACCCCTTGCAGACACGGCATGCCATGTACCTCCCTGAGTCATCCCCGCGGTACCGGGCGCTGCGCTCGACCCCCGACGCCCTGATCGAGATCTGCCCGGACGCGTCCCTCTACACGTCGGACTTCGCCACGCGCATCGGCGGGTCGCCCGCACACCCGAAACCGCGTCCCTCGGGCGCGGCCCTCATCCTCGACTACGGGCCCGCCGACACGATCCCGACGAACTCGCTGCGCGGGATCCGGAAGCACGCGCGCGTGAGCCCTTTCGCGGAACCAGGCCTCGTCGACCTTAGCGCCGACGTCGACTTCCTCGCCCTCGTCGAGGCCGCCACGCGCGCCAGCGACGGCGTCGAGTGCCATGGCCCCGTCGACCAGGCCCACTTCCTCGAGAGCATGGGCATCGCCCAGCGCGCCGACATGCTGGCCAAAAAGGCCGGCGACGACGCCAAGAGGGCCGAGATTGAGAGAGCCTGGCGGCGTCTCGTCGATCGCGGGCCCGGCGGCATGGGCAAGCTGTACAAGGCGCTCGCCATCCTGCCCGAGAACGCCGGGACGCGGCGGCCCGTTGGCTTCGGTGGCGATATCAGTGCTTGATATGCGTGTCTGTGCAAGGTGTACGAATAAGTACGATCACTGTATTCCTATACGTCGGCTTCACTTTACGGCTGCGATCTCAGCTCACAAGTGAGTGAGTCTGGTAATGTACTCTAAGATACTGGGGGTGAGCGTCAACGTTTCTGCCTTGTAATTTTTTCCAATGATCCTAGAATAACTATTCCGCACATTATGCGTACAATAATGAGGCGACGAGTCCGTGCCGCTTGTGCGTCAAGTAAATGTCTCGTATGACCTCTCCGCGTAAACCCCCCGCGTGTGTGAAAACTTCCTCTCATCCGGCCAAAATGAACGACATCCACATATAAAGCCACCTCGCCCAGATGCAATTGTGATGGCTGACCAAAGCCGTATAACGCCACGTACAGAGAGCCTCTATGTTAGTACAGTGATGAAAAGCGCACAACAGTCCCAATTATGTATATATTCTGTCGGTGCCCGCCACCTAGTTCATCCTCATCTTGGAGCCACGTTTCCTCATTTGTTCTTCGTCACGAGATTTGATCCCTCTCCCCCATCCTCGTCATCGCTAAATTTATCACCGTCCTCGCCAACGGCAAATATTGTCTCGCCATCAAACGAGTCGCGAGGTGACTCGGGCTTCGCCGGGGCTCTACCCGTTCCCTGCGATGCCGAGGCCGCCTGAGCGGCGCTTGCCGGCGTTGTTTGCGGCTTCGCAGTCTTCATCCCGACATGAGCCTCCTCATCCTCGTCTGAATCATCAGGTGCGCCCACGTCAGCAAACTCAAACCCGCCATCCTCGTCTTGAGCAATCTCATCGCTCATTGCGAATCGGCGATTGTTTGCAGTCGGTCGCCATAAGTAGGCAATCCAAGCTACATCAGCAAAGTAGACGAGATTAAGCCAACCATCGAGTATGAACCATCGGGACTTCCAGTGGAAGGGAACATAGTCCGGGTCAGAAGCTGAAGCGAAAGAGAAAGAGTTGAAGAAGAAGAAACCGAAAATGACAAGAATGCTTATCAAGATACACCACCAAAGCTTTCTGTACATGGCCTCTTTGGCAGTCTGCTTGCGCTCACGCAGATCCTTGAGGGTAAAGTTGAGAGAGTTGAGCGTCCATACATAAAAAGCAGTCAAAGTTCCTGCCAGGGGAAGTACAATGAGAAGGACGAAAGGCCCTGATAGCGGTCAGCAAATAGTCGTTCTGTGAAGATGTTCTAGCGAGACAGACCGGCAGCATCTGGTGACACCAGAAGGCTAGTGATTGCGTAGACGAGTCCGAAAACAAAATGGGCAATGGCTAGCCACCGAACATAGATCATTGTCTTGCCAAGAGATGGCTTGACAACTCCATAGCCCATACAGACAATGAGGAGTAGGAAGAATGAAAATGAATTGCGGAATGCATTTAGGATAGCCACAAGGATCAGGAGGACCTTAGACCCAATGCTTGAGCCATTCCTGTTTAAGAAGTCTATCACCATTAGCAGGAATACAATGAGCGCATTCGTGGGATCCTTACCGTAGAAACCCCAAGTTAAAAGCATCTCAATGACCAGGAAGACCAAGATAGCGGTGATATAGTTCTGTACGGGTACTGTAACAGAAAGTAAATAAGAGTGCATGAGCAGAGACGGAAGGTTGCCTACAGATATCATATCTGTGTTGGTAATATAAGAAACCCCAGAAGCTGATTGCCATCAGTAAGCATGAGACCGTAGTGTACAAGGCTGACGTGGAACCTACACGGCAACAACAGCGTAGAGTATCGTTATCCCGCCATAAAAGGGGAGTTTCGGTATCTGGGTCGCCGGAAGTTCGCCATAGGCCTCACGAAACTCGACGACGCCCTGGAAGTTTTTGGCGGCATAGCCGTATGCCTCAACACAATAGTAGCCTGTCTTCTTAATGGGATAGTTGATGGGAGCGGTGGCTTTGAGGTGCACAGCCTGCGTCAAGATCAGGTTGCCAGACTTCTCGGTCGCATTGGGAGCCAGGATCCATTCGCCAAGGTGGGCTTTGTCGCAGAGCTTGTTCTGGACGTTCTGCTCGTCGCATATAACCTCTTTCTAGAGTGGCGATTAGCACAGACTAGTGTGACTGGTGGTCGTAGTGCATACAGTGGGAGCTCCTGGGCTGGGAAAAGCTCCAATCAAGTCTTGGTCTTTCCACTCGAAGATGATCAGGCTCACGACAGGATCTTCGTCGTCTTTGATGGTGTCGTTCGGAAACACGGTGAGGATGAAGGGATCGACCGGGCCGCCCCAGTCAGCCTTGCTGTACATGCCTACAATAGGGATGAGCGCGGGTGCCAATATACGATGGGGGAACAGCACAAGGCGAGAGCAGGACGCATACCGGCACATTTTTGCCTGTTCGTATCGGATTGGTCCTACAAGCCGGGTGAGTCGGGGGTGCAGGGGATGGCAGCCGGGACGCAGCGTACGATTTTGACTTCCAGCGCCTGAGCAGTCCATAAGGACAAGCCCAGCGCTGCCGCCACCGATAACCAGGGCTTCATGGCGATGCTAAGCTGGTGGTGAAGCGTCGGCGCGCGAAGCAGCCTTGTCAGGCAGCGCAGGTCGGTATGCCGTTCGTATCGGGCGTCACGCCGGCGGACATGCGATTCGGGGCGGGCGATCAGAGGTGTTTTGTCCTTCAGTGTCCTCGCTGTATTGATGGAACTTTGGATCGCCACGGAACAGCACCGGATGCGCGAATTGGAAGAGATATAGTCGAGTCAGGAGAATGGAGATGCCTCACCTGCCAGGTAGGTACGCCAGGACGGTAGATGCTGGAGGTGGCATAGAAGCTTGGCTGTTAATTTTAGTAACGTACTCGTTTTATGGTACCTACCTGGTACCTTAACATGGGGGCGTGTAAGCGCATAGCTGCGTCACCCTGGTAGGTTAGATAGGTACTTCGTTAGGTACCTACAAGTAGGTAGTGCTGAGTAGCTCCCGGCACTGCCCGCTTTGCCTATCTTGTCTTAGCTTGCATGGGCGCCGCTCTATCGCGATAAGATGAATGTTGTGTCGCGACAAGTGACAAGTGCAGGTGGTTCCGACCTCCGTACCTTTCTTCGTTCTCCTACCATAACCTTACCTACTTATCGGCTGTTACGGGCTTTTCTGTAAATTTGCACGTCGATCCAGCACGCTCAAAATACCGTTCACAAATATCCATCCGTGGTAGGCGGCCTGCGTTTCTCAGCCCTTTCTCAGCCCTTTCCCAGCCCATCTGCCGGAGATGGGTAAAGGCACAGACAAGCTCTACATCACACACTCCGAGTGGGCTTCCTCCGACGCCTTCTCTGCCAATACCGGCTCGCGATCCAAAGCCACTGGTGCCCCTTTCCGGCGATTGCCCTTCAACTTTTGCGCCGCAAGCCTCCAGCCATTCAAGAACCCCGTGTGTACGCTCGACGGTACCATCTTTGATGCCGAGGTCATCGCGAAATGGCTAGAAAAGCAGAAGACGAACCCGGTGAATGGAGAGCCTCTCGCTGCGCGCGATCTGATCAAGCTGAACTTCGCGCGGAACGCAGACGTCGATAGTAAGGCCGCAGATGGCACAGGGAGCGACGGGAAGGGTGACCTCATGGACCCTGTCACCTTCAAGGTATTCACAGACAATACGCATATCGTTGCTATCCGACATGGGACATATGCCAATGTCTTTGCTTTCGAAACGACCGAGAGAATGAACATCAAGGCCAAGATGTGGCGAGACCTAGTAGACGACACCGAGTTTGGTCGCTCAGACATCATCACACTACAGGATCCCCAGAACGCGGCCAGCAGAGATTTAAGCCAATTCAAGTACATCAAGGATGGCGAGAATGCCTTGTTGACAAGTGAGCAAGAAGCAGAGCGGAAGGAGGGCAATGTCAACATCGGCGCTCTGGGTAGAGTCGGTGACAAAGTACTGAGAGCAAAAGAAGCCGTCGAGAAAGCAAGGCGGGAGCGTGAAGCTGGCCGAGACGTCAACCGATTCTCCACCGCTGTTGCCAAGTCTGATGCAAGCAGTGCCGCAAAACCGAGCATGATCCAAGACAAAAAGGTAGCCTACAATGCTGCGGTATATACGACAGGGAGGGCAGCAGCAAGCTTCACGAGTACGGGATTGACTCCCGAGACGAGTGGCGAACGAGCCATTTTAACTGACGAAGAGTACATGCTGAAGCCCAAGCGTGTGAAAATACGGGGGTATGCACGAATTGAGACAAACCTGGGAGATTTGAACGTTGAGCTCTACACCGAGTATGCGCCACGGGCTGTTTGGAACTTCACTCGACTCGCCCAGAAAGGTTATTACAATGGCGTCAGCTTTCATCGAAATATCAAAAATTTCATGATCCAGGGCGGCGATCCTTCAGGGACTGGACGAGGGGGTGCTAGCATCTGGGGCAGGAATTTCCAGGATGAATTCGATGGCCCCAACACACACGACTCGCGCGGTATACTCAGCATGGCCAACAAGGGGAAAAACACCAATTCTAGTCAGTTCTTTATTACATATCGACCGGTCAAGCATCTTGACAGAAAGCATACCATATTCGGGAAAGTTGTTGGCGGCATGGATGTTCTTAGTAAGATGGAAGCTGTAGAAACGGACGGCTCGGATCGGCCGCTGAATAAGATATCCATGAAGCACGTCGTGGTCTATCTCGATCCATTCGAAGAATTCCAGAAACAAAAGGCCGAGCGCGAGAAAATCGAAGAGGCCAAGGCAGAAATCGCGAGAACAGGCGGTACTGAGGACGACAAGATGACATGGACGGGCAAACGAGTTCGACAAGACGGCACCGTGGACCAGAACAGTGGCGGTGTAGGTGTAGGCAAATATCTCAAAGCGGCACGACTACATCAAAGCGCAAACGATGATGTTATAGAAGAGGATCTAGATAGCTGGGACGAGCCGGTGAAGAAGAAACCGAAAACAGGCGGGTTTGGTAATTTTGATAATTGGTAAACGGAAGCCCGGATAGGTCCAAGCCGTCCTCATTTCCAATACGCACCCGCAGCCGTTGGCCAGAACAAATTACGAAGTTCATTCGTCTGGTGGTGTTTTATCCGTTGTCATCCAACCGACTCAAAAGGCGTGGATGCTAATCAACTTGCAAGGTAACAACAACACTATCTCTGAAGTTGATACAGACTCAACTAGCATGATACTGACCGGCCACCAACGGCGCATCTAATGTTTATTTCCTTGGTCGAATAAAGTGGACGCTGTAACTTCTCGACAGAGCAACGTCAGGCACAGGTACATCCGCCAGTTCTGACGTTGCGGGTGTTGCTTGGCCTCCCTAAAAGCCTAGGAACATCTTCGGGATGCAAGCATCACAAGAAATAGACGAATCGGGGCGCCGTTCCGAGTTGCGCTCAGATTTCTCTCCATCGGGAGCGAGCGTTTAAGTCCGCTGGGTTGGAAATCGCCATTGCTTACATACCGCCTGAAGCATCAAGACGATCTGTCGCGATTAAAACTTGCCCTTCTTGGCCAAGATTTAGTTCAGCGCTTGACATCGGTCTTGCTGTTAACGAGACCAAGTAACCTCGCTGTAAGTATAGGAAGCCGGAGCTGGCGTTGTTAATGATCAGAAGTATGGTAAACGAGTAGCGTCTTGCAACAGCCCATAGCCTGGAGATCACCATGGTTTTAAGCCTCAACGAGGGAGCGCTGGGTTTAATGTCACCTGAGCGCTTAATCCCTTTGACCGAAGTCTTCACAAGGGCAATTGCATAAAGATACGAAGCTGCACTTAGCCATATATAGTCTGGCATTATGGCGGAAGAGTGTAATCGGAAATTCAGGCACATCATATGAACTCATTCTTGATACACCACTGCATACTTTGACTGTGCATAATTCGTGTCCCAAATAGTGCCACGAAAATCGTAATTTTCCCCAGATGTTGCATAATTATGTGCTCAGTAGATTATTCTCTCTCCAGACGCCATAATTGTTTGTGCCACGGGCTTCTTCTTTCTCGTGCAGCAGCCTGTCGTAGCGAATACGTGAAGACGATTGGTGGTGACGACGACGAACATGAACATGTACACCATGCTGGCAGCTGGGACACCGGACTACCTTCCATGAGGTAGGTACGGAAATATGCGCAGCCATCCCAATCAGCCGACCTCAGCGAGACCCTCAGACAAAAAAATCTTGCTCGCGCCCGCACCGAAAGCTGCCTTCTCCTCTGCTCTGTGTCTGTCACTTCTTTCATTCGCCTGCAACTACTACTCGAACAAGCCCACTAGGTTGTAGCTTTGTTGGTGAACTGGGCTTCGTGATGTTCACACAGTAGGTAAGCCCAGCTCCCGTTCGTTCGGACCCATCGTTCGTCCGGACCTATCGGAGCGTAGCCGGGGGCGTGTCAAATGCGCAAAGAAGGTTGGTTGGGTGGCAATGAAATACATGCCGGCAGTTAAAACTGGAGACGATGTCAGAAAGCGGAGGCAGCCTTTGTGATCAGAGGCGAAATGGACGCGCGTCTGCCATTTCCTGAAAGACGTAGTATTTTACCAAAAGAGGTAACACAGCATAGAGAACAAATGGTGCTCCATGTCTCGCAAGAGGCGCATGGAGCCAATAGTTAGAACCCGGTAAGAACCACCTGCTCTTTGGCATGAACCCGATTTTCTTTCTACGATCTGTTCGTTAATGTGAACCACACGTATTCATATCAATCCCCGCCTCCGAAGCTCGTCCAACCCCATGCTTACTTATCAAGACATCGACGCTGATCTGCTATTTCTAGCGGAGGCCTCCTCTCGCCACTCTTATCAACCAATCGAGATTGTCAGGCCGCAACGCAGCCACCATACTGCCTGTCGGAAAGTCAATGGTGGCAACAAGAATTGTGTACTCAGATTAGGGCGTTGGATTCAGAAGGGGTCACTTTAGATAAGGATAGCCAGCGCGTAGCTAATTCATAGACTTGATTAGGTAGAATACCTGGATTGCATGAGCCCGATACGATGGGTATTTGCATTTTCAGTCGTCTTGGTCTGTCTTGATCTGCGGCCGTTTAAAAATATCACCCATGGCCGGTATCAAATACTTCTGGACAGTGAGCGCGAGATTACCTTGATACAATGCAGTCTTCGGGCTTGCTAAGAGAAACCCACAGCCAGCACCAGACGCACGGCGGGTTGTCTGAGCAATGCGGCAATGTATGGGCCTTTTAAGATATCCATAACCCCAATCATGCCTAAAATGCACGCAATCTCAAACAGATAAGTCTAATATTATACACCTTCTTGATGCTCTGCTAGACGGATTGGCACCTTTCTGCCGTCCCTTTTCGAGGAACTAAGGTTCTCGTTTTCTTGGTCACCCTTTCAAGCTGTTTCAATACCAGCCCAGGTAAGGTGTTGGCTGGCGGCTATGGGCAATTGCCCGTCGCGGGTGTATTCGCCTTCTTTCGTAACATTTACTACCATCGCCAAAAAGAACCTTTGTGGCGATACTGATGCTCGAAGTAAACGTCAAGGGCTCCGTGCGTTGTGCTGGCAGCCAATAGCTAACGCTGCCGATACCCGATAGCCCGGTTTTAGTATTGTGATACAACCGGCTATGATAGAGTGTAGCATCACAAGACTTCCTATATTTGGAAGTGCGTCGAGACAATGGTATGCCGTATGGGTATACGCAGGGTATTCTTGAAGTGCGTCTCGGTGGGTGTTGCATAAGCTGATTGTAGACTGTTTTCAAGAATACGCCACTTAAGAATGTATGTTTCCCTGGTGTAAGAGGGAACCATGTTTCAACATGGCTAAGTCGCTGGGGAATTTCATCCGCGGCCGGCTATCCTTGCCCGTCTCGCCTCTTCCTCTTTCTTGGCTTCGACACGCTGCAAGAAATCCCGTCGGCTTACATAGGACTCCTTGGACTTGCCAGCAAGCTCAAGCTCGTCCTTGATACCCTCCTTGTCGACGAAGCCAGCCCAGTCCATACGGCTCTTCTCGACGACGTTGAGCTTTTTGGCCTTGGCCTGCTGCTCGCGAAGCTCTAGCCGGATATCCATGCCCAGTTTGAGATCAGCACGCTGAGCTAACCCTTCGACGACGGGCTCAAATACTGAACGGAAGGCTTTACGCGGCTTTCGCTTCGGTTGGTCGTCTTTATTTTCGGTTTCGGCTAGCTTTGAATCTTGAGAGGCGAGGAAGAGTTTGGCTTCGGCCGAGTCACGAGCAACTAGCTTCTCTTCCGTGTGAACCTTACCAGCAAAGTTATATGCCCGCTTGATTTTTATCATGTCATCGGGCCGTGCCACAGCGCTACTGGTCCCATCTGCATTCACGTCCGCACCACCGTGCCGGGGTTGTTCGTTTTCCTTGTCCAGCCCGGCATCCCTTTTCGCAGGTATGAGCGGCGCGGCTACCATTTGTGCCCAAAGATGATTGACATCGACAGTGACTGGCCCTGTGACTGCGTGCTGTTTGCGCTCTGCCTTCTCCTGCGCACGTTGTCTTCTCGTCTTGATGAGACCCCCCTCCCCTCCTTCGTCTTCGGCGTCGCCATCGGGTCGGTGGACCTTTTTCTGGCGCTTCCTCCCCCTTTTTATAATGGCCTCGTCGCCCGAGTTCTCAAAATCGCCCTCGGCAGTATCGGCGTCTATTTGTATCTTGGGCGTGGCGCCGGTCGGTCGGCCGCGGTCAGCTCCTGATTCCGGTTCCGACTCAGACCCTGCTCCCGGTCCATCCTCTGCGAGCGCAATGCCTGGGGCAAAGTCAGAGTCGTCTTCAGAGGCGTAGTCTTCGTCGAGGATTGGTTCCGAAGCCATGGTTTTCTTCAACTGCCAGACGCAATACAAATGTACTGGTTCGGTACAAGTAGATTGGAGGAGCGCCTACCTTAGCTTACCTAGGTATCTCGTAGTACTTCCTGTCTGCACGTGGATAACTTTTCGGTGGGCCCAGCTGTTTGACGCTCGGGCCACTTGTGGAGCAGTATCGCATGTACCTTCCAACGCCTGCAAGTTGCGAAAGCGCAAACGACTTGTACCGACTTGTACCGGCTACAAAATACCTATTGGACACCAGATACCTGGCTTACAAGTCCATTTTTCCAGTGATACACTCTCGTAATTTTAAGCCAGATATACGCAACAAGGCTGTGATGAGACGAGTTGACTGTAACGTTGCTCAGCTATAGCGTTAAGTCTATTCAAGCGCTGCAAACGCGACGTGCAAAGCGAGCTTTCGTACAGCCTCCTCCTCCTCCGGATGCCGACGCTGAATGGTACCGAAACTCATAAACATCAGCCGAGGACGATGACATGATTAATTTCACTGGATGCTCTCCGAAAATTAAGTTGGCCCCCCTTACCTAGCTTAATAAGTACCTAGGTACCTGTACGTGCTAGTAGGTACTAGTCGGTTGTGCTGTAACAGACATTGACGTCATCGGTGATGTCATTCTGGCGGCGCTCGGTTTTGGCTACAACTGTCTGCATGCTACAGGTGCGGTATAGCCACTGAATAGCCTCCCATAACCTGCTCGTATAACGTTTTCTCTCGCACATGACAGCCATTTCATACATAATATTTCCACGAAGAAAAATTAAAGACACGCCCGAGTATAGCAAATCGCCATGTCTTCCAACGCCAACGCCAACGCCAACGCCAACGCCAACAACCAGCCATCCCTGATCAGCGGCCACGCAGAGTACGTGAAGGGAGCCACAGAGGTATTGATAATTCCCCGTCTTATCACTCACTGCATTCCAACAGAAGTCTGACAATATCGCGTCAACAGGCTACGATTGGAAACGTCACTGGTTCACACGCATGGAAGAGCTCTGGCGAACAGGCTAAGGCTCATGCCGTCGACACCATGAAGGCAGCTGGCGAGAGGAGAGATCCCTCGAAAGGCTTTGGCGCAGCTGAGCAGAAACTGGGCGAGGTCACCGGCTGCGAAGGAATGGCCCACGAGGGCGCTGCTAGCAAGAAGAAGTAGACGGTGTTGGAATGTAAATACTGTAATACAACGGTGTACTAGTTACGAGGTTATGACGCCAAGCAACTTCTCTTCCTTCTGAAGAGATATAGTGAATTCTGAGTGGCCCACCTCACCAATTACGTATGTCCCTTAAAATAATGCCGCAGCTAGCTACATAGTATCGTTCTTACGACGCATGATTACTTATGTACCTACTACCATCTACGTACAGGCATGTACGTATTTCCTGGACGTTACTGTGTCCGTCATCCTTTGCACCAGACTAGCGCCGATTTAATATGAGCGCCAGCAAGATCCCACACCACAGCTAGTACTCTGTAGGATTGACTAGGTACGTACTATCTAGTACTACGTGCCAGGGAATAGGAGGCTGTGGAATATATTTTGTCCGACTATGAATATTTGCGTTGCAACTTGTAGGTACCTATGGGGGACCTACACGGATCCTTTGGAGCATATGCTCCGAGATGTTACCCTGGACTTCCTCCACGGCATATGGGTGAATAGGCACGCCATGGTCAGACTCGGTAAGTACTTTTTATACAAGTACGGTATGCCTGCTGGAGTTTGTCAGCCTAGGAGGTGGTCTCATCGATTACAACCCCTTCCATCTCTGGCATGGGAAGACTGCCTAGACCGTACCCCAATCGCCTGTTTAATCCAGGTGAATCGACAGACCTGATAAAGATAGCACTATCACATCCCATGCGTACCTAGCACCTACATACATGAGCATGTGGCCTACTTTGCATCCTTGCTCCTTGCTGGGCATTTTGCATATACATGTAGCATACATCCATTCAGATCCTGCTGCCAAAGCCGAAACATACGAGCAGATAGATACCTTGGTATTACTTAGCAGACAATGTTGGCGAACCTGGACAGTACCAGGTACGCGCAGGTTTTGTGACGGGCCAATCAATCCCGAGTCTGGCGGGCATTATTCTCCTTGTGCAGGTGGCCCCACACGCCTGGATCGACAGCTGCAAGAGTGGTTCGACTCGGCTGGATCTGGCCCTTCATCTGGGCTGGACCCTGAGTTTTCACCCTTCCCGTCAACTTTTTCGGGTCGTCTCTACTGTACAAGTAGCTACCTGCCTAAGGTACGTACATAGTACCTAGATATCTAGGTAGGGTTTGTAGGGGCTATCGTCGGCTGGGTAGGTGATTAACCTGCTGCTCGCCCGAAGCGGAGGGTCAGAGTACACTACCAGGCAGGTACCGGTACTTCACGTAGGTACTTCCAGTATGTACCTAGCGCAACTCCTGTTCAGGGGACCTACAGGCAGGGACTCCGAATACAGGGGCTCTACCTAGGCAGGGGACCATGTTGTCTAGCGGGGGCCCACATCTCTGCTAGGGTGGTAGCACAGCAGACGCGCCCACATACGTAGTAGGATGCCAATTCCCGCAAACCAAGATCAAGGGTCCATGGCGCCAATCTTGTCTGACGCAGCCGCGCACACACACCGAGAGAGAGAGGGGGAGGGGCAAAGATGAATTCATTTGCATATGATCCAACACAACCTGTTGGTCCCCGTTTCTTGGGCACCAAGCACCAAGCACCAAGCACCCTGCACCCTGGAAAGCCTTCCCTTCTCCACAAACGCGCCAGTGACATAGTTATGACATGGCATGGAGCAGACATCGGACACCCGACTGGATTTCCGGCGTATCTGATCAACTCACGTAGGACGCTTCGGATGTACACGGCATGTATATAGTAGCTGGCTCCGCGGCCCCACGCCTTTGCACTCTGTATACGTACTCTATCTACTACCTACCTAGAGGTATCTATCAAAGAGAGCAGGGCGTCTTTGTGTCATATTTATTTTCTATTTTGTGTTGTTCTCCCGTGCACAGACCAGACAAGACGCAGACCGCCTCATACCCGCTCATCAGTCGTTGGAGGGGCTCGCCTGTCCTCGCCCGTCGCTCTAGGTAGTAGTGCCGACACCGAACCCTACAAGTAGGTACTGCCGGTACCTGGTCAGCAGGGAACAAGGGCCTTGTCTTTACCTACCGCCTACTGGGGGTGAAGGCAGAGGTCCAAGTAGGTACGGAGTACCTAAGGTAGGTAACTCGACACAGGTTCCATCATTATTAAGTAATTGGCAATGTGTGTGGTGTGCGGGATGCCTGGCCAGGTGCCTCTGCCAATGCGTACCCCCATGCGTACCCGCCAACCTCCCCCCCACCGTTCCCCTGCCGCCTACCTGCGTGCTATCAGCCTCCTTTTGCCCCGGTTGCTCGCCGCCCAGATGGCCCCAAGGGCTTTTCTGACTCGCCCCTCAGTGGCACACGGCCACACGGCACCACAATGACCTTCCTCGCCAAAACCAGCTTTGGGCCCCGGGTCCTTGTGCTTGGTACCTATTATTAACACGCCGACCGGGCATCGCAGCTACCGTCCCCTTCCCTCGTCCCCTCCGTTCCCTCCGTCCCCCTCCGTCCCTCCGCTCCCAGGCGCCCGCTGTCACACATGTGCAGTCCCTTGTGCTGCGCATCATGAACCACTTTCTCCCAATCAACGCATACTGACCTTCGCGTGTCTTCAGCGCCCCGGTCGTTTCCCTTCTCTCCCGCGGCTTGTCTTATTCGCTTCTCTCGTTCCCTGCTTCGTTTCACCCGCTTGGACGACACCTCGCCGTGTCCCCTTCCACCCTGCACGTCGCCTCGCTGATAAGCCCGCCGCCTGTCCAGCCCATCTTGGCGTGAGGTCGTTGCCGGGCTATTGCTTCCGCGTCCGCTGCTGCGCGCGTGCGCGTGTGTGAGTTCCGCGCTTGCTTGGCCGGCCACTGCTTTTGCCGCGGGTTGTGGTTATGGCTGATTCTGAGGAAGAGGTCGACACTCGGATAGAGTCCCTCTTACATCAGCGTCAGTTGTTAACGCAGGAGCTAGTTGCTAATCCTTATGATATCATTCTATATCTGAAGCGCGCACTCGTCCACTCCGACCTCGGCTATCCCGACCTGGCCTCTGGAGATGCCTACCGAGCCCTTCTCCTCACGGATGAGGTTTGCAACGATGGCTTTGAGTACCATCAGGTCGCCTCCGACACCTTAGTCAAATACGCGAACGGCACCATCGTTGACGTGCTCGATCACGGTGCCTTATCAGAAGATAGCATCCGCCTAGCCAAGTCGGCAGCTGGGACCGACCCTGTGGCTCTCGCTACGCTTTCATCCATTCGCTGTTTCCAAATACTGGCCCTGAGTCTACTTCTGTGCGGATGTCTGAAAAGTGCCTATAACTTTTGCGAAAAAGGTCTTACCGTGGCCCCGGACAATGTTGAACTCCAAAATACGATGCGATATATCCAAACGGTTGGCTCGCGAAGAATGCGCAATGAAGTATCCGGTGTCAATGATCTTCCCGACTGGGGGATGGTTCGCCGAGAAGTCTATCCGTGGAATGACGTCGAGCCCGACCGATTCTCGGACAAGTCACTAGCGTTTTTAAATAAAGAGTTGGCTGGGATGGCTCCTAAGTGCTGTGTGAAGGTCGCTCAGCTGCCTGTTCTTCTCGGCGATGCTAGCGATACTGATAATTATGAGATCATACCTACCTGCAACCAACTAGGAGTTTTCGCAAAGGAGGATATCGCTCCGGGAGAAGATGTCCTGGTCGAATACTCTCTCGTAACGGCTAACAACCGTCTGAAAGACTTCGTGTGTGATGCTTGCAGCGGCGAGCTCCCACCGTTAGGCGCCGAATCACAGGCTGTCGACTGTCCGGATTGTGACGACACCGTCTTTTGCGATCGGTTTTGCTATGAAAAGGCCCATCAACTTTATCACCCAGCGGTGTGCGACAAAGACGTCGACTCAATCGCTAAGGATCCTGAGGCCAAAGAGGCGGATGAGGCACTTCATCTTCTACTACTTGCCCGCGTTTTGGCAATGGCGGCTCATCAAGACATTCACCCTCTCGATGTCAGTCAGATCAAATATATATGGGGAGATTTTGTTGACACGAAGTACAATGAAATCAATCTCTCGCCGAACGCAGGCCCACCGCCCGAATGGACCCTGCCTTTCTCCTTTAAGTACAATATCGAAACGCCACTGCACATACTCGAAAAAATGGACATTAATATCTATGAAACGCTGGCCCGCCACGACGTATGGGTCTTCAACACGCTGTACAGCAAGTTTCGTGGTACGGCGTCGGCTCGGAAGAACCCACGAGACGGCCGGCCTGACATGGCTGCAGTGCATCCGTTTTGGTGCCTCGCCAATCACGACTGCAATCCGAACGTGACGTGGGAATGGGGTGGTAGGATGGTGTTGAGAGCAAGAGAGACACGTGTCGTGGGGAATGCGCCGGGTGGGATTCAAAGCGGGGAGGAGATTCTCAATCATTACTGTGATGTCGACCTCCCGGTTCAACAACGCAGGGAGTGGGCATGTGGCAGCCTTGGTGGCTGGTGCATGTGCAAGAGGTGTCGTGAGGAAGCGGCTGCAGAGGCCCATCCGGAAGAGTGATAAATCGATCAGACCCCGGTGTCTTCGTCCCTTGCCTTCTATCTTCGCACGCGCTCATCCAGGCGACAAGTCGTCCGTTGACGGCATGGTGGTGCAGGTGTTCCCACCGAGCAATAATGGCTGAAGCCGCTTGGAGCATGCGGGTTCCAAGCCCTCGGTGACCAGAGAGACGTTGACATGGACCATTTGGAGACGTGAATGCAGCCAGCGGCATCCCAAGAAAAGCCTAAGCCTGTGCCCATGATTATTACACGATATCCATTACCATGAACGTCGCCGCCAAGGCTATATGAGCTTCGGTATGAGCAAGCGATCTCTCCTTACATACACGAATATCTTTCTCTCCACTCTTCAGGCAGTTGAGAAACGGGGCATGCGCAGGAAGTACCAAAGAATAGAAATTACAAACAAATAGGAAACAAGAAACTAAGCAATTTTATCTTAATAGAGATGGATCAATTGATGATCGATACAAATATGTTGATGATTTACAGGGTGACCTCTCCCCGACATAGCTACTTAACTGAGGCAGGTATGACACTGGATTGATGAGTCCTGGTTGATGCTATGTATGTTTTTACTACCTAGGCCGGCTCATTTATATTTCTGAATAGCTATGACTGTTGGCATAGAGACATGCCCGTTAGGAGTATGTTGGACATTCGTAGCAGGGAACGGTCGTGAAACGATATCGCATGATTTCACACCAAGAATACTACAAGTAAGTGTGATTAATTTTTATGCTCCCCAGCCCACTTGGTTCTGATTGGCTACCCACCGAACCAAAGCAGTTATCCAATCCCCACCGTCGCGCCCGTTTAGATAGGGGCAGGGAATGCGATCGCGAACCATTACGCATCCCAGCAGGCTCAGCACCGTCGAAGTACCTAACTTAAAGGCTCCCCAAGAAAAAATTCACCGGCCAAGCCCCAGTCCCATCAACGACCAGCCCAGCCTCGTAATCCGAACCCGCGCCGAAAACAAACGCACCCCGACCCGACCTCCCGCCAACATGTCGTCGTTCCTAGCCCGCCGCCTCGCCGCGCCTCGTCTCCTGGCCGCGACCCGCGCATTCAGCGCCTCGCCGCGCCGCGACATCGCCAAGATCACCCTCGTCGGCAACCTGGCCGGCACGCCCGAGGTCAAGGCCACGAGCACCGGCCGCGAGATCATCGAGTACGCCGTCGCGAGCAGCGACGGGCCCCGCGACAACCGGCACACCTCGTGGTTCCGCGTGGCCACCTTCGCCGAGGAAGGCCCGCGACGGGATTACCTGACCAGCCTGCCCAAGGGGTAGGTGCTCCGTGTTTCCCCCTCCTCCTCTTCGCCCTCTGTTTTTTTTTTTTTTTTTTTTTTTTTTTTTTGGCACGGGGGATATGGCTGGATTCTCTGCGCGCCATGCACTAGCCGCCATAACAGGGGGGGGAGGAGGCAAACTGCCATGTCTGTGACTGACGCGTTTCGTCTCTCTCTCTCTAGCTCGACCGTCTTCGTCGAGGGCGACGCCGTCATGAACACGTACACCGACTCCGAGGGCAAGACGAGATCCGCCTTGAGAATCTACCAGAGTAAGCAGAAAATAATAGACGCGACGCACACCTGAATTTCTAGCCCGGCTGCTCACCAAAAACCCCCCACCCCTATAGAAAACCTCGAGGTTCTCCGCCGTGGCACTCCGTCGGAGTAAACACTTCGAGAAAAGCGCAAAGCGGAAGAACATACAGCGTGGGCATCTCGCGATACCGGGGCGCAATTGGTAACTGGATAGGCATGCCGAGGCACGGCATCACCGTCCGAGAGGGAACGACTCAATGGACTCGACTTTTTTTTATCTCTTAGAGCTCAGCTGTACTCCACTCGACGATTCTCTCCTGTGTTTGCGTGTTTCATGATATCATGTGTGGAGATACACCGTCGACTGCTCCTCTAGGGCTCTGGAGGATGAAAATAGGAGACGGTTGTTGTACAAAATAGAACAAAGTGTTAATACCCCCACATTTTTTCTTTGTTTTGTTTAAAGCTGTCCTGTCTGCTAGGCTGGTTTATTCTAAATGTGTCTAGATACGTCGTTAAATGTAGAGGAGGCTACGTCCACAGAGCATATGCATGCAGTTCTATTCTTCGTGTATTGCTCCCCCCCCGACATGTGTGTCTTGGTTCTCATACCAGCGCGCAGCTATCCATGCAGCCGAAGCCGGCGGCCACGCCGCCTTCCTCGCTCTGGTCGCCCTTTGTCCGCAGCAGGTATCCGACCTGCTCGTTGTGCGAGATGGTCTTGGCCTGCCGGTCCCATACGCACGTACCGTAGATCCCGAGCTCGCAGATCACGCCACCCTGCTCCAGCTGGCCGTTGCGTAGGATCGTATTGCGGACCGGTGGGGGCGTGATCAGCTCCATGAGGATATAAGAGGGCCAGTGCGCCTCGGGCAGGCTGTCAAGGAAGGGCGGGATGGCGGCGCGGTAGATGTTGTTCCCGCCGCCCTCGCGCTGCGGCTTCAGGACGTAAGCCTTGCAGAGCTCGGGGTCCGTCGCGATGCGCTGTGCCCTGAGACCGGCCTCGCTGCCGTCGAGTGGGTAGATGTTTGTGAACGTGCTAGCCACGGCGGATAGGGAGGACGGAGAGTTCGAGGTCAGGTAGCGGCTTAGTATGGAAGTGCTGGAGGGCGTCGCGGGCGTCGCGAGAACCTGTTGGACCTTCTTGGTCCCCGCGATCTGCGTCAGTATCGATGGGCATTTTATCGCGGCCGAGCGCTCCAGGTGGTACCGCGCCTCCCAGGTGGCGGTGTCTGGGTAATCGCCCGGGCCGTACCCGGAGCGCATGTAGATCACAGCTACCTCGAAGGTCTGCGAAGGTAGATGAGGCGGCGTGTAGAGGAGCTGCCGGCCGATACCCTCTGCAAGACGGGTGTGCCGCTGGATCTCGGAAAATGGCAGCCGGAATACGGGGATGAGGGGAGCGGTGGAGGATTGTAGGGAGTACTCCAGATGCTTCTGATCAAAGATGTTGCGTTCCCCGTCCTGGACTAGAAAAATGACACATTTGCTGTGGCCAGTGGTTGAGACACCGTAGGAAACGAAGGCCTCGCGGATACCAGAGGCCAGGCCGGCCGCACTATCGTTGGGCGGCAGCTCTAGTGCATCTCTTGTGATGGACTTTTCAAGCAAGGGATACTCAGTTGAAAAGAGATATCTGCGTCGTATCAGTACAGTGAGATGAGATCAAGGGGGGTAGGGCGCCCGACTTGTGAAGCTGGGAGGTTTGAGAGGAGAGACCCCCGAAAGAAGCGGCGATAGTGTTGAACTCGACCTGTTTAATCTGGGGTTCGGAGCTTCTGGCATCTTGATGCACCATATAGTCTGACCTGAATAGGCCCAAACTTTTATGCTACCATCTGCTCAACATGATGCCAGTAGTGCTGGGTGGCGGGCAGTGAAGACATACTTGAACATAACCCTCCTCCTTGACTCGTAGGTGGACTTTCCATAGCTCCGTAATAAAATCATCACTATCCCCTATTCTGCACCATGTGTATTAGCCTGGGCATAGCGGCTATGCTCACGACCATAGGTTATCGGACACCCTGGCACGCGGACATGGATGGAGCTTTGGGACATACTCTTTCACCATTTGAGCCAAGAACTCCTCATCCTGGCTGATCGAGGCGTAGAGCTCGTTGTACGCCTTCTGCACAGCAATCCCTTGTTCGAAGCAGACCCGGGGGAAAGGACTGGGGAACAGGGTTACCGGGACAGCGGTGGCCAGCACATTATGGGGGTCTGCCTCGGCGGCAACGACGGCAGTAGGCGGCCGTACTGTGAGGCCGTGGGCAAGCGCCCAGTCTTTGGCCACCTCGGCCAACCTGGCCCCTTCGCCTGCCGTGATCCCGGGCGGATAGTCTGCCATGGTCAACCACCTAGGTAGGTAATCCCGGTAGGCTGCGAGAGTCCCGTAACTGCGTATCCGTGTATCCCCGTATCCCGTGGGAGGACCGAAGGACTGTGGCTTATCGAGGGGCGCCGGCACGCCGTTGTGCGGACTATAATATATATGCCAAATGCAAGGGGAGAGGACAAGCCTCCTCGTTGGGAATCGACAGACCTCGAAGGCGATTACGCCGGTACCTTCCAAGGGCCACGCCGGTTCTCGGTCCGAGAGATTCCGGAGACGATGAGCGATCGGCCGGTGGAATGCCTCCGATAAACACCTCGGTCAAGGAGGGACTCCTGTCTTTGAGACGAGGGTTGCTGCCGGGCAGTTATCAATGACACGAGGGGGGGGGGGGGGGGGGGGGGGGCCCCAGGCCCGCTAGGGCCCCCCCCAAATTATAGGGCGAGTGTGAAAAAAAAAAAAAAATAATACGCGGACAAAAAATTGCACCCCGAAATTGAC